>OZ038507.1:76860583-76950583 GCA_964036315.1 Acanthosepion esculentum
CTACTGAAAAAGGCATGAATCCACACCCTGCTCTTTGTTAAGATATCGCCCGATTAAATGCAAAGAGGCTAACGACAAAGAAGGTAAAATATTTGCATGTAGAAGAAAGAAAGAATGAAAAAAAAGATATAAACAAGAAAGAAAGAAAGAAAGAAAGAAAGAAAGAAAGAAAGAAAGAAAGAAAGAAAGAAAGATAGAAAGATTGAAAATTCAATGTAAGGGAGATTGGTGAAAGAAAAATATACTGAAGTGTTAAATAAGAAAGAAAGAAAGAAAGAAAGAAAGAAAGAAAGAAAGAAATTGAAAATTCGATGTAAGGAAGATTGGTGATAGAAACATACTGAAAAGTTAAAGAAAGAAAGAAAGAAAGAAAGAAAGAAAGAAAGAAAGAAAGAAAGAAAGATTGAAAATCAATGTAAGGGAGATTGTTGAAGGAAAGATATACTGGGGTGTTAAAGAAAGAAAGAAAGAAAGAAAGAAAGAAAGAAAGAAAGAAAGAAAGAAAGAAAGAAAGAAAGAAAGAAATTGAAAATTCGATGTAAGGAAGATTGGTGATAGAAACATACTGAAAAGTTAAAGAAAGAAAGAAAGAAAGAAAGAAAGAAAGAAAGAAAGAAAGAAAGAAAGAAAGAAAGATTGAAAATCAATGTAAGGGAGATTGTTGAAGGAAAGATATACTGGGGTGTTAAAGAAAGAAAGAAAGAAAGAAAGAAAGAAAGAAAGAAAGAAAGAAAGAAAGAAAGAAAGAAATTGAAAATTCGATGTAAGGAAGATTGGTGATAGAAACATACTGAAAAGTTAAAGAAAGAAAGAAAGAAAGAAAGAAAGAAAGAAAGAAAGAAAGAAAGAAAGATTGAAAATCAATGTAAGGGAGATTGTTGAAGGAAAGATATACTGGGGTGTTAAAGAAAGAAAGAAAGAAAGAAAGAAAGAAAGAAAGAAAGAAAGAAAGAAAGAAATTGAAAATTCGATGTAAGGAAGATTGGTGATAGAAACATACTGAAAAGTTAAAGAAAGAAAGAAAGAAAGAAAGAAAGAAAGAAAGAAAGAAAGAAAGATTGAAAATCAATGTAAGGGAGATTGTTGAAGGAAAGATATACTGGGGTGTTAAAGAAAGAAAGAAAGAAAGAAAGAAAGAAAGAAAGAAAGAAAGAAAGAAAGAAAGAAAGAAATTGAAAATTCGATGTAAGGAAGATTGGTGATAGAAACATACTGAAAAGTTAAAGAAAGAAAGAAAGAAAGAAAGAAAGAAAGAAAGAAAGAAAGAAAGAAAGAAAGATTGAAAATCAATGTAAGGGAGATTGTTGAAGGAAAGATATACTGGGGTGTTAAAGAAAGAAAGAAAGAAAGAAAGAAAGAAAGAAAGAAAGAAAGAAAGAAAGAAAGAAAGAAAGAAATTGAAAATTCGATGTAAGGAAGATTGGTGATAGAAACATACTGAAAAGTTAAAGAAAGAAAGAAAGAAAGAAAGAAAGAAAGAAAGAAAGAAAGAAAGAAAGAAAGAAAGAAAGATTGAAAATCAATGTAAGGGAGATTGTTGAAGGAAAGATATACTGGGGTGTTAAAGAAAGAAAGAAAGAAAGAAAGAAAGAAAGAAAGAAAGAAAGAAAGAAAGAAAGAAAGAAAGAAAGAAAGAAAGAAAGAAATTGAAAATTCGATGTAAGGAAGATTGGTGATAGAAACATACTGAAAAGTTAAAGAAAGAAAGAAAGAAAGAAAGAAAGAAAGAAAGAAAGAAAGAAAGAAAGAAAGATTGAAAATCAATGTAAGGGAGATTGTTGAAGGAAAGATATACTGGGGTGTTAAAGAAAGAAAGAAAGAAAGAAAGAAAGAAAGAAAGAAAGAAAGAAAGAAAGAAAGAAAGAAAGAAATTGAAAATTCGATGTAAGGAAGATTGGTGATAGAAACATACTGAAAAGTTAAAGAAAGAAAGAAAGAAAGAAAGAAAGAAAGAAAGAAAGAAAGATTGAAAATCAATGTAAGGGAGATTGTTGAAGGAAAGATATACTGGGGTGTTAAAGAAAGAAAGAAAGAAAGAAAGAAAGAAAGAAAGAAAGAAAGAAAGAAAGAAAGAAAGAAAGAAATTGAAAATTCGATGTAAGGAAGATTGGTGATAGAAACATACTGAAAAGTTAAAGAAAGAAAGAAAGAAAGAAAGAAAGAAAGAAAGAAAGAAAGAAAGAAAGAAAGAAAGATTGAAAATCAATGTAAGGGAGATTGTTGAAGGAAAGATATACTGGGGTGTTAAAGAAAGAAAGAAAGAAAGAAAGAAAGAAAGAAAGAAAGAAAGAAAGAAAGAAAGAAAGAAAGAAAGAAATTGAAAATTCGATGTAAGGAAGATTGGTGATAGAAACATACTGAAAAGTTAAAGAAAGAAAGAAAGAAAGAAAGAAAGAAAGAAAGAAAGAAAGAAAGAAAGAAAGAAAGATTGAAAATCAATGTAAGGGAGATTGTTGAAGGAAAGATATACTGGGGTGTTAAAGAAAGAAAGAAAGAAAGAAAGAAAGAAAGAAAGAAAGAAAGAAAGAAAGAAAGAAAGAAAGAAAGAAATTGAAAATTCGATGTAAGGAAGATTGGTGATAGAAACATACTGAAAAGTTAAAGAAAGAAAGAAAGAAAGAAAAAAGAAAGAAAGAAAGAAAGATTGAAAATTCAATGTTAGGGAGATTGGTGAAAGAAAAATATACTGAAGTGTTAAATAAGAAAGAAAGAAAGAAAGAAAGAAAGAAAGAAAGAAAGAAAGAAAGAAAGAAAGAAAGAAAGAAATTGAAAATGCAATTCAAGGAAAATTAATGAAAGATTGAAAAATATACTAAAGAGGTGAAGAAAAAAAGAAAGAAAGAAAAAGAAAGAAAGAAAATGAAAATGTATGATAATGTCTCCAGAGAAATGCTGAAAAGTTTTCGCCCGAAACACTTCCTAGTATCCGGCCCAAAACACAGACAATATGTTTTATTCAGAAAGAGTTTTTCTGTGGGTTGGTTAAGCAAGCTAACTCTTATTGTAGAAAGATGTCCGATAACTTCCAAATGAATGTAAGAATAACGAAATATTTATGCAAAAGAAAGAAAAGAAAGAGAAAAGCTAAAGAGCGAGTGTAAAATGGAAAAAAAAGAGGAAAAGGAAAAAGTTTCACGACACCCTACACGTACACACATCTGCGTAGACGAGCACACGCTCGCGAAGACATAACCACACAGACGGTTGCATGACTGTGTGGACACCAACGCACACACATACACAAAAATATGAAAAAACTTACAACAATGAGAAGTGTATAAAAAAATTGAACAATAAAAGCATTAAATTGCTGTTACCCTCTGAAAAGTGGACTGACAGGTCAATCTACGAAACTCTGAATTCCGAATGCTGAACTTAACATCAATCTACTAAGAGACGAGCTTTTACTTAGCTTGATTATATAAATTAATATATTGTTAGAGATATACATATCTCTCAGATTATTTCTTCGTAAACTAAATGTATATTCTTAACCGGAAATATGAGGTCGTGTCTTAATATGACAGTTCCCCGAGATATGAATACCCGCCAACATCTAACCTATATTTTTAACTTTTCTGCGTTAGCTTTGACCCGTCTTTTGATTAGTCAAAAGAGGCATACCCATAAGATTTTAAAATCTGGTTCCCACCTCCTACTTAACTCTTTAATAAGTAAACTTATTGTTTTCTGTTTTCAAAAGTAAATCATTTTCATCATCAAAAATTACCGAACATTGCTTGACAAGGGGATAAAAAGAAATTTAGAAATTTCCGTGTCGCAATGTAAAATAAATAAATATGTATATATATATATATTACAATGAATCAATAATGCAAAAAGTAGATTAGTAAAGTTAATGATATAAAATGGCGAAATCCCTTCGCTAACAAAACTTTAAAGGTGCATTAACCTACAAATCACTCAATGAATGTTATTGTCCTTGTTTTTAAAAATTATAAGCTCTATAAAGTCTTTCTTAAATACGCGGGTACTTTCAACTGTACATTCAGTCATCTTCAGGCATGGAAGTTATTTTGTTTTTGGTAAAATTCAGGTAGCATCCGAGATAAAAATATTAAATGCGAATCGAAACATGTTTTCCTTGAAATGTGTTATTGTTAACGGATACAAAGTTTTTTCAACGGTAAGGTTGAATTTTTTGAAAATTTAACAGAGTGCGTTTTTTTTTTTACTAATATGGCAATTTCAGAATTTTATTTTTTTCTAGGAGTTTATCAGTCAATGTGGCATGAACTAAACTGTTCACTAAATAGAGTAATGTCTCAGTTGTTATCCTGAAAATTTGCACGTCGGATCAGTTCTTTAAGATCAAATATGTGGTGTAGTTCAATTTATATTACAATGAATCATTCATACAAAAAGTAGATTAGTAAAGTTAATGATATATATATATATATATATATATATAGTTTTACGGTAAGCTCTATTTATTGGTAAAAGAAGTCAAATTAAATTAAAAGTGGTTTCAATTTAACACACACACACACACATACATATATATATATATATAATTATTTATTCAAAAATTATAACATAAACATATTTTTGAATAAATAATATTTGCTCTACTCAGTATTGACCCCTCTTTTAACAGTAGGGTTTTTCATTATTGGAATATTATTCCGTCTACACCAATCCTATATCTGTGTGTATATATATATATATATATATATATATATATATATATATATATATATATATATATATATATATATAGAGGCATCTACAGGTAGAATATTTCGCAGTTTCACACCCACAACAGTGAGGCTAGACATCAGATTATCTCAAACCCGGATCGAAACCCGACTGATTTGGTATCATTCAGAGAATTTACCCCTAATCACGGCAAGGATTAAGGTGAATTTAAACGTATTTATTTTTAGATAAACACGCCAGTGACTGAGAGAACTCTATTCATTTGCAGCAGTAATAGTCATTGTTTACAAACTGACATTTCCTCTCCGAGAGCTCAACCGAATAATTGTTTTTCAGGAGCATATTATTTACATTGTTCGGAATGTTATCCTCATTTTTATTGTTATACTCGCGACGTTTTGGCCGTTTTACTCTCCGACCATCCTCAGGTAACTGGAATTCCAAACTGAACCATTCATTTCATCCACCGGAGTAGATTGTTCTAGTTCCACGTGCCACTATATCTATCTATCTATCTATCTATCTATCTATCTATATATATATATATATATATATATATATATATATATATATATATATATATATATATATATATATATATATATAAAACCAGATAAGATGAGAACGAATAGAGTACAATTCCAACTTTGGTAACATTTAAATTAAAAGAGTGCTCAATATAAAGTAGAGCAATATTCTTTATTTTAGGATATTATATAAGAAACATGTCAAAATCACTACACAATTGCAGCCATGTTTCAATGCGTATCAATGCATCTCATCAGGCCATTGTAACTTACTGGCGAGTGAACGATTTATTCAGGTTTACAAGCAAAATACAGCCTCTTTTTACAAAAAAAATGAAAAGAGGAGGGGTGGTTATAAGGTTTGTGTCTTTGCTTAGATCAACCAATTAAATAAAACCTACGTTAAATTTAAACTGAGGGAAAAAGCCATAGTTAAGAAATCATTTTCCATAAATAGGTAGGTTTGAAATCAGCGGCAGCAACAGACGCCAAAGAGGAGTGGATGTGGATGGCTACATATTGTACATTTAGACGATGTCATTTCCTAAGAAAAAATGAAGTGGTAATCTAACAAAATGCTAGACAAGTTATATGCTTTGTGAGTTTCCCACATAAAAAAAAACATTATTTATAGTTGATAAATAAATAGCTCCTTTAAGAAACCAGGAAATATTTTAAACGTACAGAATTAATTGGTAAATTAATATGCAACAGTTGACTAAAGATTCTTTATATAAGATGTTAATAACAATAACAAATCAATGCGAAATATCAAAATACCAACCAAATACAAAATGTCAAAATACCAACCAAATAAAAATACATTCGTACAAAATGTTACAAACACTATCAGGAAATTAATACAAAATTATATTAAATCTAAATTAATACCGACAGAAAGATAAGCCATTTATGGCGCAACACAGTTCAACTAAATCTAAGAAAAAACATTGTCAAATTCGTAATCTAAGTGAAATGTAAGCTAAAATGGAGTCTGTGTTTACAATTCATCTTTAACTCAGATTTTTGGTTTAATAAAGCATTCTCATCAAAGAACCTGATAATTTGCAATTTTTCATGTAAACATAGAAAACAGGGTTCATATAGAAATCTACATGTCCTTGCCATTTTTTAAATTTTCCATTTCACCATAGGGGTTTATTATCGTCTTTCACACTGCAAAAATGTTTTGAAAGTTATGTATTATTTCTATAAGTATTATTAGTAAAAGACCTAGTTTTTAAACAATTCTTAGTACTACCAATATAGAACTTTTCAACCGTCGGATTTTCAACTGTAGAGATAGAACAAAGAAAAACAAGAGATTTAGTTAAACATTTGCTTTGGCGTTATTTTTCATATAAAGTTGAAATATGTTATTAACTAGGTCTAATGTAACATCAAGAAGATCTCGCTTTTTAACATTAGTGCTTATCTTAACCTTAAGATTTAAACTTTTCAGCTCTCTATGAATTATTTTTTCTTAATTTATCTACCTTAATTTTAGGGGAATATTTTACTACCATAAGACCATAATCTCTATATAACCCTATACTATTAATATTGGCGTTTTAATAGGCAGTAAGGTTTTATAAGATAAATAAACCCACCAGATCAGAAGCTTCTGCAGAATCTAATGATCCCATTGAAATATCGAAGTAACCATCAGAGTTCTAAACCCAGTGTTCTTTATTTTATATTAGAACAGATCTTCTACAGTTCATTATTATGTTTATCCCTTCACTGGGGATGTTTGAATATTCTTTGGCAAATTATGCATTGTATGCGCATCGAAATAACACTGCAATTGTGTAGCGATTTTAACATGTTTTCGATGTAATATCCTAAAATAAAGAATAGAGTATATGTATACACACACACATATATATATATATATATATATATATATATATATATAGAGAGAGAGAGAGAGAGAGAGAGAGAGAGAGAAAGAAAGAACAAGAGGGAGGCGGGGAGAGAGAAAGAAAAAACGAGAGGGCGGAGGAGAGAGATAGAACGAGAAAGAGAGAAAGAGAAAGAAGGAAAATAAACCATTAATTATCATTTACCTCCTCTTAATACTTATAAAATCCCCATTGTTTTTAAAATGCCCATCTCTTTTGGGGACATTTCAATGTCTACATCTGCTAATTTTATTTACATACTCGAAACTAAATAAAAAGTTGAATCGTAATACTTGTCAGACGTCTTTAATGAAACATGTATAAAAGAAAGATTTCTGCTTAAATTCACAGTTATCACACACACAAGTATATATATATATATATATATATATATATATATATATATAATTATTGTCATCCACAGACATACTGTTTCGCTGTATCAAAGCTCATCAGTGTGGCTAGACGTCCGGTTGCCTCTAGCTAGGATCGAAGGCCGACTGAATTGGCGTCAGTCGGAAATTCTACCACTAAGCGTCGGCGCACGGCAAGGATGAAGGTGAATTTTAGCATATTTATTTTTAGATTTAGATAAACACACAGTGACTGACAATGACTCAATTCTGCCGAAGAGTCTTGCTATATTAGCTTTAATAGTCACTGTTTACAAATACACGCTTCATTCCTACAGAGCTCAACCGAAATTAATATATATATATATATATATATATATATATATATATATATATATATATATATATATATAGTACAGGTAATAGATCTGTTGGTATATAATCCAGATGGATACTAGTAATATCAGATATTAAACCTAAGCCACAGAGAGATCTCAATGTATTTATTATAACAGAGCATATATATTATACAGCAAAATATCAAAAATTACCTCATATGGGTATAGTCTATTTCAAACTAGCACAACCATATGCCAGTCCTCCTTTGCCCTATATATATATATATATATATATATATATATATATATATATATATATATATATACATATATATATATATATATATATATATATATATATATATATATATATATATATATATAGCGAGATAGATAGATAGATAGATAGATAGATAATGAAGAGACTGAAATATATATATAAATATATATATATATGTATATATAGAAAGAGAGAGAGAGGGTATGTCAGAGAAAGAAAGAGTGCGAGAGAGAAAAAGAGGGGGGAGACGTTGAAAGATTCATTTAACTCTTCTTAATACTTGTAAACCCTCATTGTTTTTCACCCCCACGGCCATTCTTCTTGCCACATACACTGGAAAGAATAATCCGATACTCTTTGTATTCCATTATTAAGAAGGAAGTGCCACTCGGATAGCTTATTTCCACGAACCGGTAAATTTATGAAACAGATTCTCCCGTGGGGATGCTCTCCCGACCACTACAATTTTAACCTCTTCATGTCTAGGGCCAACCGTTATCTATCCGACATATCCTCATAAATTGCACTTCTTATCTCCACCTCCTCTCCTTCCGATGAACATACAACAAACTCATTCAATAAATCTCTACCTTGAGTGGCTTTTGGGGCTTGTATTGGGTGAACATTAGTAAAAAAAAAAATTTAAAAAAGAAAACATCAACCTACTTTCCAGCTTCTAGACATGTCTCGTTGCTGCAACGAACTAATGGTTTTATCTGATCAATAAATTAATGGCCGCTGGTCCCAAACCTATTTGCGGTGAACACCCGGTTAACTACCCAAGCGTAGATAGATCGGTTTTTGCAGTCGATAATTGATTATGCTTCATAAGTGAATGCGATTTGGCTTCCGATGTGCGCGGCTAAGCACTTTGATTACAAATTTGTAATTAATTTAGTCGGTTCTCGTGACCAGATTGTCAAGCGCGTCCCGTCGAGTGACGGTCAACAGGCTGATCTCGCAATCTTTTGTTGATGAATTCATTACTCTAATCTCGTTCACAGTATGAAATTTCCATTTTATTTTATGATGATCACCCTTATACAAGGCTATCTCGGTGGACGGTGACGGAGTACGAGAGGCAGTTGAGGGAGGGCAACGGTTAAACCTAAAATTGAACAGGTTAAGATTATCGTAATCGGGAAAACATCCTCTTGGAATTCGTTCCACAAAGCATCGGTTTGTGTGAAGAAGGTGCCCGAGTAGAAATTACATATCACCAATAGAATACGAAGGAACAAACGAGGAGGAGGTCGCTAAAATGGGCGTGGCATGGCGGGGTCTCAGTCGTGAAAAAGACGAGTTAAAAAAAAGAATATTTGCAGGGAAGCAAATTTGTAATGTGGAGAGAGAAACTGACAGATCTGATGTAGTGATTTTTTTCAACGACTACCCCCACCCTACTCAATAACAAAGAAAAAAAGTTGCCCAAAAGACGATGAATGGGAAGTTGAAATATTCAAAATGGCCATCCCAGATCTTCTAATTTTCGACTTGTTCATCCTTGATTTTATTTTTTTTTTACAACGAGCATGTTTGCACAATTTTCGAGTGACATGGCTTTATGGGGATTTTCTAAACGTATCTTACATGTGGCACAAGGTCGAAAGTACGGGGAACCCAATGATAGATAGATAATGAAGAGACTGGCATAGATAGATAGATAGATAGATAGATAGATAGATAGATAGATAGATAGATAGATAGATAGATAATGACGATACTGGCATAGATAGATAGATAGATAGATAGATAGATAGATAGATAGATAGATAGATAGATTATGAAGAAACTGGCATAGATAGATAGATAGATAGATAGATAGATAGATAATGAAGAAACTAGCATAGATAGATAGATAGATAGATAGATAGATAGATAGATAGATAGATAGATAGATAGATAATGAAGAAACTTGCATAGATAGATAGATAGATAGATAGATAGATAGATAGATAGATAGATAGATAATGAAGAAACTGGTATAGATAGATAGATAGATAGATAGATAGATAGATAGATAGATAGATAGATAGATAGATAATGAAGAAACTTGCATAGATAGATAGATAGATAGATAGATAGATAGATAGATAGATAGATAGATAGATAGATAGTGGAGAGACTGGAATAGATAGATGGATAGAGAGAGAGAGAGAGAGAGAGAAGGAAGAGACAGGAATAAATAGGATAGATAGATAGATAGATAGATAGATAGATAGATAGATAGATAGATAGATAGATAGATAATGAAGAGACTGGGATAGATAGATAGATAGATAGATAGATAGATAGATAGATAGATAGATAGATAGATAGATAGATAATGAAAAGACTGGGATAGATAGATGGAGAGAGAGAGAGAAAATGAAGAGACAGGAATAAATAGGATAGATAGATTGATAGATAGATAGATAATGATTAAATTCGGATAGTTCTAATAATTAGTTTGTTACATGAACTCGTTCCTATTTTCATAATATATTTCAATCCTTATTTATGAGTAATCGTCCTGATGCATTATTCAACAATGTCTTCCACTTCCTTGTTTTCGAACTCCTGCCAATAATCCTCAAACGCTAGAACTCACTAGCTTTTGACTCGAAAAATACATCAAGCCACGTTTTAAGTTCTACATCGTTGTTGAACCAAATACGCCACAAATTGTTTAAAAAATGGTAATAGTCTGAAGAAGTTAAATCGGGAGATTATGGTGGGAGTGACCAGAACTTCCCAACCGAGCTCATTAATTGCATGTTTGTTCATGTTAACGACGTGGGGGCGATATTTGTCACGTTGAATTGTGGCGCTGGTCAGGCGCTTTCGGCAGAATTATCTGGTTGAGCCGGTTCATTTGTTCAACATGCAGCTTAGCATTGACTGTTTGGTTGTTCTGAACTTTATTCATTGAGTGAAGATGACGAGTGACAGTAACACGAGAGCTTGCCATCTACTGGGCTAGTTCCGTTGAGGGGTCTGGCGATGTTCTTCATTCAGCGCCCGCAATTCGTTCTCATCAAACTGATCAGGTCGGTTAGAACGTGGAGAGTCTGTGAGTTCGAACTCATCTTCCTTGAAACGGGAAAATCATTTCTGTGCCATTCTGTCGACAGTTAAGAAGTCATCTCCGAACACAGCACAAATATCACGGCCATCTTTGGCAGCTTTTTGACCTTGATTAAAAGCAAAGATGTCGGACATGCTTATTGCTGTCTACTTAGCATTCCATCTCAAAGGTATGGTGGTCTAATATGAAATAAAACGATTTCACAGGATGACGAAAGTAAATAAGAAGCAAAAAATGCTACTAAAGATGATTAAATTTGTTTGTTTTTCTTACCGTTAAAATACTTGAAAATTGAAATAAGGGAAATTAAATTGTCATTGGTCTGGAATCAATCAGAATGAAAGGAATTGTAATTGGTCAAGAATTAATGCGTCCTTTACTGGGAGAATAGAGAATTGAGCTATTGCTGCCATAATGCTAATAATGATTTCTTTTTTTACAGAAATTCTTTCGCTTTTTATAATTAATCTTAATACTTATTATCAATTAATAGTTTTGCTTAATCATTCATCAATGCATTCCCCTCCATTTTTAACGACCAAGGATCCACCAAATATTCAATGCCTCTACGACAGAAGTCACTAGATTCTGACTCGCAAAAATTCATCAAGCCACGATTGAAGTTGGTCGAGCAGTTTTTACCCAGTGGAAACAGGTGAGTAATAAATGGACAGTACTAAATAAAATAAGAACGAGACAATATCGCTAGACATGATCAGTGAAACAAGAACAGTCTACCCATGTAGATTAAATAATGGATTAATTTAAATTTGTTTGTTTTTCTTATCATTTTAATACTTACTTATTAATAGTTCTGATAAATCATTCAACAATTTATTCCTCTTCATTGTTTATGACTTCCTAATAATAATCCACAACCTGTTCAATGCCTCAACAATAGAAATCACCAGGTTTTGACTCCAAAAATTCATCGAGCCACGTTTTAAGCTCGACATCGTTGTTGAATGAAACACCCTTCAAATTGTTAGAAACCGACCGAAAAGACGGTAGTCTGAAGGGGCTACATCGGAAGAATATGGTGTTTGAGCTAGAACTTCTCACTTTCTTTGTATCTACGAATAGACTGGTGTCGAACGAGTAAAATGTCGGTAATGGAGGAGCACTGAAGATTTTTTCACTCGGTCAATGCGTGTAGCACACATGCGCCTTATTTCTGAAATTTATTCATTGAGTGATGACGACGAGTGACAGTAACACGAGAGCTTGCTTGAGCGCGTGAAATTGGTTCTCATGAAACTGAACAGGTCGGCTGGAACGCGAAGTCTGTGAGTTCGATCTTCCCTTCCTTGAAACGGGAAAATCATTTCTGTGCCATTCTGTCGTCAGTTAAGAAGTCATCTTCGAACACAGCACAAGTATCACGGCCATCTTTGGCAGCTTTGTAACTTTGATTAAAAGCAAAGATGTTGGACACGCTCATTCTTGCCTACTTGGCATTCCATCTCAAAGGCGTGTCTAATCAGAAAATTAAATTTCTATAACGTTAAACAAAAGTTTCACAGTTATAAGCAAAAATGATACTTTTTTATTTTTCGAGATTATTTGCAGGACATCAGAAAAACGAGCGAAAGCAAATAGAAGGAAATGTCAAAAGAATTTTGAACGATACTTAAAATTTGGTCGTTTGGGCTAGACCACGCCTAGCCCTTGGGGGGGACGCGTTTGGACAGGTGACTAATAAGGAGAAAGCCCAATTTCATCTAAGATTGTAACAGTGTTATTTGCTTACACCATCCATATCGTAAAAATTATTTTAAATAGACTTAAAGATAATTCTTGAGATATAGTATTATAAAAAATATGCGAATAATTACAACTGCCTCACCATGACCTCCGAGCAGAGACATGATTGACGAACCTGGTGTTTGGGCGCGATTTTCTTTTTCTAAATAAGAATTGAAAATGAGTTTCATCACAGCAACGGTGTATTTGACTCAGTGTAATAAATAATGAAGGTTCTGGGCGGAGAAAAATGATTGACACGAAAACATGTTCTGGATTTTTTTTCTGCCAATGAGAAGAACAGACGATAATTTGAAAAGAGAGATTGGTGAGGCTTCCGACATAAATATAACCAAGCAGCGAAACCTACTCGAAAGATTTTGTGCAGAGATGACTTTATTATCGACACAAAGACAGAAAAATGGTTTCCCCGTTTCAAGAAGAAGTTGGAAGTTGGAACTAAGGAATTGGGCCAGAAGATGGTAAGCTCTCATCTTATAGGCGCTCGTTACTTTTACTCAGTGGACAAGGTCCAGAAACACGACGTATGGGTACCACAAGCACTAACCGAGAGAAACAAAATCCAGTGCTCCTCCATTGCAGGCAGTTTACTCGCTCGTCATCAGGTTACAGAATGAGCTTGGTTGGGAAGTTCTGCCACATCCACCACATTCTCTTTTTGCTGGCTTTCAGTCAACTTGAGCAGCTTCTCGCTCAACAACGACGTGGAGCTTAAAATGTGGCTTGATGAAAAAATACAACTCCCTCACCATGATTTACGAGTAGAGACATTATTGACGAACCTGGTGTTCGGACGCGATTTTCTTTTTCTAAATAAGAATTGATTCTGAGTTTCATCATAGCAACAGTGTATTTGGCTCAGTGTAATAAATAATGAACGTTTGAGCGGAGAAAAAGGATTGACACGAAAACATGTTCTGGATTTTTTTTTCTACCAATGAAAAGAACAGACGATAATTTGAAAAGATAGCTTGGTGAGACTTCCGACATAAATATAACCAAGGTCGTCAACCTTTAAGTCGCTATTCATTCCCGACTATTTGGATAGAACAAACGGAGTTTCAGATTAATTTCAGCAGGAAGAGGAGATTTCATCTAAGATTTTTACGGTGTTATTTGCTTACAATGCAAAGACGAATGGTAGATTTTGAAATTTGAAAGATGGACTTAGACGAGAAAAATCCTTCTGGCACAACAGATCGAACTAATTTTGCTTGCGGTGGATGAAGCTATTGATTCTATGTAGTTGTTCCAAGTATTACAACACAAATATCACGGCCATCTTTGGCAGCTTTGTGACCTTGATTAAAAGCAAAGAGAAGATGTCGAAAATGTTAATTTTCGCCTACTTGGCATTTAATCTCAAAGGCGTGTCTAATCTGAAATAAAATTCCTATAACGTTAAGCAAACGTTTCACAGTTACTTATAAGCCAAAGATGTCAACCTAGTAACACGCTTAAATTCATGCAGTTGGAGCATTTGCCATGAAAATACTGCCAAATTTTCTTGAGGACACATGGCACAGTGGATAAAGGCGTTGCTTAGATCCAGTGACAGGACCCAAAGAGTGTGAGTTCAATAAACGGTAAAGGCAGCGGAGAACTTGGAGAGGGGAATTAACAGGAGATAACTGACATCCATTAAAAAAAACATGGAACGTAAAACTAAAACAGTCTACCCCAGTGAGCGAAAAAAAGGGTTCAGTTCGCCATTCCAACAACCTGAAGAAAGCCGGAGCGTAGAACGACCAAAACGTAGTAATAACGTAGTAATAAATATGGCGACAAAGATGAGGACAATTATCTGAATAATGTAAATAATATTCACATGCCTTATAAGAAACTAGATATTATACAGCAGTCCAGGATGCTTTTTTTGTTGTTTTTCCGGACACTCATCAGTAGAACCGCATCTCTGTTGATTCAGGTCTCTTTTTCTGTGAGGGTCGTGCAGAATTCGCTGCCTAAAAGAGGATTGCTATTACACAGATGTTCAGCACTCTTTTCTTTGTTTCTAATGAAATCTCTCTGGTTTTTTTTCATGATATTAAAATGATTATATTCGAACCCTAACCTTTTCTGCGATCTCCTCTAGGATAATCAAATGATTGATTCGAACATGCAGCACTGTTGCTCATTAGATCAATTGAAGCAATCGACAAAGGGTGTTCGTAATTATATATTAATGTATACGTGTGTTCGAGTTGATATCTGTTTAAGATCTGATATGCAATAATAAATACCTCCTATTATCTTGTAACGACAGCGCCATCCATCAAAAAGCCTCGAACCATCGAATGCTTCTGTCAGAAAGACAATGTGCGTAACGAAAGGATAAAATACAATGTTGCAATCTTGCTATGTAGATCAAGCCAAGCGTCAAGTTCTTGAAAATGTTTATTGACACTATTGTCATTTTTTATTTATGCAAAATCATTGATTTATTATTATTATTATTATTATTATTATTATTATTATTATTATTATTATTATTTCATTTGATTTCTGTTTTGTACTCATTTCTTTCCGGGTCCGAACAAGATGGTTTGGTTTGGTTTGGTTTGGTTTATTTTGTTTAACGGCAATAGGTTAGTTAATGCCGAGATTTTTATTGCTGGTAATATTTTTTTATCTATATATATATATATATATATATATATATATATATATATATATATATATATATATATATATATATATATTGGTTGGTTTGGTTTGTTTTACGGCATATCAACCACAATGGGTTATTTAATGTCGACAAGATTTTTATCGATGGTAATATTTTTTATCTATCTATCTATCTATCTATCTATCTATCTGTCTGTCTGTCTGTCTGTCTATCTTAGTATATATTGGTTTGGTTTGATTTGGTTTGTTTTACAGCATATCAACCTCACTGGGTTATTTAATGCCGACAAGATTTTTATTTCTGCTAATATATTTTTTCAAAAATATATTGTTGGTAATAAGTTTTCAAAATAAGTATTGCTGGCACTAAAACATATTTTTATTGATGGTATAGAGACCAAAATATTGTATTACAAAAAACAATGACAATCAAATTAACTAACGAGGTGGGAAGAATATAAGAATTGGCATTGTGAAGCTGTTCAATGTCTGATTATTCTAAGAGCTTTGGTTCAATTCTAATGTTCTGAGAACTTATATTCATGCTTTGTCAACATTGAAATGAATAGGATTTTTCACTGACATTAAGAATAAGTCATCTCTTGGGTAGGCTTTTTGGTTTGGTGTGGTTTGTTTTTTATTGCTGCTAATTTTTTTTTCAAAAATGTATTGCTGGGATTATTTTTCCAAAAAAGTATTGCTGGCATTAAAACTGATTTTTATCGATGGTATAGGGACGAAAATATAGTATTACAAAAAATAATGACAATGAAGTTAGTTTCAATTTGATTGAATAAACCAAAATGCAATACTTATATTTTAAATAAGAAAACTTATTAATTTATTAATAAAAAAAGAATAGTTTATTGACACTATTGTCATTTTTTATTGATGCAAAAAGATGTTCCACGTGTCATGTTTAATGGATGTCTGTGCCATGTGTCCTTGAGGGCCCTTTATTTCGCTCACTGGGGTAGACTGTTCTAGTTCCTCAAGGACACATGGCACAGTGGATAAAGGCGTTTGTTAGATCCAGTGACAGGACCGAAAGTGTGTGAGTTCAATACCCGGTTAAAGCAATGGAGAACTTGGGGAGGGAATTAAGAGGAGATAACGGATAACTGACATACATTAAACATGGCACGTGGAACTAGAACAGTCTACGCTAGTGAGCGAAATAAAGGGTTCACTTCGACATTCCAACAACCTGAAGAAGGCCGGAGCGTACAACGGCCGAAACGTTGTAATAAATATGGCGACAAAGATGAGGAAAATAGTCCGAATAATGTAAATAGTGTACATAATACCTCATCTCAGAAATATAGACAGATACTGAAAGGCTGAAACGTTGTAATAAATATGGCGGCAAAGATTAGGACAATAGTCCGAATAATGTAAATAGTGTACATAATACCTCATCCCAGAAATATAGACAGATACCGAAAAGAAATCAAGTTAAAAACTACATCTGACTTGACTGCAGACAGCTGGGAATGTTTCTTCTTTCAATATTGTAAGTGATGTAGTACTGGACTTAATTTTTTTATAACTTGAATAAAACCGTCAGTAAATTTACTGCAGTCACCTGATAATTTTTTTTCAAGTCCAAATAGTCCATAAAGTTCGTGTGCACTTTAAAAAATTTATAACTTTATTTGTATTTGCGATAGAAATAATTTGTAAAAAGGATTAGAAAGAAGTAAATCTATATTTTTTAAGGTTTTATTGAAATTTTATTTAAGTTTCCACATGTCCTCCATCATTAGCAATACAAAGGGTAATACGATTTTGCAGTTCACGGAAAACATTTGCTAACTGATTTACAGTAATGCCTGAAATCACATTAGTTATTTTAGCTATACTTAAAACTAGGTACATTAAACTTTATAACATTTTTTACAGATTATTTCTATCGCAAATATAAATAAAGTTATAAATTTTTTAAAGTGCGCACGAACTTTATGGACACTCTGTATTTTAAGTGTAACAATACAAAAATTAAAGCAATGTTCTTTTTAATGCAAATATAGCAAAAGATCATGTGCAAATTGACTGGAGACAATAGGGAATGCCTTTTCTTTCAAATCCATTTGAAAGTGTTGCAATACGTAAACAAACGCAAGGTCCATTTTTATGTAAATCTAGTCAGGTGAGGAACACTAGAATCAAGCAGACGCGGAAGTTTAAATATCTGGGTAGCGTCTTGACAGAGGACGGTAAATGCGGTCCGTAGACGTATTGGGATGGCCAAGGACGCATTCCAAAAGCTGGGCAGAGTATTGCGAGACAAGAGGATTTCTTTGGTAACGAAGAAAAGAATACAGAGCTGTTACGTGACATCTGTTCTTCTTCATGACAGCGAATGTTGGACGATTTCCTCAAAGATGAAGAAGAAACTCGAGGCGACGGAGATGTGGTTCTACAGAAGGAGGCTGAGGATATTATGGACCGAGCATGTGAGCAAAGGTGAGGTCTTAGAGAGGTTGCAAACAAGGAGGAGGTTTATACTTAACATCAGGAAGATGCAGCCGAAATTCCTGGGACACATTATGAGAAAGGAGGACCAGGAGAATCTGATACTCACGGGTCGAATAGAGAGAAAGAGAGACAAGGGAAAACAATGCGTGACATACCTGGCGAGCTTAAGCAAGTGGATGACAGAACTTGGTCTGGGGGAGGAAGCAGAGGGTAGGAACTTCCTGAGAGCTGCATGGGATAGAGGGAGGTGGGGAGCTATGGTCGCCTACGCCCTGAAAGGACATGGCGCATAAAAAGAATGAAGCCAATGACTACACTCTAATTAATTGCATATATCTGAGAATGCCTTTTCCTTTAAGTTTAAATATAAATACTTTAATTTCTTCCTTTCTATGAGCGGTACCCTTTCAGGACGTAGGCGATCATGGCTCTCTCTACCACTCTCCACCCCTTGCAACTCTCAACAAGTTATTTCCCTCTGCCACCTTCCCCTGACCACGTTCTGTCATCCACTTCCGTTGTTTTTCCTTGTCTATCTTTCCTTCTATTCGACCCGTGAGTATCAGATTCTCCAGGCCCCCCTCCTCATTATGTGTCCCAGAAACTTCAGCCGCCTCTTCTTGATATTAAGTATAAGCCTCCTCCTTGTTTGCATCTTCTGTAAGACTTCATCATTGCTCACTCGCTCGGTTCATGATATTCTCAGCATCCTTCTGTAGAACCACATCACCGTCGTCTTGAGTCTCTTCTTTTATCTTTGAGGAAATCTTCCAGCATTCGCTGCCGTAAAGATGGACAGATGCCACGTAACAGCTCAGTAAGAGGTTCTGTTTATGTTGTTCTTGTAAAAAAAAAAAGTCCATCGTTAATTACTGACATTCTCAAAGAAACGAAAGATACCTTCTTTGTAGGCATCAATGTTTTTCATCTCTCTCT
This sequence comes from Acanthosepion esculentum, assembly GCA_964036315.1. Lineage (NCBI taxonomy): Eukaryota > Metazoa > Mollusca > Cephalopoda > Sepiida > Sepiidae > Acanthosepion > Acanthosepion esculentum. The sequence goes on from OZ038507.1 coordinate 76,879,539, forward strand.
GTCTCTGTCTCTCTGTCTCTGTCTCTCTCTCTCTCTGTCTCTCTCTCTGTCTCTCTCTCAGTCTCTCTGTCTCTGTCTCTCTGTCTCTGTCTCTCTCTGTCTCTCTGTCTCTGTCTCTCTGTCTCTCTCTGCCTCTCTGTCTCCTCTCTCTGTGTCTCTCTCTGTCTGTCTGTCTCTCTCTCTCTGTGTCTCTCTCTGTCTCTCTCTGTCTGTCTGTCTCTCTCTCTGTCTCTTTCTCTGTCTCTCTCTCTGTCTCTCTGTCTCTCTCTCTGTTTCTGTCTCTCTCTCTGTCTCTCTGTCTCTCTCTCTCTCTCAATTGGCAATGTTCTTCTGAAACGAATTTATCTGATTTGATTCAAGTACATATAAACTTTTGAGTACTCAGAATAAGTCACTCTGCAATCTCTGACTTCGAAAAGATTAATCGACTTTTACATGAGTATGTTGCGTGAAAATTGAACGTGTGAACGCATGCGCACACGTCATATTGAGTGCGTTTGAAGATGATTGGATTTGATGCGAATAATCGACATCTCAGCGCTTTTCTTTTTACAACACTAAATGGCCAAACGAGGAGCGACACAATCAAAATCTAGGGAGAAACGGATGTAGCAACAAGGGACGGGAGGGTTTATTGGTTTATGGGGGGGGGGAGACAAAGACAAAACAGCAGTAAAAACGAACATTTTCTGTCGCTCATCCACGCCTTAAAAGAAAAAAGAAAAAAAGAATAAAAGAAAAAAGAAATTGGCTACCATCTTCCCACCTCGAACTAACCAATAAATAAACAAACACACAAACGGTATGAAAGATCAACACACTAATCTCTAATGATGTTTGACGTTGCGATACGGCCGCCATTATAATAACAATGTTTTCTTTGATTTATTTATTTATTTTTTTAAACAATGGTGGTGGGGAAAAGGGCGGGAAAACAAAGGACGAAGGCGGGAAAATTAATGTCGTTATAAAATGGCTGACAAAATGGCGGGTGGCGTTCGTTGTAATATTGTTCTGTATTTTTTTTTTTTTTTTTTTTGCTGATGTCTAATGTCGTCGATTATGGTCGCAAATGGAGATAACCTCTAAGGGTTGAGTTAATTTGGAACTGACAGAATGAAAAAAAAACAAAAACACCCACTACGGTCGGAGGTCACTGAAGTAGTCATCATTTTTGAATGTGAATTATTTAGGCCCTAATGACGTAACAGTTGGCCAGCATAGTGGGGAGGGGTAATTTATTTATTTACTGGAGAACAAAAATAACTCTTGCGAAGAATTTCATTAAATTTAGAGAAAAAAGTGATGGAGATGCAGACAATGAGTGTTTATTTGACGTGGCCTGCGTGTTTGTTTCTTTTCGTGAGGACAAATTAAATTAGTGTTTTTGTGTATTTAAATATATAATTTCTATCTAGCAAGCGTGTGTATATCTGTGTTAATGTTTGTGTAGAAATAATTTATGGAATTTATTTTTTACGATGTGCAACTGTTATTTTTTAAACATTAGTGATGGAATATATATATATATATATATATATATATATATATATATATATATATATATATATATATATATATATATATATATATATATATGTACGTACATATAAATAAAAAGAAAGAACAGTAAGATATAAAATCCGGTGTTCTTATAGATATTTTTATTTTTGCACAATAGTGCTTAATGTAAATTTACAGAGCATTAATATTATAAATTAATTGATTTAAAATATGGTTTTTCGCTACACAGTGATAACCATGTTTCAAAAATGGAAGCTAAAACATTCTAATTTAATTTTGTTATTAAATTAAAGACATTAGCTCCATTTCCTCGTCAAGCGAATTTTGGAGTAACTTATTTTTTTAAAATATACAATTTTAAAGGCACGGCAAAGATTCATAATTGAGGGTTTCCAAGGATACCGATAATTCATCTAGACAAGGGGTAGTAGCGTGTTCGATTTTTTAATTTTCGTTGTATCAGTTAATAGTTACATTCGAAAGCGGGGTTGTGTTTAGGGGTGGGTAGGGATGTATTTTTCAAGAAATTCTGACATCCACTAAATGCATGTCGTCTGGGTTTTTTTATAAAATTTTTATTTTTAACGGCAAAAATTCTTACGGTATTTTTTCTATTTGTATACTTAAAGATTTGGGGGGACTGTTTGAGCTAGAATATGTTTTAACTACATTTCTAAAAAATTTTAATTTTTAATATTTGATATACTATATTTGTTTTTGAAACCAAGTAAATGTATTAGAATTACTTACAGTATGGAAAATTATTTTTTCTTATCGAATATAAGTATGTATATTACCAGGTTATATTTTTTTATATTTTTTTTTTATAAGTAAACTTTATGACAATGACGGCAAAGATAGCTACATTATTTCACTAATTCAGTAAACTTTTATTTTTTATAAATTTAGTAATATAAATTTTTCTCATGTATGTACAAAGGACATGGGTCATTTAATGTCCTACATATTCTAACTTATCATATTAATTTAATTTAACTTTAGGTGTTCTATTGGATTCTTTTAAGTGTTTGAATTTGTTGAAAAAAACATATTTTAAAACAATTAATTTATAATATATTTATATATGTGTGTGTGTGTGTTTGTGTGTGTGTGCGTGTGTTTGTGTGTGTGTGTTTGTGTGTGCGTTTGCGTGTGTGTGTGTGTTTGTGTGCGTGTGTGTTTGTGTGTGTGTGTTTGTGTGTGTGTGTGTTTGTGTGTGTGTGTGTTTCTGTGTGTGTGTGTTTGTGTGTGTGTTTGTGTGTGTGTTTGTGTGTGTGTTTGTGTGTGTGTTTGTCTCTGTGTGTGTGTGTGTTTGTGTGTGTCTGTTTGTGTGTGTGTTTGTGTGTGTGTTTGTCTGTGTGTTTGTGTGTGTGTTTGTGTGTGTGTATGTGTGTGTGTGCGTGTGTGTTTGTTTGTGTGTGTGTGTGTGTGTTTCATTAAAGACGACAGACAAATGTTCTATAGTTTCGAGCGCTTTAGTCTATACTTTTAGCCATTATCAAGGATAATTTTATTTTTATTTAATTTTATTGGTTGTGTGTGCGTTTTTAGTTTTATAGATATGTATTATTTTCCGAACACAGTCAGCATATTGTGGCCGTGTTCGTAGTTAATATTATTAAGTGTTGTTTTTTTATTTTTTCTTATTAAGGCTTCCATCATTTTTAATCGTTTTTTACATTTGGATGAGGTTATTATGTTTGTATTTTCTACTAGTATGTTTCAGATAGAGTCTGGTGAGTTTGTGTATGTGTTTAAATGGATTCTAATGGAGCTGTCATTAGATAGGTGTAACGTAAGACGCCTGGATAAGCATGTAGTTGTGTAACCGGTGTAATTATTTATGAGTCCGGTTTGATCAAGGACGCAATTCCTTAAGGGACATTTGAACTCATAGATAATGTTTGTTCGTTGTAATTTCGACTTTGCTGGTGTGTTGTTATTTTTGAGGATAAGTTTATCTGTTTTATATTTTTTATAGTAGATAATTAATCTTTTTTTTTTTATTCAGATCAATTGGGGTAGTGTATTTCTTTATAATATTTTTAAGTGAGGATTCATTTTGTTTGTAGTTGATGTGCATTTGGCTTTTGTAGAAAATATTTATGTTATTTTTCACTGTGTTCTGTATCGTTATTATTTACTTTGGGGAGAAATAACCTTATCTGGTGGTCGATGAGTTGGTTAAGAAAACCATTGTTAACTAGTGTCTGCTTTGCATTGTTGAGTTCTTTAAAAAAAGAGAAGTCGAGAGGATGAATTCTGGCGTGTTCTTTTTAGGAAGTTTTTTATCACAGCTATTTTGTATCTGAGTGGGCATTCACTTTTAAAGTTAAAATGGCAATCTCTCTCTCTCTCTCCCCTCTCTCTCTCTCTCTCTCTCTCTATATATATATATATATATATATATATATATATATATATATATATATATATATTTATACAGGGTGTCCAAAAGGTCGTGTGCACTTTCAACTTATAAAGTTTTAAAGTGCACACGAACTTTATGGACACCCTATATATATATATATATATGTGGGGGGGGGGGGGTAGGTGGTTAGAATGTTCACTTTCTCACCATGAGACCCGGGTTCGAATTTCACCACGGTTGATTAGTCACGAAGTCTCAAGTCATCGTGACCGAGGGTTTGAGGGTGCTGGCGTTGTTCAGATTGTTGATCATGCTAGATAACAAGCTCTCTCCCAGAAACTATAACTAAGGTCTGCTCAGCATAGTTGCAGTACAAACCACAGGTTGATTCTGTGGGTGTTGCACAAACACAAATGTGCCTGAGTGAGCGTCTGCAATAGGGATTGGCTAGCCTCCCCAGTAGACGTGTATCCTCGAATACGAGTGGCCAGTTATTATATATATATATATATATATATATATATATATATATATATATATATATATATATATATATACATATATGCAAGGTTTCATTAAAAATGACAGACAAGGTACTACGATTAAGCTTTTTATTTAATTTTTCTTGTGTGCGAACAAGAGCTTTCTTTACAGGACAAAGGGTGTGTAAGAATTATCCAAATGTTTTTTTTTTATTTCTGAGCGCTTTCGGCTATACCTTTAGCCATTATCAAGGATGATTCGATTTTTCAGCTCAATTGAGTTTGTGCATTATGTGTATGTCTTAGTGTGTCAGAGCGATGTTTTTAATTTCCGAATACGGTTAGCATGTTGTAGTTAATATTGTTAAGAGTTGGCTTTTTCTTTTTTATTATTAAAGCTTCCAGTATTTTTAATCTTTTTTTACAGGTAGATGCAGTTAATATATTTGTGTTTTCTACTAGTATGTTTCTAATGGAGTCTGGTAATTTTGCGTGTGTGTTTAAATGGGTTCTAATGGAGCTGTGGTCAGATAGGTGTAACGTAAGACGCCTGGATAAGCATGTAGTTGTGTAACCGATGTAATTATTTATATGAGTCCGGTTTGATCAGGAACACAGTTCCTTAAGGGGCATTTGAACTCATGGATAATGTTCGTTCTTTGTAATTTTGATTTAACTTGTCTGTTGTTATTTTTGAGGATAAGGTTAGCTGTCTTAAATTTTTTATAATAGATAATTAATTTGATTTTTTTATTTTGGTCGATTGGGGTGGTGTATTTCTTTATAATATGTCTTAGTGAAGATTCGTTTTGTTTGTAATTAATATGCATTTGGTTTTTGTAATAAATGTGTATGTGATTTTTGACTGTGTTCACTATCGTTATTGCTTACTTTTGGGAGAAATAGATTGAGGAACTGTTATGGGATCTTACCTATAACGACAGAGTGAACTCTTCCTGACACTATGAATACTGCGCGTCTCAAGAGAGAGGGACGAGACGGAATCGAGTCGTGAGCAGTCTCTGACTGTGAGCGACTTCTGTCGAACTCTCTGCTTTGCCAGAGAGGAACCCGGACGAGACTTTGCCGAAGTGCAAAGTTTCGTCCGGGGAGGTAGACAGTCCCTGAACCCGTTTATACGGGTTCTAAATGGGCATATTTTTGGCCGAGCCTACGGGCTCGGAGAACCCACATTAAGCCGGCCTTGTGCCACATGCGACCCACGTGGGAGTGTTGTTAAATATCGAGACGGAATCGACTCGAGCCAATAGTAGTTCACTCCAAACCAGACTGACAGTCATACTAACACCTTCCACATCTTCTATTATTATTCTGTGTAATATATCTTCGTTATTTCTACTCTTGTTTTCGTGTTGTTCTTCCTTGGTCCTAACCTTGGACCATAACAGGAACGCTGATAGTCAGCATGTGTGTAACTGATTTGCTTATTGGAGTGTGTAACACTGTTTTGTCCATTGAACTTGTATATAGTTTTGTGTGTGTGGGTGTGCGTGTGCGTGCTCTTCTGAGTAGTTCTCACACAGAGTGCCTCGCTGATTCTCTTTTTTTACGACGTGCGACTGCTATATTTTAAACTTTGTTAAAGTGGTAACACTTTCAATGTATATCATCATATAAAATGAAACTTTCCTATAGAGCCGGGTCCAAACTATGGTCCTTACGCCCTATAGGGGAATTGTCAATTAATTGATAGCACTTTTCTTAGTATACAGGATGTTCCTAGTAGGGCGATCTTCTGGGCAACTTGTATGTTGATGTTACCTGCGACACTGTTAATAAAACTGTCCATTCCTTTTCTCACGAAGCCCGGAGCTCCGATTACTATTGGTACAGTCTCGGTCTTCATTCCCCCACATCCTGTTAATGTCGATCTCCAGGTACTTGCGTTTGGACAATCTCGATAATTTTCATGAAGGTGTTTCTCTCAGATGGTACTGCTATGTCAATAAGCATACACCTCCTGATTTTCTTGTCTTTGATGATAATATCAGGTCTGTTTGCCTTTATTTCCCTGTCAGTTTGAATTGTTATAACCCAGAGGATAGTTACATCGTTATTTTGGGTAACTGTATATGGTTGGTGCTCTTACCATCTCTCAGTGGTTTCGATTTTGTGCTTCTTGCATATCTTCCAGTACACATATGTCGTTACTTTGATATGCTTGTAGGTATATTAATTTTTTTGCCAATTCCGGACATTCTGAAGTGGTCGACAGTTTCATCATATTTTTCTGCATTTCGGGTTAGTTCCATCCTTTATCATGTGACAGTGATAGGGTCTGGTTGCGAGGCTTTTGTCCTGAGCTGCAATAATTAGACCTTCTGTCTCAGTTATCAGCCCTGTGCTCCGCAGCCATTGATGCGTTTTCTGTTGGTCCACATCTGCTCCTTTCGTTCTTTTTATTTGCCATACAACGCCTTGTCCTCCCAGTTTTGTTGTAATTTGATTTGGTTATTATTATTTTTTATTTCCTTTGATTTCTAGCGTGTACACATTTCTTTCCGGGTCCCGCCCGGAAACCGAAGGTTAGAAATGGCATCATGACACTTTCCACTGACAAAAAAAGAAAGAAAAAATTACATAGATAAAACCCTTCGTAAAGTGTGGGCTGTACTTGTGAGAACACTTTTTTGTATCTCTTTGAGGCATGGACTTCCAGGGATCCCTTCACTTAGTCTACTGGAATCTTTTCAAGTCCAAGGGCTCCAACTACAACTGGGATTGTTGATATTCCCATGTGCCACATTTTTGAGATTTCTATTTCAAGGTCCTTGTATTTTGACAGCTTTTTGAATATCTTCAAAGATACATTGCAGTCTGCAGGGACTGCCATGTCAATAAGGAGGCACTTATTTTGTTTGTGGTCTCTAATAATAATGTCTGGGCGGTTGGCTTTGATTGTTCTGTCAGTGTGTATTGTGTAGTCCCATAGAATTGTAACAGGTCCTATCTCCGCAACCCGGTCTGGGTGGTGTTCATACCATTTTCTTTCAGTTTCCTTCCTGTAGAAGTTGCATATTTTCCAGCGCAGATATTGGCCACTCTGGATGCCATATTATTATTATTATTATTATTATTATTATTATTATTATTATTATTATTATTATTATTATTATTCCTTATTTGTCCTCGATCTAAATGTTGCATTTTTTTTCATGAGCCTGGCTTGAAGGATTTTAATTATTACTGTCATTTCATTTCATTACTATTATCATCACCATTATATTTAGATTTCTATGTTAAGATTCAATGTTCAGGTTATATTAAGCCCTAACAGCCACAACTTTTCTTTACGCAAGGAACTCTGCACATGTTTACTTAATATGGCCCGACAAAAAAATTTCAAATTTCAGTTAGAATGCAAACATCTCAAAACAGAGAACGTTTTCATGACATAACTAATTTGATAGGTAAGTAATTTGAAGCCTATCCATGGAAATGGTCGATCTATCTATCAAATTAGTTCCATTATCTATCAGTTTAAATGACAACGTGAGGATAACTACATTGGTAGTACTAATCGATCTTTGGAGAAAAGAATAGGCCAACATCTACTAGTTTGCATAAAGGTCAATTTCAGAATTTGCATAAATGCCCGAATGTATACGGGTCTCGGGTAATAGAACATCTTATTTATTACAGGAAGCGCGCGCATTGTCCTATCATGGCGTTATATTCTCTGTATTGAGTCTCTCCGCATTCAAACTTTCATTTTGGATGTTTGGGTGAGGATCGAACTCACTACCCATTGTTAATTAAATCTGGGCAGCATTCTCTGCGAAAAGAAAAAGTCTTGCCTCGACTTATGCCGTTTACCTCGTGTATAAGGCGACGTGGTGCAGTTCCTGGTTGTACGCCATATTGGATTGTTGGGCATTCGCTCTCTTTCGTCTTTATGCCCTCCATATGTTTTCTTCTAGTCATAATTATGTTAAGAAATGTCGTAGAAATGTGTTGTCATGTCCTAGATTATTACTTTACTATTGCATTTGCATAGGTGAATGACGTAAGTGTTTATTCACGGAAAATCGCGGGTACGAATAAAAATCCAAAGTTACCACATTCGAAAATAGCTATTTCGACCCACAAGATTTTTACTTGTAGGTCTTGTCAACTCAGGGATATGAAAACTAAGTTGACAAGTCTCGTGGGTCGAAATAGCTATTCGAATGAGGTAACTTCAGATTTTTATTCTATGTAATTTATATGTTCTGTTATAATAGGTACCTCCATGTGATCGCTAAAAAAAGAGCATAGCATGATGAAAAAGACGCCAAACTTGACGAAAACAAAATTTAATCGTCTAAATGTTCATGTTATTATTAAGAAGAAAGATCAAAGTATTTTGGGGGTATTTTTTTACATATTTTAATCGTTCCGAGCACCTCCGAAATTTTCGTTAAAAATCTTGTTTTTTTTTTTTTAGTCAGCAAAATTGACAGAATCTATCATGGCATTCATTTTTTTCCATTTATATAAAAGATGAAAATTTCACTTTGAAATTTGTTTAAAAATCAATGATCATTTTTTCAAAACATCTTTTAAGAAAATCCGAAATTATAATGTTTATTTAAAATATTTTGAACCAAGCTTGACTTAGGTTCTGCGCCGAAAAGATGTAATTTGAAAATAAAACAAAGCAGGTCATAAACTTTCGTGTCACTTGACAGGTGATGAATGACATATTGACGGATTACGTGATCATAATTTGTTCTACGGAAGGCGAAAAGTGAAGTTATTTAGATTTAAGTGAACAAATTATTTACTTCGTTATTTTTAAGGAAAATCTTTTTTTTGTAAAGCTTTCACCTTTACGTTTACGATGCTTTATGGAAAACATATTATAAAGAAATTAAAATAAGACTGTTAAGAGTGAGATTAAATTATCATATTTCATAAGAAAGGTACCTAATTAATTTATAGGTAACTTTCTTATGAAATTTTATCAGAAGTGTACATAAAATACTATAATTTTATGTACATTTACTACATTTTACTGTGTTATTTGTATTTCCATTCATTTTATTATTAATTTTGATATTTCATTTATGGAAAAATGTCATAACTGAGATTAATATAAAAATAAGATCATATAAATTTCATAAGATGATACTGATACTTGTAGGTACCCTTCTCAGTTGAAATTGAAAAATCAAATTAAATTCTCCACAAGTGTTTCGCAAAAGTAAAGGACTTAACAGCGGAGAACAATGCTTAACTCAAATAACGCAACTTAATTGTATTCTGGTTGGTCTTCCGTACTTTATAATTAGAGCCCGATTATAAACACAAAATTACATTTCTTAATTACTGCGGGTCTTCTGATTAGTCAAAATGATACAATTTACAATGCACTAAACAAAGATCTATCTCATCAGGACACTTACAAAACCCGATGCGGCTTTAACTAATTTTATAATATGTTAACAACTTAAATTTAAAAATCTATTACAATTAAAGAAATAACAAATTATTATATTAAAAATTCATTTTTCATCGAAAAAATTTGTTGCTTTCAGAAAATATTGTCCATATTCATAAAAATAACTAAAAGCAAATAAAAGCATTTGAGATTAAATAATATCTTTGTTTTATTGAGTTTTGTATTTTACAATTCAGAGTTGATTTTCAGGTAGGGGGGTTCTAATTAAAAACAAAAAAAACACGATTTGCATTCCTCAAAGCCTTGTGCTTTTAACTATTGTAATCACTAAAACTGACGCGATCGAATTTCTAGCGTTTCATAAAATTAGTTATGGGTGGGGTAATAAATATAAAAAAATATTTCTGCCATGACTTTAATAAAAAAAAACATATTTATAATAATTTCGATCATCTATAAATAGTTTCTAAAAGTTTCATTAACATCCGACAATTATTTTTATTTTTGCAAGATTTTCCAAATTAATGTGTGTCATACAAAAAAAAACATGCTAAAAATTGTATATGTTATTTTACTAGTTCCGGTGATACAAAGAGAAACAAGGTTTTTTTAATCAAAATTTAGAATGTTCTAAAATGAAGAAATTTTTTTTTTAAATAATTAAAAAAGATTTGGTCTTTTCTCTTAATAATTACATAAGCATGTAGACGATATGATTTTGTTTTCGTCAAGTTTGGCGTCTTTTTCATCATGCTATGCTCTTTTTTAGCGATCTCGTGGAGGTACCTATAAATACGTTGCGGTCTTTTTGTGGACCAGTTTTAATATTTTATACTATTAGGATACACTTGGATTATTTACCAACGGACTACTACCCGTATATATATATATATATATATATATATATATATATATATATATATATATATATATATATATATATATACATACATTCATTAAGACATGTCTCATTGAATAATACAGAAAAGTGTACTCTACTTATTTTCAATAGCATCCTCTCGAACAAGCACCTGCGTATCCTTATTAAGGGAAGAAATAAAATTACCATGTTGAGACATATTCATTTCTTCTGAGTTCTTTCGACATTAGCACATTTTTTCCCAAAGACAAAATTATTGTCTTCATTTAAAAGTTAAATTTTTAACTGTGATATGAAAATTGCCAAGGTTGGAATGTCCATTAAAAAAAAAAAACGAAATCGCTATTACGATTGTCATTCAATAAATAAGTTGAATTTTTCGCTATAAGGACTTCTAATACAGATAGAAGTTTACTCTTTTTTTATTTGTTTTTGTTTTACTTCTTTTTCACATGGATTTAATTTCTTTTGAAAATTAAAAAAAACAAACTTTGAGAGTTTTGGCGATTAACAAAGATGGCCGACCAAGAAGCATGCTCCAGGATTGAACAGCGGTCAGTTATCAAGTTTTTGGTTGCTGACGGGTGTAACCCAGTTGAAATTCATAGGAGAATGTCAACTGTGTATGGTGCCACATGTTTCAGCCAAAAAAATGTCTACAAGTGGGCTAAATTGTTTAAAGAAGGACGGAGCAGTGCTGAGGATGAAGACAGGCCTGGGAGGCCTACAGAAGTGAGGTCTCCTGAGGTGATCGAATCAGTCAATGACCTCATTCAGTCTGACAGAAGGGTGACAGTGGACTTTAAGCTTATCTGTTGGAACAAACGCAGGGGTCATCAGTCAGAAGGAGTCATCTTGAATCATGACAACGCAAGGCCTCACACACCAGCCCAAACGGTGCAGACCATCAACGAGATAGGCTGGGAACTGCTCCCTCATCCCCCTTACAGCCCAGACCCTGCCCCTTCAGACTTTCACTTGTTTGGTCCATTGAAAGCGTTCACGAGAGGCACGAAGTTTAAAAGTGACGATGAAGTCAAAAGTTTTGTGAGCAACTGGCTGAGACATCAGTCCAAAGATTTTTACGCTGAGGGAATACGGAAGCTTGTGCACAGATGGGAAAAGTGCTGGGAGACTACGTTGGAAAATTTTTAAAAAGTAAGCTTCTATCTGTATTAGAGTTACGGGAACCTACCCATAATAGTAACGGACTAGTCCGTATCCCATAAATACTGCGCCGCAAGAGGAAGCAGGAAGGGGTGAGTCAGAAAGTGTCAGACAGAGAGTGACAGTGTGAGTCAGAGTTCTGAGTCAGTCAGAGACAGCGTCCGTCAGACGATTACTGTAAGACATTGGAATAGTGATACTGGTCGAGACAACATAGTTCTCTCTAACCTAACCTGATTATTATTACTAACACTTCTACTTCTTTTGTACATATTCTGTTTGTAATATATCTGTGTTATTCCATACCTGTGTTCGAGTTATTCTTCATTGGTTCTACCTTGGACCATCACCGTGGTACAAGGAACCTGGACCATAACAATTAGAAGTCCTTATACCGAAAAATTCACCTTATTTATTGAATGATCCTCGGAGTTAAAACCTAGATATGTTTAAAGTATATACTGTAAACCTTTTAAAACATCTGTGCAGTATTGATAATTAATTTTATTGAGAGTTGTGTTAAATATTTTAATACAGATAGCTTCAAGAAATTTTAGTTTATGTTTATTATTTTCATGAAAAGTATAGATGTATTTTCAGCAAGAATTTTCCTAAATGTTAACAGCTATACATTTTTGAAAATATTACCATCATTACATATTTGGAAAAGAATAGTACCAGCAATAAAAAAAGAATTCAGTCTAATTCAAACTAATTTTATTGTCACTGTTTTTTTGTAATTGTGGTTGGTATGCAGTGAAAGAATCCAAACCAAATTTTCTCTCTTAAACTCTCTGTCTGTGTGAGTGTCCCGAATCGAACACTTCTGACCAGTTCTTTCTAACCATCTCTGCCATGCATAGCTGTACACATTTGGTTTATTCAGTCTAATTCAAACTAATTTTATTGTCATTGTTTTGTTTTATTTAATTGAGGTTGGTATACCGTAAAATAAACTATATCAAACCAAATCATCTCTTAATCTCTCTGTCTGTGTGTCCTGAATCGAAAACTTTTGACTATTTCTTTCAAACAAATACTGCCACGCACAGCTGTACACATTTGGCACATTCAATCTAATTCAAATTAATTTTATATTCATTGTTTATTGTAATTGATGTTGGTATGCCGTAAAACAAACTAAACCAAATCCTCTCTCTTAATCTGTCTGTCTGTCTGTCTGTCTGTCTGAGGGTCCTGAATCGAACATTTCTGACCAGTTCTTTCTAAACATTTCCGCCATGCAGAACTGTTGCACATTTGGCTTATTCAGTCTAATTCAAATTTTATTGCCATCGTTTGTTTTTTTTGTAACACTATGTTTTGGGCCCTAGACCATCGATAAATTTGAAACTGTTGGAAAGAGATTGTATTGTGGAAAATAACGCTTTTGAAACCCTATTGAACTCTGTCAAGACTGGACAGTGAAGACTGGACAGAAGCGGCCAGGATGTTCCAGCAATGACCCATTTTAGTTTTGATCTGACTCTTGTAATTATAGAGCATGCCAGGTATCAGGAGTTTCTGGATTGGTATAAGGAGACGATCATTTGTTCCTGCATATTTAGCGAAGGATCATGAGATTCCCTCGGGATATCTGATGATACCACAACTCCCGATAGAATTACCCGGTGTCCAAATTGTCTAAATCGTGTAAATGCGAAATTCTCCAATTGTTAGATTAAGCTCTGAACCGCTGTATCTTAAAAATGATTAGAGATATATTACTGGAATTCCCCGAGGTTTTTATAACACTATTGGACTTTGACATGTAAGGATGTATAATTACTCTCCAAACTTAACTGAAGAATCGTGATGAAATAGATCATAAACGAAAATTGCATGTTCATCATTAATTAATCATAGCTAAGGATCGAAACTCATGAAGGATTGGATAACGTTTTCATATATATATATATATATATATATATATATATATATATATATATATATATATATATATATATATATTATTCCAGGATTATTTCCAAATTATTCTAGATGAACTTCGACCTTCTCTAACATTCCAACTTTGTGGCCTGGAGTAACAAGGTTCTTCACAGTTTTCACATACGATTTCATTTTCATGTCTTTTTCAGTGCTCTTAGGACTGTCAAAGCTGAAACTCATCTCTCACGTGCCAATTATGGATTGAGTTGGATTTTTTCTAATTGATCTCTTTAGGTCTAAGTTGAAATGATGATCCATCTTCCTGTTGTGACCTGATCTTTACTGTTCCCTGTATTTTAAACTTATTCACGTTCCTCTTGATGGTTCTTCAATGGATTTGAAGATGGAAGCCAGAGTATGAATTTTGGTACCATTACTGAAGACCTGAATGATCTTTTTCCCCTTATCATTGCTCAGTTAGGAAGACAGTGGGACTGACAAAAAACGATTTTAACCTGTTCTCTTTCTAGTTGAAGTACTCAAAGGTTTTTTTCCCCCGTGATACTTACGAAAAATGGTTCGAAGTTGGTTAAATTATTTCATCTGAAAACCTGTAAAAAAGAAACTCAATTACTTGAGTTTCTTTTTTTAGATATTAAACATTTTGTGAGATGGACAATTATTTTGTAACATGATACGGCCAATTTTGCTGTTACACCCAGTAAAACCCTGGAAAAACACGCATGCCAAAACAGTATTAATAAAAATCCTAAGCTAAAATTAGACAAAAATAATGAAAAATTGTGATTGTAGAAACCCTGAAAACTACCTGTTGGAAAATAAATGCCTCACAAAATCTGTGGTATACCAATACACTATTTCATCCATTGAGAGTCCTAACACTGAAATGATATATATATAGGTTCCACGAAAAATGAATTTAAAATTAGATGGATACAACACAAAAGCTCCTTCAACAATAGAAATAGAAATCAGACATCCCTATCCAAATATTTTTCGTATTTAAATGAAATGAATAAAACACCAAAAGTAAAATGAAAAATAATAAATAGAACAAGAATTTGTAAAACCTGGGATGACCCATGCCCTTAGGCCTACATGAAAAACTACACATTATTAAGTTTCTAAATAATGAACATTTATTAAACCATAGACATGAGTTAACGTTTTTTTGCCGACATCAACAAATTTTCGCATTAAATAATTAGCATAAAAAAAAATTAAATTTCATAGTTTAATAAAAGGCTTAAAAGCTTAACCTAATCATTAAATAGAAAAACTCCTTATGAAGTCGTCAAAAAAAAAAACAAATTCTAGTTCAGTGCGATGCGATGCGTTTATATATGAAACATTCATTTGGATAAAAAATAAATAAATAGATAAAATAAAACAAAATTCTCAGGACACTTCACGACATATCATGGTGCCAAAAGCTATCTTTCGCTGTGACTGACCAGACGATGTGCGTACATGAATGCCATCATCCGCTTTGAAATAGATACCCCACCATACCTCGGTTTGACCTTTTCGAAGGTGACTGATATGTGGATAAGAATTAACTGTTAGACCACCTAACCAAAATGGCCACCCCAGCCGTTTCCATAGTAATTAAATTTGCGAACGAACATGCTTATAAAGATGCATAAATTACAAGACTGATTATTCCTAAATTTTCGCTTGAGTATGAAACAGGGCTTGATACTTTAATTCAATTTAACTTTAATAATTATATTGAGGGTTTCGGCTCTCGTTTTTGAAACATGAGAACTCTTATGTAGCGAAGGAATTATATTTTTTTTAAATAATTATAATATAAGCTCTACTTCTGTATGGAGCACTGTTTTTTAAAAATAAAAATAAAAACAAAAATGCTAAAGCACTCCGGATTATTTACCTAACGTGTTCTTTCCTATTTTTCTACATACCTGCACACACACACACACACACACACACACACATACATATATATATATATATATATATATATATATATATATATATATATATATATATATACATATATATATATATATAAATACACATTTGATGTAATTATTTATATATATTCATATATATATATATTTATATATATATATATATATATTTCTGGTACTTAAAAGAATCCAATAAAACACCTACAGTAAAATGGAAATTAATAAGAAAAGCTAGAATGTGTATGTCATTAAATGACCCATGTCCTTTGTGCATACATGTGACACTATGTATTACTAAGTTTACAAAAAATAAAAATTTGCTGAATCAAAGAAATGAAATAGCTATTTTTTGCCGTCATTTCAAAAATTTTCCTTAAATATTATTTAAAAATAAAATTAAAAAATGTGTTCGAGTCTCTATTCTTCCAAGCACGTTAGGTTGGTTGCTCGCTGTTTTCCTTCCGCTTCTCTTAACTTCATTATGTCCTGTGAGTGTCAAATTCTCCAAGCCGTCCGAGCTGGAAATATACATAATTATATTTGATATGAAAAAATAGTTCTAAATAATTTAAGTAATTCTATTGCATTTACTTGATTTAAAAAGAAATATAGTCTATTAGTAATTAAGAGTAAGAAATATTTTAAAATTGCTGTTAAATAAAACGTATTCTAACACAAACACTCCTAGAAAGAATCTTTAACTATACAAGTAAGAAAAAAATGCTGAAAAATTTTTTGCCGTTAATAAAAAACCCAGACGACATGCATTTAACGGATGTCAGAATTCGTTGCAAAATACACCCCTACTCTCCCTAAACGTAACCTCTTTTTTGAACGTAACTTATAATTTATAAAACAATAGTTAATAAAAATGAACACGCTACCACCCCTGTCTGAATGATTGGATTTCTCTGTATCCTTGGAAACAGGAAATTATGAATTTATATGTGCGTTTAAAACTCAGTAAATTTAAAAGTAAGTTATGCCAAAATTCGCTTGAAGATGAAACAGAACTAATGCTTTTAATTTAATTATATAATTAAATTTAAAGTTTTTAGCTTCCATTTTTGAAACATGATTATTACTGTGTAGCGAAGAAACCATATTTTAAACCAGTTAATTTATAATATTTATGCTCTGTAAATTTACATTGAGCACTGTTTTGTAAAAATAAAAATAAAAAATATCAAGAAGAACACTAGATTATATATCTTACTGTTCTTTCTTTATATATATATATATATATATATATATATATATATATATATATATATATATATATATATATATATGCACACACATGTTTGAAGTAATTATATGTACAAGCCAATGGAGAGGCACAGTTTGAGTCTGGAATCCCCAGTGCCAAGTCAATTATTAATGCATACTAAGCTATCTCTGAAATTGCTCATTTTTAGCTGAATAACTCAAACAGTTTTTTTTCCGTGATTCTTACAAGAAATGGTGTGATGATGGCTAAGAGGAACTCAGTTACTTTTGTGTATTTTAGATATTAAACATTTTGTGGGATAGACAATTATCCCACGCTGTTACACGATTTCCGCAAGTTTGCTGTTACACCCAGTATATATATATATATATATATATATATATATATATATATATATATATATATATATATATATGTATAGTACAGGCAACAATTCCGTTCGCATATAATCCAAGTGGATCGCAATAATATAACAAATATAAAACTGATCCAAAAACGATATGAATGTAATTAGTTTGACAGAGCATCTAAATTTCACTTCATTTTTCTTATAACTCCAACTTGGGGAGTTAAGGTGAATATCTGGGTTGAATTTGTGTAACTTCTTTGCACCAGCCCTCCCCTTACCACCAATCGGGTAATTTTGTGATTTCTGTTTCGTTCGTTCTGTATCAATTTTTCAAACGCCGTTTCTTTTTTAAATATATAATTTTAAATTTCTCGTTCCGACATCATTTGAGTTGAATCAAGCTAAACCATTAACGTTAGCGGAAATAATCTATACTCATGAGGTAATGTTGGATTTCTTTATTATATATATATATATATATATATATATATATATATATATATATATATATATATATATATACACACACACATATATATATATATATATATATATATATATATATATATATATTGTCATACAGAGACAGATTGTTTCGCTGTATCACAGCTGTTGAGTGTCCGGTTACCTCTAGCTAGGACCGAAACCCGGCTGAATAGACGCCAGTCAAAGATTCTACCACTAAGCCGTCGGCGCACGGCAGGGACGAAAGTGAATTAGGTATTTATTTTTAGATAAACACACGGTGACTGAGAGGACTCGATTGGCTTTACCGAAGAGTCATGCTCTATTAGCCGTCACTGGTTACAAACCCACACTTCCTCCCCCAGGGGGCTCAACCGAATGCCTGAAATTGGGAACTTCATAACAATAATAGGAAAAGTGGAGAAAGTGCAAGAGGAGAGAGTCTTCCTTCTTACTTCGCCTTCGAAGATACATCATGTGTGTTGTTTAAATAGTTTTAGACCACTCCATCTTGTGGGGGGTGTTCAGATACTACACAACAGCATAATTTTCCCAAGGGTATTTGCACGTAAGTGAATGCAATGAACCCGACTGGAATTCGATCTTGGCTCTCCGCTTTCTTATTCAATTGCTAACAACGCTAAATCCATGATGAATTTAAAACCTTTGTCAGCAGAAGACGGGATTCGAAACGCTCATACCAACGGTCATATAAGGAAATATTCGACATTCACTGGCAGAGCAGTAAGAATTTATTTCACTCTTTTCTTCCCTCTTTTGCCATCGGGCTCAGATCACAGTGTAATATCTGTTCTCCTCATTTCTAATGCCGATGGCAATATTAGCCGTTTCCTTAGAAGGAAACAATCACCATACTTTGTGCAGTCAGTTTGTTGAAATTTATAAAATCTTTCTATTAAAACAATTTTTCAGGAAAATAGGTTTATCGAGTTTAATGCTCTTTCCAGTATTGATGGGAGAGGTTCTTCCTTGCCATTTTTTTCGTTGTAATTTTAGAAAGCACACAACTTGATGGTGCCATTATTCTTTTTTCAAGTTCCATGTGTTATCTATCTTAATTGTTGCTTCTATTGAAAGTTCCTAAATTAGGTGGTTTCTTTTATCTGGTAGTTCTTTCTGAGTCAATAACGCCTGTCCACGATCCCGAGGAAAGGTGAACCTCGCTGTCGGCTACACGCTTTAGCCGCTCGTGGCAATTTTCATCCATCGATCTGAGAAAGCAGTTGTATACACATGAATGTCTCGAGCTGACGAGACTATTTAAGAACGTAACTCGAGTTTTTTGTTTATTGTTTGAACGAATCCAAACACGGCTTTATCCTATGTTCAATAGAATATAACGAATTAAATGGTACAAGATGAATGCTACAAACTACGATATCTTGCAATAAGAAAAGGAAAGAGAAAAAATATAACAAAACATTGGCCGAAACATTGAGAATATGGCAGTGAAGATGAGTATAACAGGCCGAATAATGTAAATAAAGCAGGTAATCATAATACGTCATCTCAGAGATATAGAGGCCGATATGTTGTGAATATGGCAATGTAGATGAGGATAACAGTCCGAATAATGTAAATAATGCAAGTAATCATAATACGTCATCTCAGAGATATAGAGGCCGATATGTTGTGAATATGGTAATGAAGATGAGGATAACAGTCCGAATAATGTAAATAATGCAAGTAATCATAATACGTCATCTCAGAGATATAGAGGCCGATATGTTGTGAATATGGTAATGAAGATGAGGATAACAGTCCGAATAATGTAAATAATGCAAGTAATCATAATACGTCATCTCAGAGATATAGAGGACGATATGTTGTGAATATGGCAATGAAGATGAGGATAAGAGTTTCGAATAATGTAAATAATGCAAGTAATCATAATACGTCATCTCAGAGATATAGAGGCCGATATTTTGTGAGTATGACAATGAAGATGAGGATAACAGCCTAAATTATGTAAATAATACAAGTGATTATAATACCTCATCTCAGAAATATAGACAGATATTGAAGAATGTTTTTTTTAAAGAATAAGGCTTTAGTGATATAAATTTTACTGATTAACCCATAGCAGGGACTGAGATTCAAGGTTATTTTCATCGTAAATGTATATAACGAACCCAACTGTAATTGGAACTCGTTTCTCTAATTATCAATTTTGTATCATTTTCCATTACACCATCTGCACATGCAAGGTTACAGATCCTTGTATTCCTGAGCGGTCACCCATCTCCGCACTGAACAGGCTCAAGATTGCTTAACTTCGGTGATCGTACAGGGACCGATATTTCAACGTGAAAGCACTACAAGGCGGGAAATGCACACGTATCAACCATATTTCGGCACAGGTATGCCTATAAATGTATTACACAAATTCCTAACAGCCAACCGTTTTCTCTGAATAAGGACGGTTGTATTGATGTAATATAAATTGTCTCGAGGAACCTTGGCTGATGGCTGGGATGTGATCCACTCAAAAACTGAGAACAGATCCTCACAGAAATATGAGGGATGTTGACAATTTGTAATGGGAAGCCCAACCTTCTCTCTTCCTCTCTTTTCATTACGCTTATATTCAGTCTTTCTCTTCGATTTCCTTCCCCACTGTCTCTTTCTTTCTATTCGGTCCTTTCTATTTTGCCATCTTTCTCTTTTCCTCTCCCTCCCTCCCTCTCTGTCTCTCTGTCTCTCTCTCTCTCTCTATCATTCTCCCTATCTCTCTCTTTTTCTCTAACCCAATTCATTCTTTTCATCTAGTTGTCTCCAACGTCTCCGCTCACTATCTCTCTTCCTCTCCTCTCCTCTCCTCTCTCTCTCTTTATCTCTCCTCTCTCTTCCCTCCTCTCTCTTCCTTTCCCCTCTATCTTCCTACCTCCTCTATCTTCCTCTCTCTTCCTGTCTCATATTCGGTTTCACTTTTCACTCTCTCTCTCTCTCTCTCTCTCTCTTACTCTCTTTCTTCCTCGTTCTCTTACTCTCATCCAATTCAGTAATTTCTTTTTGCCCATCTTTCATTTCCTTGTATCCAACGACCCCTCTTCATCTCTTTGTCCTTCTTTCTTACTTTCTTTCTTTCTTTCTCTCTCTCCCTTCTTTCTCCCTTCCTCTCTTTTCTGTTTTCTTTTGTCTGTCTTTCCCTCCTGTCTCTTTCGCTTCCCACTCTCTGTCTCTCTCTTTCTATCACCCCCCCTCTCTTACTCTCACCCAATTCAGTCCTTCTTGTTTGACTATCTTTCTTCTGCTTGTATCCAACGACCCCTCTCCCTCTTTCTCTCTCTCTCTCTTTGTCTCTCTCTCTCTCTTTGTCTCTCTCTCTCTCTTTGTCTCTCTCTCTCTCTCTTCCTCTCCCCTCTATCTTTCACTTTCACTTTAATCTTCTGTTTTTCGCTCCTGTCTTTAATAGCTTAACTTTCACGTTTTACTCTCTCTCTCTCTTTCTCTCTCCCCCTCCTCCCAATACAGTCATCGTTGTTTTTCCAGCTTACTTCTCTCTCTCTCTCTCTCTCACGCTTTCTATTCCATTACTTCTTCTTCTATTGCCCTCTCCCTCAATGTTAAACGAATCAATCACGTTCTTATTAATAGCATTCACCCCTACCCCACACCCAATACCAATTGTTATCTTTTTGATGAGGCGTCGAAAGATGAAGTGAATCCAGGAAACTGGGGTTAAGTTCGAACGAGACAAGCAACGGGCCTTGCCACACCCATTATCTCTCACCCGCCATCATTGTTCCAGCCTGGCTCCTCTACCCGGCCTTACAGCCCAACGCTCATTTGAAACCAAGTGAGAAAGGGAAATAGATTTTAATGAAGACGAGGCTTGTCAATTACTGAAGTCCCGGTGAGGAGGACCCTATCTTAAAGCTATCTGCCCGTCAAGGCTACAGTCAGCGAAATTGTCACGTTAGATAATGGAGTTTAGAAAGGAGGGTAGAAAAAGGAAAAACAAACATGCAATAGCGGTGATTAAGAAAGAAAGAAAGAAAGAAAGAAAGAAAGAAAGAAAGAAAGAAAGAAAGTATAATAATTAAGGAAAGGTATAAAAGACAGTAAAAAGAAAGAAAGAAAGGAAGGAAGGAAAAAAGAAGGAAGAAAGAAAGAAAGAAATAAGTGTAAAAAGTAAGGATAGACAAAGAAAGAAATATAAAAATTTAGGATAGACAAAGAAAGAAAGAAAGAAAGAAAGAAAGAAAGAAAGAAAGAAAGAAAGAAAGAGAGAAAGAAAGAAAGAAAGAAAGAAAGTATAATAATTAAGGAAAGGTATAAAAGAAAGTAAAAAGAAATGAAGGGAAGAAAGAACGAACGAAAGAAAGAAAGAAAGAACGAACGAAAGAAAGAAAGAAAGAAAGAATGGCATACAATGAACGTAGGAAAGAAATGTAGATAAAAAGAAAAAAGCGCAAAAAAGGGGAAAAAAAGAAAGAAAGAAATTTAATAATATCTGCTTTGAAGAAAAGTTTCTGCGGTTTTAACCAGATTTGATTTCATCAGAAACCGCGAGAACTCATTTCAAACAAAATACTTACCAATATATGAATATATATCGTGTATCAGTTCTCGGCGTGGACAGTGTGTTTAAAATCCGGCCTAATGTTGCATTCACTGACTCACGAATGACCAGAAGGAAGGCATGTATCCATCACTTAAATCCCCATCAAGCTACAGATTAAATACCAGATCTAATTGGCTTGGGTGACAACGACAACTCTGAATTCCAAATCACACAGAAGGTAACGGAAAACCCACTCCGCAAGGTGCCATGACAATTCAAAGATAATAAAAAAATATTCCGTATAGAGGCATGATCACTTATGTTCTGAAAGAATACGGCATTATATATATATATACATACATACATATATATATATATATATATATATATATATATATATATATATATATATATATATATATAGTTTGTATTTGTCTATATTTCTGAGATGAGGTATTATGTACACTATTTACATTATTCGGCCTATTATCCTCATTTTTGTCACCATATTTATCACAAATTTTCGGCCTTTCAGTATCTGTCTATATTTCTGATATGAGGTATTATGTACACTATTTAGATTATTCGGACTATTGTCCTCATCTTTATCGCCATATTTATTACAACGTTTCGGCCTTTCAGTATCTGTCTATATTTCTGAGATGAGGTATTATGTACATTATTTAGATTATTCGGACTATTGTCTTCATCTTTGTCGCCATATTTATTACAACGTTTCGGCTTTTCAGTATCTGTCTATATTTCTGAGATGAGGTATTATGTACACTATTACATTATTCGGACTATTGTCCTCATCTTTGTTGCCGTATTTATTACAACGTTTCGGCTTTTCAGTATCTGTCTATATTTCTGAGATGAGGTATTATGTACACTATTACATTATTCGGACTATTGTCCTCATCTTTGTTGCCGTATTTATTACAACGTTTCGGCTTTTCAGTATCTGTCTATATTTCTGAGATGAGGTATTATGTACACTATTACATTATTCGGACTATTGTCCTCATCTTTGTTCCCGTATTTATTACAACGTTTCGGCTTTTCAGTATCTGTCTATATTTCTGAGATGAGGTATTATGTACACTATTTACATTATTCGGCCTATTATCCTCATCTTTGTCACCATATTTATCACAAAGTTTCGGCCTTTCAGTATCTGTTTATATTTCTGAGATGAGGTATTATGTACACTATTTATATTATTCGGACTATTGTCCTCATCTTTGTTGCCATATTTATTACAACGTTTCGGCCTTACAGTATCTGTCTATATTTCTTCGATGAGGTATTATGTACACTATTTACATTATTCGGACTATTGTCCACATCTTTGTCGCCATATTTATTACAAACGATTCGGTCGTTCTACGCTCCGGCCTCCTTCACTTGGTTGGAATGTCGAACTGAACCCTTTATTTCGCTCACTTGTGTAGACTGTTCTAATTCCACGTGCCATGTTTAAAAATTAACGCGCCAGGTTAAAATCGTTTTGTGTCAGCCGCATTATATCTTCCCAACTGAGCAATGGTGAGCCGAAAAAATCATTCAGACCTTCAGTAAACGTTCCAACATTCATACACTGGCTTCCATCCTCAGAGTCCATCCAAGAACCATCAAGAAAACGGTGAATAATTTTGAAAAAGAGGGAACAGTAGAGAGCTAAATACTTCAAATTAGAGCTAAATACATTCTTATTGTTCACAGTAGAGTTCAATGGCTTTGTAAAAACCTCGGAGCATTCCAGTAAGATATCTTTAATCATTTCTAAGATAAAATTTCAGAGCTTAATCTAAAAAATTGGACAATTTTGCTGTTAAGATATTTACTGTTACAGCCGGTATGAATTCGTCTCTTCTTGCCTTAACTATAAGCTAAAGGGCTGAGTTAACGGAGATCTCTAGCCGTGGTTGTCAACCAGTATAGTAGAAGGATATCTCTAAATTCAAACCTCAAAATTCGGGTGCAGATACTACGACATTAAAACAAAAAGACGATCGATTTCAACAACTCTACATGGTTCCATTGGAAGGCGATTAGGCACAATGCCTGGTGACGCCAAACGGCAGTAGACTCAATGAAGCTGTTGTGTGCTTTATTTAGTTTTGTTTTGTATCGTTTTTTTTGTGTGTGTTTTTTTTTTTCAGACGCATTTTCTGATGCAACACATCTGGCTTGCTCTTTTTGTCACTTCTGTAAATATTATGAAAATATTATCATATCCGTCTTAGAATCAACCGATAACAAAGATTAATTAACTGTTAGGAGAGTGTCTTCACACAGATCGCTGGGAGGCGGCCTGGAATGGCGCAGAGATTATTCGATGGCCTTCTACGGCCCCGGACATATAAATGTATAAAAACACCAAAACGGAAGCAAGGAAGGAAGGAAGGAAGGAAGGAAGGAAGGAAGGAAGGAAGGAAGGAAGGAAGGAAGGAAGGAAGGAAAAGGAAGGACCGAAAAGAGAAAGGAAGGAAGGAAAAAGGAAGGCAGGAAGGATGGATGGATGGATGGAAGGAAGGAAGGAGGTGAGGGAGGAAGAATGGAAAGAAAAAGGAAGGAAGGAAGGAAGGAAGGAAGGAAGGAAGGAAAGAAGGAAAATGGGGAGTAAGAAAGAATGGGGAAAACAGGTAAAGAGGAAGAAAATATTCAGTATAAAAGAAAGAAAGAAAGAAAGAAAGAAAGAAAGAAAGAAGGAAAGAGAGCGAGTGAGAAGAAAGAAAGAAAGAAAGAAAGAAAGAAAGAAAGAAAGAAAAACAGATATTTATGAACACAGACCAAAATGATAATACAAGTGAACGGAAAGAGAAATGTATTGGAAATAGATAGATAGATAGATAGATAGATAGAGAGATAGATAGATAGATAGATAGATAGATAGATAGATAGATATGAGGAGACTGAAATAGATAGATAGATAGATAGATAGATAGATAGATAGATAGATAGATAGATATGAGCAGACTGAAATAGATAGATATGAGCAGACTGAAATAGATAGATAGATAGATAGATAGATAGATAGATAGATAGATAGATAGATAGATAGATAGATAAGAGCAGACTGAAATAGATAGATAGATAGATATGATCAGACTGAAATAGATAGATAGATATATAGATAGATAAGAGCAGACTGAAATAGATAGATAGATAGATATGATCAGACTGAAATAGATAGATAGATAGATAGATAAGAGCAGACTGAAATAGATAGATAGATAGATATGATCAGACTGAAATAGATAGATAGATATATAGATAGATAGATAGATAGATAGATAGATAGATAGATAGATAGATAGACATAATTTTAGTTATATTATGCAGACATTTGTAATAGATGAATTCTTTGAACATTTATTCTTAAATGGAAAAAAACATTTCTGAAAGCCTATCATCAATCAGACAAAAAAGGAGATTAATTCTTGTACACAGCAACTTTTAATTACATCTCAAAATCTTTTCTTCTTTTTACCTCGTCGCTTCGCTCTCTCCTGGTCTTGTGTGTCTGTGTGTGTGTGTGTGTGTGTGTGTGTGTGTGTGTGTGTGTGTGTGTGTGTGTGTGTGTGTGAGAGAGAGAGAGAGAGTGAGAGAGTAAATTAGGTAGGTATATTCCTCCCTACTTAATATGCATTAAGACGGCAGATTTGATTTCTCATATTTCCCGATTTTGGGGGTCGGGGTGAGTCTGGGAGGGGGACTCTAATTTTTACCAGGCGACTAACATTTTTTTGGTTTTATTTTTTTCCAGTATGTCGCCTGAAAATAGACGTCGTGTTAACGACAAAAAAAAAAGAAAAAAATCGGGGAAAAGGGGGATGACGGAATAAAGTACCCCAAGGAGTGATTACGAAGTCAGTAAAAAAAGGAGAAGGTGAAAATGAGGTAGGAGGGGCGAGTTTATGGCGCCAACAGGAAAGACAAGCAAATCGTGTAAATATCTAGAGATCAAGTGACAGCAACCTTCCTCAATATTCCTGTAATCTTCTCAACGTCCAGTTTTTTTTTTAATACTAACACTCACTTCGTGCAAAACACGCGAGCCACTCAAGGTAGAGTGTAACTGAAATAGTTCTATGGTGTGGATATTAGAGGGGAAATGATGAATAAGAAGATACTTGGCGATTGGCGTAAGACTTGAAGAGGTTCAAACTGTTGTGCTGCCGTTTTGCCTCAGTGGAATGCGGGGGAAGTTTGAGTAATTCGATTCTGTGGACGCGGCACGCTGTAAAGGTCTGAACTGGTGGAAGAGTGAGGTGTGAACATTTGCCATGGAAATAGCGAGTGAAGCGATAATTTTTGTCTGAGTATTTATAGAGATTTGACGTTTTATGATTACTAGATTATTTACATTATTCGAACTCATCTTCATTGCCATATTCACAACATATCGGCTTCTATATCTCTGAGATGACGTATTATGATTGCTTGCATTATTTACATTATTCGGACTGTTATCCTCATCTTCATTGTCATACTCACAACATATCGGCCTCTATATCTCTGAGATGATGTATTATGATTACTTGCATTATTTACATTATTCGGACTGTTAATTTCATCTTTATTGCTATATTCACAACGTTTCGGTCGTTGCTAGCCTCGGCCTCTTCAGGTGATTGGAATTTCGAATCGAACCCTTTATTTCGTCCACCGAGAGAGATTGTTGTAGTTCGACGTGCCATTTTAAATAAAATAATTAAATGAGATTTTTAAAAAATATAATAATAATAATTAATAAGAATCTTCGTACCATTCCCGGTGCTCCAGCCATAAAGTGGAGTGCAGTCACTTGAAAAGCATTCGGATTCAATTCAGAAAAAGCCATTTCATTTATTTTCAAACTATTGCTCCCGCTTTTTTTCAGACATCGTTTCAGCTGATATATTCTAGGGACTTCCTCAGTATATGGTTTTCAGAATGCATTTGATCCTTTTTTTATTGATAATTTCGCCCCAAACAAGGCAATAAAGCCACTAACACGCAATGTGCAAGCATATGAGAAAAACAAAATCAGTTATAATGAGTGAACAATAAAAGAACAAGAATTAAGAAGACAGAAGTTAACGATCGGCATTGCATTTAAATCTTTAAATATCAAAGTCGACTGGTAAACAATAAACCGGAAGTGATTTCCACAAGCCAAAAGTGCAGGAGAAGAGAACATGGAACTTACGGTTACATCTAACTATTTCAACCGTAAAAGGATAAGACCTAACTGCCAATCTAGTACTGCGCTTAAATTCGTAAAGTCGAAGTGCCAAAGAGGAAAACGCATCAGAACAATTACCATGAAAGTACTTATAGGAAAGGCACAGAGAAGCTATGGCGATGGGGATTGAAACACCGTGCTACGTAACTGCTGGCGCAATCAGGCCCTCCTGGACTTGAGTTGTGGGAAACTTGGGGGTGAAACTGATAGCATAGAAATTATGCTTACATCGAGCAGTTTTAACTATAAAAAGGATGGGACCTAACTGCCAATCTAGTACTGCGCTTAAATTCGTAAAGTAAATTCTTTGTGATAGGCTATTTTATTTTAATCGGGAATCTGATCGATATTTCCGATTAAATATTAACGTTGCAAAAAATTATAATTAGCATTTCGTTTTAATTGCAATTGGGATGGAATTTCCTGACAGGTGTTTTATTGTCTGAAGTTTTACGACACATTTATTTCCTTATCTCTCTATCTTCTTTCTGCCTCTGTCTGTCTGTCTCTCCCCCCTCTCTCTCTCTCTCCTTCGCCCTCCCTATCTCCCCTCTTGCTCTTCCTCTCTCCCCTCTCTCTCTCCCTCTCACTCTCTCTCCCTCTTTCCCTCTCTCCCCCTCTCTCCCCTCACTATCTCCCTCTCTCCCCCTCCCTCTCTCCTTCTCCCTCCCTATCTCCCCCTCTCACTCTTTCCCTCTCCCCCTTTCTCCCCTCTATCCATCCCCTTCTCTCCCTCTCTCTCCCCGCTCTCTCTCTCCCTCTTACCCTTCCCCCCTCTCTCTCCCTCTCTCCTTCTCCCTCCCTATATCCCCCTCTCTCTCCCTCTCTTTATCACTCTCTCTCCCTCTCCCCCTCTCTCCCCTCCCTCCCCTCTATCCCTGCCCCTCTCTCTCCCTCCTTCTCTCTCCGCTCTCTCTCTCTCTCTCTTAACCTCGTCTTGGTTTGGTTTGGTTTACGGCATATCAATCTCAGTGGGTCATTTAATGCTCGCATAATTTTTAGAATAGATTCGTTTGGTTTGGTTCGATCGGACTAAACACTCGAGAAAACTCAATAAAGAAAATGTGCTCGCCGCCTGGGTTCGAACCTGCCCGCGTCCCTTATTGTAGGAGAAGAAACCACCGTTTTATCCGGTGTGTGATGTTACATTGATGTGTACACGAGGGGGGAGAGGAAAAGTCTCTGTCATTGATGTTCCAAACATTATATATATATATATATATATATATATATATATATATATATATATATATATATATATATATATACTTTACATATTATTTACGTTTACATACTATAAAATAATTTTGGATAAATCACGTGGCTTCCTCAGCGACAGTGTCAGCCATTCGTCGTCACCATTGTAGCAAAAATGATGTTTCCAATATTTCATATGTATCCGTTACAATTTTAAATTTACGTTTCATCACATCTTTCTTAACATTATAAACGTTTATCAACATAACATAATTTGGTTGCCTTACATTTCGATATTTTCCTTTAGTTTTGTTATCTTTTTCTCTCTTCTTCATCTTCTCTGTAGAAGAGTCTATATCTTGTGTCTTTCTTTCTTTCTTGCTCTTCTTATTTTTTTCCTTCATTTTTTGTTTTTACTACCGCCTGATGAGATACACTGTTATGCATCGAAACATCAGTGTTTTCATGTAGTGCTCTTTTACACATGTTCTAATGTAATAACCTATAATAAAGTATATATATTCTTTATTATATGATATTAAATTATAACATATTTATTATGTAGCATATGTACATATGTTCTAATGTAATATCCTATAATAAAGGATATTGCTCTTCTATTGTATTGAACACTATATTTAAATTAATGTTGTGAACGTTTGAATTTATATTTGATTCGTTGTAATTTCATTTGATTTTATATATATATATATATATATATATATATATTTAAAGACATTTTTATGTTTAACATTCTTTTTATAGATACAAGTATTTAAGTAAATGCTCTGTTTATAATAAACAGTATTAAATAACATTTACCGGCCTGAATGTCCGAGAAATTTTCATAGAAAATATTCGTCCTTCAACAGGATTCGAACCTGTATCCTATACGGAACCGTCATATAGCCTGACGTGCCTTAACCGTTTCGGTTGGCAAGATCGAATTTACTGCTTATAAACTTCAATCTTCCATGAATCTCTCACGTACATTCATAACTGCTCATGGCGTATCAAATGTAAACAAATGACGTCACACATTATGAAATGGACAAAGTCCGACAATTATTTAAAAACATTTTTATGTTTAACATTTTTTTTATAGATACATAGTAAATGTGCATGCATCCTCAGATCTCATTAAATAATTTAGACTAGTTTTGTCTGCTTATTCTTAATATTTAGTGACGATTTTCTTAGTATCCTTATTAAAGGAAGAAAGAAAATTACCATGTTGATATATGTCAATTTTATTCCAGAGTACTTATGACATTAGTACAATGTCATCTGCAGAGTTTTGGTTTTTCTAAGACAAAATTGCTGTGTTCACCTGAAAATAAATTTTTTACTTTTGACGTGAAAAACGCTAAACTTATGTACTGTGCATTTTTTAAAATTTTATGATGTAAACCTATTTAGTTATAATTTACTATCTACTGTAAGCATTTCTTCAGTATTCATAATTATTTTTATTAAAGGTAGGTTTAAATTTGTTAATATAGATAGCTTCAAGAATTTTTAGTTTGCGTTTATTATTTTCATGAAATCAGATGCATTTTCGACAAGAATTTTTCTAAATTGCAAATGTGGACGGGTATGATGTTGCAAATGTTGAGAGATGATAGATGCATCATTCAAATGAAAACTCAACCTTCTTGAGAACGTAGTTGGGGTGTGACCAATATATATTTTCTGTTGGAGATACAATATCCCAGGGAACATTTATATATATATATATATATATATATATATATATATATATATATATATATATGGGGGCGTGCGTGCGTGTGTGTTGATGTGTTAGATTAGTGATCCAAAGTTGTTTAGTATTTATTTTTATTTTGAAAAAACAGTGCTCGAATATATATATATATGTGTGTGTGTGTGTGTGTGTGTGTGTGTCTGTGTGACGTCACATATTATGAATTATTTAAGACATTTTTTTATGTTTATACGTTCTATTTATAGACAGAAATATTTAAATAAATTCTCTGTTTTATAATCAACAGTATTAACGACATTTACCGACAATTTAAGACATTTTGTATGTTTATTTGTTCTTTGCATCGAGCAGATATTCATGGAGAATTGTAAGATTAAAAACAGTAAAATCGACCTTGCTAACCGAAACGCTCCCCTGTGACTCAATCGGTAAAAGCACGTCAGGCTATATAACGGTTCCGTATAGGATACAGGTTCGATTCCTGTCGGAGGACGCATATTTTCTATGAAAATTTCTCGGACATTCAGGCCGGTAAATGTTATTTAATACTGTTTATTATAAAACAGAGCATTTACTTAAATATTTCTTTTTTCTATAAAAAGAATGTCAAACATAAATAATGTCTTTAAATAATTGTCGGACTTTGTCCTTTTCATATTATATATATATATATATATATATATATATATATATATATATATATATATATATATATATATATATCATTAAAAACGACTGACAAGGTGCTTTTATTTAGTTTTTTATATAATTTCTCGTGCGATCTAATAAAGTTTTTCTTTTCAGATGATAAATTATATAAAAATTGTCCGAATGTTCTTTTCCGAGCGCTTTCGGCTATACATTTAGCCATTATCAAGGATTATATTTCAACTGTTAGAATTAGAAATAGTTTATGTGTATGTTTTATAAAGTGATTCATTTTTTTGTTTCAAAACACGGTCAAGATATTATGTCCATGTTCAAAGTTAATATTATTAAGTGTTGGTTTGCTTGTTTTTATAAGTAAGGCTTCCATTATTTTTAGCCTTTTTTTGCAAGTGGATGATGCTATTATATTAGTGTTGTCGACAAGTATATTCCGAATAGTGTCCGAATATATTCCGAATAGTGTTTATTAGATCGCACGAGAAATTATATAAAAAACTAAATAAAAGCACCTTGTCAGTCGTTTTTAATGAAATGTGCTTGAAAGAAGGATTGCTGCCTAAATACACAAATATATATATATATATATATATATATATATATATATATATATATATATATATATATATAATGCATATTTGGACAAATAGGCTATTCCCCATATGAGGTAATTTTGGATTTATTTGTTTATTAATTATATTACTCTGTATTAATAAATATATCAAGTTTTTTTGTGGATCAGATTTAATAATTTATATTAATAGGATCCACTTGGATTATATACCAACGGAATTTTTAACTTTACCATATATATATATATATATATATATATATATATATATATATATATATATATTGACGTCTACAGACAGACTGATTCGCTGTTTCACAGCTCATCAGATTGGTCAGATATTCGATTACCTCAAGCCGGGATTGAACCTCAACTGATTTGGTATCAATCGGAGATTGCACCGCTAAGCCATCGGCGCACGGCAGGGATGATGGTGAATTTAAACGTATTATTTATTTATTTTTTAGACAAACTCGCCAGTGACCAGAGAACTCGATTCGTTTTAACGAAGTGTCTTGCATCAGCAGCAGTAATAGTCCCTGTTTACAAATTCACAGACACACACGCACACAGACATATATATATATGTTGTCCATAATTTAGTAGCATGTTTTCATTAAGACATGTCATCAAACAATTTAGACAAGTTGTGTTTACTTATTTTTAATAGGATCCTCTCATTAACACTGTTTATTATAAAAGAGAGCATTTACTTAAATATTTGTATCTATAAAAAGAACGCATAAACATAAAAAAAATGTCTTTATATATATATATATATATATATATATATATATATATATACAATGTTTTCTGCAACACGTTAATTGGTGGGAAGGGGCCATTACGAAGGATTAAATTAGATATATTGAATTTAGTATATAATTAATTGATTTTTTTTTTTACTCGGATCTGTGGTAGATATATTAGTTTTTTTTAGGATATTTTTGTTCTGTTTATAATTAGAATGTATTTGGTTGCAATATAAAAGATTAACATGTTTAGGATTATTTCAGGAAATATTCTATTTGCTTTATATTAAAATTTCTAATAGAACGTCTTATTTGTTCGTTGTCAATATAATTAGGCAAGTTATTATTAATAAGAGTTTCAGTATCTGTCTATATTTCTGAGATGAGGTATTATGTACATTATTTACATTATTCGGATTATTGTCCTCATCTTTGTCGCCATATTTATCACAACGTTCGGCCTTTCAGTATCTGTCTATATTTCTGAGATGATGTATTATGTACACTATTTACATTATTCGGACTATTGTCCTCATCTTTGTTGCCATATTTATCACGATGTTTCGGCCTTTCACTATCTGTCAATATTTCTGAGATGAGGTATTATGTACATTATTTACATCATTCGAACAATCGTCCTCATCTTTGTCGCTATGTGCCATGTGTCGTCAAGGACACATAGCACAGTGGATAAAGGTGTTGGTTAGACCCAATGCCTGGACCCAAAGAGTGTGAGTTCAATACCCGGTTAAGGCAGTAGAGAACTTTCAGAGGGAAATTAACAGGAGATAACTGATAACTGACATCCATTAGACATAGCACGTGGAACTAGAACAGTCTACCCCAGTGAGCGAAATAAGGGGTTCAGTTCGACATTCTAAACATCTGAAGAAGCCCGGGGCGTACAACGACCTAAAGGTTGTGATAAATATGGTAACAAAGCCGAGGACAAGAGTCCGAACAATTTAAATAGTTTCTATTTTAGGGAGTTTTAAACTGTTTTGCCCAGCATTATTAGGTGTGATATGTTTGTATCTTTTTTTTATTTCAGTTGGTTAGTAAGATTCCTGGTGATTTTTAAAAGTTTCGTATAGTCATTAAGTATTTGTACTAGTTTTGTGTTATAATCCGTTTTTTCAAAACAACAAATATGTTTCTTTTGTATGCCTTTTTAATGATTATATATATATATATATATATATATATATATATATATATATATATATATATATATATATATACACACAAGTATATCATTGGTATATATGGAATAAATTCCAATAACAAACAATTATTATTCTTAAAAGACTGTTCAATACATAGTAGAGCAGATACAATTATTCATTTAAAAATTATAATATAAACATGTTATAAAATCACTAGAAAAATAGCCATTTTGTTTCAACACCTCCGGTGTCTTATCAAGTGATAATCATCACTTGATAAGACACCGGAGGTGTTGAAACAAAATGGCTATTTTTGTAGTGATTTTATAACATATTTATATTATAATTTTTAAATGAATAATTATATATATATATATATATATATATATATATATATATATATATATATATATTTGATCTTAACAACGTTTATTCCAACTTAATTTCAATAAAAACAAAATAAATAGAATAACATGTATTTTTTCTTTATTCCTCGGTAATTTTATAATTGAAAAACTTAATATAGATCAAATTTAAATTTTAAAAAGGGTCATTTTTAATTTCAAATTTTATCGTATAATTTAATATTTATTAGTTAGAATATATTCTATTTTAGTCTAGCGCCAACATTAAAGCATTAAATAATTATTATAACCTTAGTTTGTTGTCAAGTTTTTTGAATTCTCATATACTTGTATTTTGATAGGGCATTCCAGCTTACGTAACAGCATTTCGCCTTAGCGAAGGGTGTTTGATTGATTGGAACCTTTTAAAAACCTTTATTCTACATTCAACAACATCACTTCATAAGACACCAGAAGTGTTGAAACAAAATGGCTATTTTTGTAGTGATTTCATAACATATTTATGTTATAATTTTCAAAGAAATAATATATATATATATATATACATATATATATATATATATATACATTTTGTCATTTGCACACTGCAGTGTTTCGCTGTATCACAGCTCCTCAGTGCGACTAGACAACCGAATGCCTCAAGCCCGGATCGAAACCTAACCGATTTGGTGTCAGCCGGAGCTTCTAACATTGATCCATCTTCACTCGACAGAATGAGTCAGCCAAATCTAGCGTATTGTTTTTACAAATGTAAACAAACGCCAAGCAGCCAAAGTGCTCCATTCCTTTTACTGAAGAGCTTTACCGTTGTTTTTAGAATTAGTTTGGCAGTAAACAGTACTCAATTGAATATATATATATATATATAATAGACATTCATTGTCTGTTATATTTAATAATATATGTTTAAATAATGATCTGCTGCCCCAGTACACTATACAGGGCGTCCATAAAGTTCGTGTGCACTTGAAAAAAATGTATAACTTTATTTGTATTTGCGATAGAATTAATCTGTAAAAAATGTTATAAAGTTTAATGTACCTAGTTTTAAGTATAGCTAAAATAACTAATGTGATTTCAGTCATTACTGTAAATCAGTTGGCAAATGTTTTCCGTGAACTGCAAAATCGTATTACCCTTTGTATTGCTAATGATGGAGGACATGTGGAAACTTAAATAAAATTTCAATAAAACCTTAAAAAATATAGATTTACTTCTTTCTAATACTTTTTATAAATTATTTCTATCGCAAATACAAATAAAGTTATGAATTTTTAACGTGCACACGAACTTTATGGACACCCTTTATATATATATATATATATATATATATATATATATATATATATATATATATATATATATCGTCGAACCTAATGAGCCAGACAAACCTACCGAGGTTTCACTTAGGCAGATCGTCAGGTTCAGCTGGCTAAAGAGGCAACAGAAAACGGCGTATTCATAGGCGACAACCAAGCTCTACGTTGGTATCGAGCTCTTTAGTTAGTTGTTTACTCGTATCGGGGTTTTTTCTTTGGGCCTTGAACCTGTATCTGTGCGATTATTTTTGACAGACTTCCATGTTCCTGACTCTTCCTTTTTTAAAACCTTTTTTTCCCTTCGAGATTGATTTAACTATTGGTAAATCAAGAATTCGAAGGTTTTTCGACACGCGTATAGTTATATATATATATATATATATATATATATATATATATATATATATATATATATATATATATATATATTACTAGAGCATCATCAATATATCGGTAGTAATTTGATTGTTTCGGCAAAATGTTCTGGAAAGAAGTCGACTCAAGAAAATATGTCATCGCTCCTTGAGAGGGGATCATATTGGTAATCCAAATTTTTGTTTGTAAAAATTGTAATATTGATTGGGGATGAGACCGCAATTATTTTTTTGTTCTTATTTTATTAGTAGAGAGAGATTATCTTTAATTTTCTTAGATGCTTTTTAAAGAGATTTAAGCATTTTTTTCAACAGGGATATTAGTGTCAGGTGATTTTATATCTAGACTAACCATGAGTTTGTCAGTTATATTTCTTTTCCTTAGTTTTTCAACAAGCTTGCCTTATTGTTCCTAGGTGAGGGGTTAATATTTTTGCAGTGGCTCTATCTATGGGAGGGGGATCTGTCTAATCGAGAAATGCTAGGGTGCATCAGGATATGCACCTCCTTTGTCAGAGGGAGTCATATGGATTTTCTTATTTCTCGCTAAATTCTTTAGTGCATGTAGGTCTCTCAATAGTAATGTATTTTCTTTGTAGGTCTTTGTAGTATTAGTGATTCTACCTTGAATGAAAGCTTTGGTGAACTCGAAATCATTATGCTTCTGATTTTTATTTTATTATAGTGTCAACTGTCACTCCTATGCGGTGGAGTAATGGATAGAGGCTTGAATTGAGGAATCGGAGAGCCGAGTTCGAATTCCAGTCGAGTCCATTATATTCATTTACGTGCTAATAATCTTGGGAAAGGTGTGAATCCTCTTCTTTTCCCTCCAGCTATGGGTAAATAGCAGGACAGACTGGGTTCTATAGCCTTGGATGGCAACTGGTCTAGGAGAAGGACAACTCTGAATTCAAAACCTGCGGAGGGTCGTTTGGGGACCTTGTGGCATGTAGTGTACCAGGTCTCTTCAAAAAGTGTGGATGGTCCTGCAGGAAACCACTATAATCAAATCTCCTGTGCTGTTGTCAGGCTGTCGGTTTCCTCGGGACTGATCTGCTTGGCCCTCATACGTCGAATTAAATGTAAGAGTCGAGTATATATATATATATATATACACAAAGAGAAACAATATTAACAGTGTGCTATATTTTAGGAATATAGTGCCCATGTCGGAGATAGAGCGTATGTAAATATAAATATAAAAACAAACATTGAAATAAACACTCAGAGGCGACAGTTGATTTCAATGTTCATTTATATATATATATATATATATATATATATATATATATGCTCTATTTTTTCATTTTGTCTGTAGTCATTCCTCTTTCTCTGTCGTATACGTCTCCCCCTTTTGCTAATTTCTTTTTTTAATCCCTTTTATTTCTCTCCATCCCTTTCTTTGTTTCTCTCTTTCTCGCTCTCTTTCTCTTTCTCTATCTCTCTCTCTCTCTATATATATATATATATGTATATATATGTGTGTATATACGTATATATATATATGCATATGTATATACACACACACACACACATATATATATATATATATCTGTAAATATATGTGTGTATATACGTATATATATATATGCATATGTATATACACACACACATATATCTGTATATATATGTGTGTATATACGTATATATATATATGCAAATGTATACACATATACACACACATATATCTGTATATATATGTGTGTATCTACGTATATATACATGCATATGTATAGACATACACACACACACACATATATATATATCTGTAGATATATGTGTGTATATACGTATATATGTATGCTTATGTATACACACAGACACATATATATATATATGTATATATATATGTGTGTATATACGTATATATATGCATATATATACATATATTCACACACACACATATATATATCTGTATATATATATGTGTATATACATATATATATATACATATGTATACACATACACACACACATATATATCTGTATATATATGTGTGTATATACGTATATATATTTGCATATGTATACACATACACACACACACACATATATCTGTACATATATGTGTGTATATACGTATATATATATGCATATGTATACACACACACACACATATATATATCTGTATATATATGTGTGTATATACGTATATATATATGCATATGTATACACACACACACACATATATATATCTGTATATATATGTGTGTATATACGTATATATATATGCATATGTATAAACATACACACACACTCATATATATATATATATATATATATATATATATATATATATATATATATATATTCTAGATTTCTCCTCTTTGTCGTGTATCTCTCCCATTTTGCTAATTTCTTTTTTATTTTATTTTATTTCTCTCTCTCTCTCTCTCTCTCTGTCGCTGTCTCTCTCTCTCTCTATATATATATATGTATGTATATATATATATATATATATATATATATATATATATATATATGTATATATATATATATATATATATATATATATATATATATATATTAAAAGCTATCAGCAAGGGTTCAATGCGAACATTTGCAAAAGAAAAATGGTGAGGGGCAATTATTGATAATATCCCACAAATAATCTTTATTGGTCAACCTGTCAATTTCTTCGCATATAATGACCCAACCTTTTGCTGGTGGTGGCAAAAGGGGGTCTGGGTGGAGAGAGAGAGTTACTCAAAAGCGAGGAATAAAGAAGTGAACGGAGTTTTACTTTTTTTTATTTGTTTTTTGTTTTCGTCTTTGTTTTTTTGTTTGATTTTGCTAAAAACCACGTTATTTGCCAAGTCTCACTAACTTGTACGAGATGACGGGTGAGACGAGATAATAAACATTAAATTAGGTGATATTATAAAAGTGATAAGAAAAGTGGGCGGATAGTAGAAGGAAAAACAAAATAAAACTGAATTAAGGATAATAAAAAGGAAAATTTGGAAAATAAAAAAGTATAAGGGAAGACGAGGGAGAGGGGGGGGAGAAAGGTAAAATAAAAACATGGAAACAAAAGAAAATATGATAGAGAAAAGAAAAGTAAAGAAAATTTGAAAGGAAAGAGAGAAGAGGAAAGAAAGTCAGACTGCGCCAGATTGGATGATATGAATGTGATAAAGGTCGGTAAGAAGAGGAAAAAGAAAGAAAGAATGCAAGCAAGCAAGCAAGCAAGAAAGAAAGAAAGAAAAAAGATAGAAAGATAGAAAGAAAGAAAGAAAGATTGCGTGCGTCAGATTGGATAATATAAAAGTGGTAAAGGGCGGTAAGAAGAGGAAAAAGAAAGAATGCAAGCAAGCTAGCAAGAAAGAAAGAAAGAAAGAAAGAAAGAAAGAAAGAAAGAAAGAAAGAAAGAAAGAAAGAGTGTGTGCGTCATATCGGATGACATAAACATGGTAAAGTACAATGTCGGTAAGAAGAAAGAAAGAAAGAAAGAAAGAAAGAAAGAAAGAAAGAAAGAAAGAAAGAAAGAAAGAAAGAAAGAAAGAAAGAAAGAAAGAAAGAAAGAAAGAAAGAAAGAAAGAAAAAAAGAAAGAAAGAAAGGGTGCGTCCGTCAGATTGGATAATATATAAGTAGTAAAGGGCGGTAAGAAGAGGAAAAAGAAAGAATGCAAGAAAGAAAGAAAGAAAGAAAGAAAGAAAGAAATAAAGAAAGAAAGAAAGAGGAAAAAGAAAGAATGACGTTAAGAAGAAAGAAAGAACGAAATAATAAAAGAAATCAAATATGAAAAGAAAACTAAAAAAAAAATGGACGCATAAATAAATTGTTTACTTTTAAATCTGGGACGATAAAAGTTTTATTTATTTGACAATGGAAACGATGAGATCATGAAATGTCTGAGAGACCAATTTGACATTCGTTTGGAGATGGGTTTCATTTTCGAAAGAACTAAGAAAATGCCAATGAGGGAGAAAGAAAAGAAAGAAAAAGAGGTTAACAATAAACGCTGTGGTTACAATTAGGGAACGAGAATGTGGGGTCTGGAATGGAACAAATATTTTGCGACTCCTTTTTCATATGTGTTTGTCGGAAATCGAAAATATTTATCCCTTTGTTATTTGGCCAGAGGTCACCGCCCGTTGCTATAGAAACACAAAAATAGATGACAATGGTATTAAAGTACGCCACCAAAGGAGGATAGAACTCTGTACTGTAGTGATGGTCTGCGAAACACGCATTATTATTATTATTATTATTATTATTATTATTATTTTATTTCCTTTGATATTTGGCGTTTACACATTTCTTTCCGGGTCCCGCCCAGGAACCTAAGGTTAGAAATGGTATCATGACACTTTCCACTGCAGAAAAAGAAATTAAATTAAAATAAAATAAAATTAAAAAAATTACATAGATAAAGCCCTTCGTAAAGTGTAGGCTGTACTTGTCAGAACAATTTTTTGTATCTCTTTTAGGCATGGACTTCCAGGAATCCCTTCAATTAGTCTACTGGAATCTTTTCCAACCAATCCTAGGGCTCCAACTACAACAGGGATTGTTGATATTCCCATGTGCCACATTTTTGAGATTTCTATTTCAAGGTCCTTGTATTTTGACAGCTTTTCGAATATCTTCAAAGATACATTGCAGTCTGCTGGGACTGCCATATCAATAAGGAGGCACTTTTTTGTTTGTGGACTTTAATAACAATGTCTGAACGGTTGGCTTTGATTGTTCTGTCAGTGTGTATTGTGTAGTCCCATAGAATTGTAACAGGTCTTATCTCCGTAACCGGGTCTGGGTGCTGTTCATACCAGTTTCTTTCAGTTTCCTTCCCGTAGAAGTTGCAAATTTTCCAGTGCAGATATTATTTATCCTAAACGTGTTTTCTAGTCAGTTTTTAGTAGTGCTTGATAACAAAAGTTTGTTACAATCTGTAAAGTTATGATTTTCAAGATAGCGTACAAAATGTCCGCGAGCCAAATCTTTTAAAATATCACTCATTCCTTAAATATTCTAAACAAGTTTTAAAAAAAAAAATTAGTAACTAATTCTGTCGTGTCGGGTTTTATATTCAGTGGGTGCCAATAACGTGCAACCTGATATAAGATGATCAATGGTTTCTGGATATTTATCACAGAATCTGCATCTTGGGCTAACACAGTATTTTAGTATATGTGCTTGATATTTCCTAGTTAACAAGCATTGGTCCTATGCAGCAAGAATAAAACCTTCAGTTTCAGCTTTCAACCCTGCACTACGTTGCAACTGATGGGTACGGTTTTTGTCTACGTCAGCTTGTTTGGTACGGGCAGAGTATTGGCCATGAAGCGGTTTATCTTGCCATTGATTCTGTATCTGGTCGGTTACATTTGTCTTTGCTCTCTTTTTGAAGTATTTTGCAGCTTCAGACGATTTACCGTGCTGTACTTGTATTTCTGCGCCCATTTGAAGCTCCATTTTGAATTTGTTGGCTTCCTTTATTACGGAGTAAAGACGCTTACTACTTTCATGTTCCTTGACAAATACCATCATCCAGACTTCTGTAGTTTCCAAGTATCTTTGGAGGCCAATTGTTGTAGTTTTGTAGGACAGTTCTAGTTGAACTAATCCTCTGCCTCCTTCGGATCTGGACACATACAGGCGATCAACATCAGCTTTGGGATGATGCATGCGGTAGCAAGTGAGAAGCTTCCTCGTTTTGGCGTCCTTTCGCTTAATTTCAGCTATGGTCCAGTTAAGGACATTAAAGCTGTATTGCACCACAGGGACAGCCAAGGTGTTTATGGCTGATATTCTGTTTTTTGAGTTTAGCTCGGTATTTAGAACC
Source organism: Acanthosepion esculentum (assembly GCA_964036315.1). Lineage (NCBI taxonomy): Eukaryota > Metazoa > Mollusca > Cephalopoda > Sepiida > Sepiidae > Acanthosepion > Acanthosepion esculentum. The sequence continues at coordinate 76,920,945 of OZ038507.1, forward strand.
AGACGTACACACCTGTAGTACTCCTTTCTTACCTTCTTCATTTGCGGGTGTTGTATGTCATCTCCTTCGCTAATTCCTAGGTACTTATAAGCTTCATGACAAAATTTAAATCTGTTAAGGGTGTTTCTGTAAGTCTACCTTTCTTGAATGTTACTTTTGCACATTTATCTAATCCGAAGTTCATACCTATGTCGTCACTGAAGTATTTTACAATATTGAGGAGGCCCTTCAACTCATTGTCGTCTTTGGCAAAGAGTTTGAAATCATCCATGTAGAGTAGCTGATTGAATATTTTGTTATTTATTTTGTAACCATAGCTACTGTTGTTCAGTTCATGCGTAAGGGGGATTAAGGACAAACAAAACAGAAGGAGTGACAGAGAGTCTCCTTGAAAGATTCCACGTCGGATATTTAGTCGGTTGGATATGGCAGTGCCTCTGGTGTGACTAAGGTATAGTTTGGTGTTCCACATTCCCATGCTGTGCTTAAGGAAATTTACTACCACAGGGGAGACTTTGGAAATGTACAAAGGATCCAAGAATGTGGAACACCATCAAAGGCTTTACGATAATCAATCCACGCTGCGCTAAGATTTCTATGTCTTCTCCTGCAATTTTCCAGGATCATTTTATTTATCAGTAGTTGATCTTTGCAGTCATATGAACCCCTCCTGCATCCTTTCTGTTCCAGCGGAAGAATGCTGTTTGTTTCGAAAAAGGAATAAGTACGGTTCGTCAGGACAGACGTGATAAACTTATATGTTGTGAAGAGACATGTTATCGGTCTAAAATTTTGCGGGTCGTCTGTTTCATTTGTTTTTGGCATGAGGTATGTAATACCTTCAGTAATCCATTGGGATTATTATTATTATTATTATTATTATTATTATTATTATTATTATTATTATTATTATTATTATTATATAAATCTATTCTGCTACTGGAAAGAAGAAGAATAAAGAATATAAAAGAAGAAGGAAAAGTAAGAAAAAGAACAAATGAAAAAGAAAAGAAAGACGGAAAAAAAGAACAAGAAAAAAAGAGCAAAAAAAAAGAAAAAGTTGAAAAAAGGAAAAGGGAAAGAAAGAGAAATAAGAAGAAATGTAAAAGAAGAAGAAATGAAAAAGAAGAAAGAAGAAAAAAGAAAGAAAAAAGCAGAAATAATAATAAGAAAATTGTAAAAGAAGAAAGAAGGAAAAGAAGCAGAGATAATACAAACAAATGAAAAAAGCCTCATGCATTTAAACGTCCCACGAGGCTGGCATCCCGTTCCCACCCCTTCACCGTTGAAACTGTTAGATGTAGACGTCTCTTCTACTCCAATAGCTTCATGTCTCGCACATCTCGCCTGTGGAACTCCCTTCCCTATTCCTGTTTCCCTGACAAATACAATCTCCAACTATTTAAGTGTAACGTCAATCGACATCTCCAGCTGCCTTGATCTATCCACTTCCCTTCTCCACATCCTTTCACCTTTCATTCCTATCTGCTCTCGCTCCAAATCTTCTGTAACCCCCTTGCCTTGATCGATCCACTATCTTTCTCCACATCCTCTCCTTTACCACTCCTATCTGCTCTTCCTCCAAACCTTCTGTAACCCCCTGCGTACTAGTGGCTTCCAGCCTTGCTTGGGGTGATACGCTTAAAAAAAAAAATGTGTGTGTGTGTAAAATTACTGTATATATATATATGTGTGTGTGTGTGTGCGTGAAATGTGTATGTATATATATATTTGTGTGTGTGTGTGTGTGTGTGTGTAAAATGTGTGTGTGCATATGTATATATATATATATATATATATATATATATATATAATATATATATATATATATATACAATTTTTATATATATTATATATTATATACGCGCGGTACTTATTGGAAAGCTCTCAATATCAGAGATAGAGCTAACATATATCAGAGATCGAGCTAATACATACATATATATATATATATATATATATATATATGTGTGTGTGTGTGTGTGTGTGTGTGTGTGTGTGTGTGTTTGCAGGTATGCAGAAAAATAGGAAAGAACACGTTCGGTAAATAATCCGGAGTTCCTTAGTATTTTTGCTTTTATTTTTAAAAAGACAGTGCTCCATACAGAAGTAGAGCTTATATTATAATATTTTTTTTTAAAATATGATTCCTTCGCTACATAAGAGTTCTCATGTTTCAAAAGCGAGCGCCGAGACCCTTAATATAATTTTTTAAATTAGGTTTAATTAAGGTGTCTGGTCTCGCTTCCTCGTCAAGCGAGAATTTGGGAATAAGCTCTTATTCCGAAAGGAATCATATTTTTTAAAAAAATATTATAATATATTACATATATATATATATATAATAGCTGGCCACTCGTATTCGAGATACCCGTCAACTAGGTTGGCTAGCCAATCCCTATTGCAGACGCTTGCTCAGGCGCATTTGTGTTTCTTCAACACCCACAGAGCCCACCTGCAGTTTATATTGCAACTATGCTGAGTATACCTTAGGTTCAGTTTCCGGAAGATACCGTGTTATTTAGCGTGATCAACAATTTGAAGCACGCTCAAGACTTCGGCCACGATAACTTGTGGCTCTGTGCAAATATATATATGTATGCTCTGTTTATAATAAACAGTATTAGCAACATTTACCGGCCTGAATGTAACAAAAAAATTGTCATAGAAAATATGCGTCCTCCGACAGGAATCGAACCTCTATCATATACAGAACAGTCATATAGCTTGACGTGCTTTTACCGATTTCGCCACAGACGAGAGTTTCGGTGAGCAAGATCGACTTTACTGTTTTTCAACTACAATTTTCCATGATTTACTCTCGTACATTCATATCTGCTCAATGCGTATCTAAATGTAAAAAAATGACGTCACACATTATGAAATGGACAATAAAAATGTCTTAAAATAATTGTCGGACTTTGTCCATTTCAATATATGTGACGTCATTTGTTTACATTTAATGTGAACTTTTTAATTATAATTTATTTTTACAGATACAAATATTTAAGTAAATGTTCTGTTTATAATGAATATTATTAACATTTACCAGCTTAAATGTCCGAGAAATCTCGTAGAAAATATGTGTCTTCCGACAGGAATTGAACCTGTATCCTACACAGAACAGTCGTATAGCCTGACGTGCTAGGTCATTTAGCTACAGAGGAAGCGTTAGCATAAAAAGCAGTAATTTGACAAGCAGAATTATAATTCTTCATTTACTCGTTGTCTTTCTCTGCCTCTTCACTATTCTTCATTTCCCTTTTTTCTTCAAAGTATTTTTCTTCATTTTCCCGCCATTCTTGGCCGTTTAATTTTTATTTTTTTCCTCATTGGATTATTTCTTCCATAGTTTTCTTTACAGAAAAGTTTTCTCCTCAAAATCTTTGTGGTTTTATTAAGAGGAAAGATCAAAAGATTTTTTATGTAAAAATTATTTATTGAATTCATTTTAAAACCTTCAATATGTCCGTTAAATATCTTGTGGTGTAATCAATTTGCACGGAACGTTGGATTTTTTTTTTTTTAGGTGAATATCACTGATTTGGAAATTCTTACAAAAATCAAATAATTGTTTGACTTTAGTGAAACTTCCAGGAGGCGTTAAAAATTCTATCTCCCATTCTTTCTTTTTTCTTTCTTTCTTTCTTTCATTCTTTTATGATTTATGAACTATTGGCTGGATGTAACGGTCGTGTGAACCAAGAGAGGGGGGGCAAGCAAAACCATAAGAAGATGATTCTTCTTTTACTCATTGTCTTTCCTCTTCCTCTTTTCCTCTCATCCCATTTCTTACTTTCCCTTTTTCTTCAAGGTATTTTCCTTCTTTTTTTTCCCGCGCCATTCCTGATCGTTTAATCTTTAAAAAACGAATACAATTATTTCTTAAACATTTCTTTTTTTTTTTGAAAAATCCTAGTAAGAAGTCTTTTTACATTTGTTATCCCGTATTTATTTTCATGAAGTTTCGAGAAATTCTTTCTTAGCGCTTAATGTTTATTAGTTATCATCATCATCATCATCATCATAATCATCATCACCACCACCACCACCACCACCACCACCATCATCACCATCATCACCATCATCATCATCACCACCATCATCATCATCATCATCACCACCATCATCATCATCATCATCATCATCATCATCATTATCATCATCATCATTATCATCATTATCATCATCACCATCATCATCATTATCATCATCATCATTATCATCACCATTATCATCACCATCACCACCACCACCACCATCATCATCATCATCACCACCACCATCATCATCATCATCATTATCATCATTATCATCATCATCATCATCACCATTATCATCACCATCACCACCACCATCATCATCATCATCATCATCCCCTTGACTTTTGTAATCGTCGGGGTGGGGCCAAATGCAGGAGCCACACCAATTCATTTCCATTACGGTCCATTAACGACAGTCATCAGCAATTCTGATATAGTCATACTTGTCCATTTTTTTTCGACATTGTCCAACCAGTTTTTGCGTTGGCGTCCACTCCTACGCGCACCTTAAACGGTGCCATGCATGGTGGTCTTGCACAGGCTGTCGTCCCTTGTAAATGTGTCCAGGCGACGTCATTTTTTGACTGTGATGAGAAAAAGTTCCTGGTGGCCCACAAAACTTTCAACTTTTTTCTGCACAAACTCATTGGTTTTACGTTCTCGGTAGAAGATGCAATGGAGATTTCTCATAGCATTTCCTTTTCAAATATGGCAAATAAATAGTGTCTAATATCTTTATTGTTAATTATCAAGAATAAAGAAATGTTTGGCTTTTATTAAAATTCTAATCATCACTTTTTAAAAACAATAAACATTGCCGAAAGAGTCAGAAGTGTATACAATAATAGCGGTGTCAAGGGAATAACCATCCATTTTTTTTTAATGCAACCTAATAAATCGTCATCATCATCATCATTATCATCATCTCCTTGATTTGTGTAATCGTGGTGGGGGATCCGAATGCAGAAGCCACACAAACTCTTTTCTACAACAGTCTATGAACGGCAGCCATCAGCAATTCTGGTAGAGTCATACCTGTCCATTTTTGGATATTGTCCAACCAGTCTTTGCGTTGGTGTCCTCTCCTGCGTCCACCTTCAACGGTGCCTTGCATGATGGCCTTACACGGATCTAGGTAAATTGCTCGAAATCAGTTGCTCTAAAAATAATTTCTCGAACTATCAATTGCTCGAAAAGCAGATTTGCTCGAAGTAATTTCGAAGCTGGAAGCCCCACGTAAACTGCGCCGTCTCACGACACGTCAACGGAGGTGGATATAAAAGGAGCCACGACACTCAACTTTACCAGTCCTGATTTTTGTTTTTAATATTTATTTTCTATTTCTATTTCAGTAATTTTGGAGATCTCGAACCCGATTGATGAACTTTTGTTGAGAGTGTAAAAGGAAAGAAGGAGTTGTGTTTGGATGGATATCTATATATTAAGGACCAAACAGCGAACAATAAGATTTACTGCAAAATGTGCAAAAAAAGAAAATGCTTAGCAGGTGTTTTATTTTTTTAACCGCAGGTTTCGAGCAAACTGCCTTTCGAGAAAAATAAGACCTGCTATATAAATGTACTCGTTCTTTAATTTTAACTGTTTCAGTTAACAATAAAGTTGTATTATTTTATCTTATAGTAAATATTAGAAACAATGTAGTTGCATTTTTTTAACCTCAGGTTTCGAGCAATCTGCCTTTCGAGCAATTGATAGTTCGAGCAATTGATAGTTCGAGAAATTATTTTTCGAGCAATTTACCGGATACGTCCTTACACAAGCTGTCGTGCGTTGTAATGTGTCAGAACCACGCCATTTTTCTTCTTTTTTTTTTTTGTTCCCAATAGAAAATGCCAAGCGTTTTCTTCCCATGCATTTGTTCTCAAACGCTTGGATCCTTCTCTTTGTATCTGCCAACAGTTATCTATATCTATAAAAGGCAGGATGTGTATGTGTGTGTGTGTGTGTGTGTGTGTGTGTGTGTGTGTGTGTGTGTGTGTGTGTGTGTAACGAATGCACGGCTGCAATTTTCGACGGATTTGCACCAAAATTTACATGCACATTCTCCAAGTGCGCAACCAGGCCAAGACCGACTTTGCATTTCCCAACTCCCATCGATAGTGGAAATAATCGATTTTTTTCATGCTTCTACGGCAGTTTTCATGTAGTTTGCGGCCATTTTCTACTGGCCAGAGTGAGAGCCTATAGCTGGCTGCCATGAATAGGCAGGAAGATTCTATTGGCCAGCATGAGAGCCAACAGCTGACTGACACGAATGGTAACTAGCAGGCTAGCATGCAAAATAAAATAGATAGCTGCATTCGTCACAAGTGGGAAAAATTTAAATCTGCATGGCACTTTACTCCAATTGGCTCATTCGCTTGCTTAAACTCAACGTTGATTCTGATTCCGCAGAACTGGGTTCGGTGTGAAAAATTATTTGTTGTTAACATTCTTTTTTCATTCGGTTTTTCCAGTTACGAGTCCTTTTTTAAAGCTGATCGTTTTGTGTTCATTTTGTTTAGTTCTTTTTTCGTAACAGATTTAATGTTTAGTATAGAGATTAGAAAAAATTCGCAGTGTGAGATAGGCAAGAAGTAAGGCATGTAGCAACATCAGCACGGCAAAGGGCACTCCTTTAAAGGCAAGGAAGGGCAAAAATATTTTAAGTCAAGTGATAGCGATTGCTGTATGAGTCGTACGATTTTTGAATCAAGCACGGGCAACGCCGGGCCACGCTGCTAGTATATGTATATATATATATATATATATATATATATATATATATATACACACATACACACAGATATATATATATATATATATATATATATATATATATATATATATATATATATATATATATATATATATATATGGTAAGATTATATATATATATATATATATATATATATATATGGTAACATTTCATATATATATATATATATATATGTATATATCTTAGGATTGAGGAATGAAAGGCGTTTACGCTGCATGAGTCTGTATTGGAAGGAACAATGGAAATCGAAGAAAGAAAGAAACACAGAAAGAAAGAAAGAAATAAAGAAAGAAAGAACGAAAGAACGAAAGAAAGAAAGAAAGAAAACCTATGAATTTTTCAACCCAACCTAAACCTAACCCACTATCATAGTCTGTTGCAATGCATAAAAAATTATAACACACACACACACACACACAGATATATATATATATATATATAATGTTACCATATATATATATATATATATATATATATATATATATATATCTGTGTCTGTCATTCCTTCAAAGAACAATTCAAAAAGTACTCCGACAGACTCCAACCCTTGTCTTTTTACCTCTCCATTTACATTTGATCCCCTCTCCTCCTCTTGATCCTTTATGTGATCTTTACCCTCCCCTCCATCATCGGATCATTACCCTCCCCTCCCCCATTTCCTTAATGTCTCTTCCATCCTACACACTCTCTCTCTCTCTCTCGCTCTTCCACCACCACACTCATCCAACCTCAAAACGCTACCTTCACCTACCTCCACTATTCTGACCCCCGATAAACCCTTTTCGGACAAACAAAGGAGAAGGTACTTTCCCGCCCCAAATTAAAGTGAAAAATGGGGCCTACACTAACCCTGACCCGCCCATAATGCCGCTGGCCCCGAGGAACCGCACCCTCCCATTTGGACTCTTATCTTTCTTTGTTATCCACATTTTGTTGTTACCATCAATAAAATTGTCGGTAGGGTCTAATCTCGAAACTTCGAACAGATCGATGCAAGTCGATGGCTGATACTTATCGTCAAATGAACTGTTTTTTCTGGATTCCGTCGTGAATGATCCAACAGGATAATGTATTCTGGGTCCGGAGCGGGAGGTGCTTGTGGTTACTGCGGTGAGGCAAGATAACAAGAATTAAGATAATTGGAATGATAGGGAGAGGTGAGGAAGCTAAGAAGAGTCATAATCAGAGGGAAAAAGCTAGAGGCCTCAGTCACGTCTGCTCTTAAAATTAAATAACTGTGGATACGCACAACAAAGCCTTTTGCCAATATTATAATAATAAAAAATAATAATTATTATTATTACTATTACTACTACTGCTACTACTGCTACTACTACTACTACTAATAATAATAATAATAATAATAATAACAATAATAATAATAATATTAATAATAATAATAACAAATTTGAAGGGCGATTTTTAAGAAAAGAAAAAACAAAGTGTTTAACATGATCGAAATATTTCAACAGAATGTCTTCTTCGCGTCTTCTTTAAACAAATTTTTTAAGGGTGAAAATATATATAAATCTAGAAAAAGATTAATATTTATAGATCTAGGAGGAGGCACGTTGGAGCAATGGATAGCGTCTCGGACTGAGGAATCGGAGAGGCGAGTTCGAATTCCAGTCGAATCCATTACATTCATTTACGTGCTAATAACCTTGGGAAAGGTACGAATCCACCACTTTTTCACCGCTGCTATGGGTAAATAGCAGAACAGCTGACACCCCAGCTATGGGTAAATAGCAGAACAGCTTTTATAGCCTTGAATGGCAACTGGTCTAAAGGAGAAAGAAATGGTAACCTAACGCGGGAAAAATAAATCTGCCTGGTCAGTCATGTATCGAAAGATACATGATTGCCTAGGCATGTGTCACGCATGGGACATAACTGACTGACCCTTGGGAAGGGTATGGATCCTCTTCTTCTCCCTGAAGTTATGGGTAAATAGCAGAACAAACCGGGTTCTATAACCTTGGATGGCAACTGGTCTACTGCTGAAAGAAATGGCAACCTACTGGGGTGGGGTGGGGGTATTCTGCCTCGTCAGTCATGTATCGAAAGATACATGATCGCTTAAGCGTATATCCTGCCTGTCACATGACTGAATGAAGTCTTTGTACAAACGTTACTTGTAAATAATAAAATTGCGTCAAAAATTAATCTTCACAGACTCAGACCGGAAACTGATTTTAATTGCACACACACACACACACACACACACACACAGAGAGAGAAACAGAGATAGATACAGACAGACAAAGTAATAATTATATTTACTAGCCTGGATAGTCCAAACATTTCGCAGAAAATTAGCGTCCTCTGACAGGAATCGAACCTGTAGCCCATGTGTAAACCGTAATTTAGCTAAACCGTACAACGGCCGAAACTTTGTGATAAATGCGGCAACAAAGATGAGGACAATAGTCCGAATAATGTAAATCGTGTACATAATACCTCATCTCAGAAATATAGACAGATACTGAAAGGCCGAAGCGTTGTAATAAATATGGCGACAAAGATAAGGACAATAGTCCGAATAGTGTAAATAGTGTACATAGTACCTCATCTCAGAAATATAGACAGATACTGAAAGGCCGAAACGTTGTAATAAATATGGCAACAAAGATGAGGACAATAGTCCGAATAATGTAAATAGTGTACATAATACCTCATCTCAGAAATATAGACAGATACTAAAAGGCCGAAACGTTGTAATAAATATGGCAACAAAGATGAGGACAATAGTCCGAATAATGTAAATAGTGTACATAATACGTCATCTCAGAAATATAGACAGATACTGAAAGGCCGAAACGTTGTAATAAATATGGCAACAAAGATGAGGACAATAGTCCGAATAATGTAAATAGTGTACATAATACCACATCTCAGAAATATAGACAGATACTGAAAGGCCGAAACGTTGTAATAAATATGGCAACAAAGATGAGGACAATAGTCCGAATAATGTAAATAGTGTACATAATACCTCATCTCAGAAATATAGACAGATACTGAAAGGCCGAAACGTTGTAATAAATATGGCGACAAAGATAAGGACAATAGTCCGAATAGTGTAAATAGTGTACATAGTACCTCATCTCAGAAATATAGACAGATACTGAAAGGCCGAAACGTTGTAATAAATATGGCAACAAAGATGAGGACAATAGTCCGAATAATGTAAATAGTGTACATAATACCTCATCTCAGAAATATAGACAGATACTAAAAGGCCGAAACGTTGTAATAAATATGGCAACAAAGATGAGGACAATAGTCCGAATAATGTAAATAGTGTACATAATACGTCATCTCAGAAATATAGACAGATACTGAAAGGCCGAAACGTTGTAATAAATATGGCAACAAAGATGAGGACAATAGTCCGAATAATGTAAATAGTGTACATAATACCTCATCTCAGAAATATAGACAGATACTGAAAGGCCGAAACGTTGTAATAAATATGGCAACAAAGATGAGGACAATAGTCCGAATAATGTAAATAGTGTACATAATACCTCATCTCAGAAATATAGACAGATACTAAAAGGCCGAAACGTTGTAATAAATATGGCAACAAAGATGAGGACAATAGTCCGAATAATGTAAATAGTGTACATAATACCTCATCTCAGAAATATAGACAGATACTGAAAGGCCGAAACGTTGTAATAAATATGGCAACAAAGATGAGGACAATAGTCCGTATAATGTAAATAGTGTACATAATACCTCATCTCAGAAATATAGACAGATACTGAAAGGCCGAAACGTTGTAATAAATATGGCAACAAAGATGAGGACAATAGTCCGAATAATGTAAATAGTGTACATAATACCTCATCTCAGAAATATAGACAGATACTGAAAGGCCGAAACGTTGTAATAAATATGGCAACAAAGATGAGGACAATAGTCCGAATAATGTAAATAGTGTACATAATACCTCATCTCAGAAATATAGACAGATACTGAAAGGCCGAAACGTTGTAATAAATATTGCAACAAAGATGAGGACAATAGTCCGAATAATGTAAATAGTGTACATAATACCTCATCTCAGAAATATAGACAGATACTGAAAGGCCGAAACGTTGTAATAAATATGGCAACAAAGATGAGGACAATAGTCCGAATAATGTAAATAGTGTACATAATACCTCATCTCAGAAATATAGACAGATACTGAAAGGCCGAAACGTTGTAATAAATATGGCAACAAAGATGAGGACAATAGTCCGAATAATGTAAATAGTGTACATAATACCTCATCTCAGAAATATAGACAGATACTGAAAGGCCGAAACGTTGTAATAAATATGGCAACAAAGATGAGGACAATAGTCCGAATAATGTAAATAGTGTACATAATACCTCATCTCAGAAATATAGACAGATACTGAAAGGCCGAAACGTTGTAATAAATATGGCAACAAAGATGAGGACAATAGTCCGAATAATGTAAATAGTGTACATAATACCTCATCTCAGAAATATAGACAGATACTGAAAGGCCGAAACGTTGTAATAAATATGGCAACAAAGATGAGGACAATAGTCCGAATAATGTAAATAGTGTACATAATACCTCATCTCAGAAATATAGACAGATACTGAAAGGCCGAAACGTTGTAATAAATATGGCAACAAAGATGAGGACAATAGTCCGAATAATGTAAATAGTGTACATAATACCTCATCTCAGAAATATAGACAGATACTGAAAGGCCGAAACGTTGTAATAAATATGGCAACAATGATGAGGACAATAGTCCGAATAATGTAAATAGTGTACATAATACCTCATTTCAGAAATATAGACAAATACTGAAAGGCTGAAGCGTTGTAATTAATATGGCGACAAAGATAAGGACAATAGTCCGAATAATGTAAATAGTGTACATAATACCTCATCTCACAAATAAAGACAGATACTGAAAGGCCGGAATTTTGTAATAAATATGGCGACAAAGATGAGGACAATAGTCCGAATAATGTAAATAGTGTACATAATACCTCATCTCAGAAATATAGACAGATATTGAAAGGCCGATACGTTGTGATAAATATGGCGACAAAGATGAGGACAATAGTCCGAATAATGTAAATAGTGTACATAATACGTCATCGCAAAAATATAGACAGATACTACAGAGACTGTTCTCGTTCCGATGACCACGTTTAAAGCTATATCTCTTATTTAATACTGTTCAGTTACAGCTCTCCCCGTTTATACTGGATACAAATAAACACTACCCGCCCCAGGGACTGAACACATAATTATAATGTCATCAAATTCATGAACCAACGCTATGATCAACTAGGCTTTTGTCACGGGGGACAATCCTGAGTCGTGAGCATGGAGCCTTAAATCTACGCTTCATGCAGAGTACTGCTTGAATACAATCACCGTCGCTTCTCTTTTAATAATACAAATAATTATTATTATAACATATACACTGTGTAAGAAACCTCACCACCCCTTTTTCATTTTTCTATATGCCATGTCCCTTCAGGACGTTGACGATTATGGCTCTCCACAATCTCCTGTTTTTACAGCTCTTAATACACGTTTTCTTTTTGTTATCTCTCTAAGCTCTGCTCCGTCAACCTTTTACACAAGCTCATCCTTCTTTTTTATGTGCCGTGTCCAGTCAGGACGTTAGCGATCATGGCTCTCCACAATTTCCAGTCATTTGCAGCTCTTAATAAATTTTGTCTTTTTGTTATCCCTCCTTTGTTATCTCCCCCTAAGCTCTACTCCGCCATTCTTTTACACAAGCTCGCTATTTATCCCCCGCCTTGCCTTCGATCTGTCCTGTGAGTATCACATTTTCCAAGTCCTCTGTCCTCATTATGTGTCATAGAAAATTCAACTATTTCTTCCAGATGTTAAGTGTCCTTTTTACTTCAATTTTCTCTAAAATTTCGCCATTGTTCTGTCCATGGTATTCTCAGCATCCTTCTGTAGAACCATATTTCTGTTGCAACGTAATATCAGTCTTCCTATATGGCAAGGGATGCTGGACAATCTCCTCTCAGATGAAGAAGAGACTTGTCTCAACAGAGATATGGTCCTGCAGAGGGATGCTGGGATTATCGTGGACGGAGCATATGAGTAACGAGGAAGTTTTAACGAAAACAGAAACAAAATGGACACTTATACTTAGAATCAAAAAGAGTCGATTGAATTTTTAGGACATATAATGAAGAAAGAAGGTTGGAAAATTTGACACTCACAGGACATAGTACAGGCCAGGTGTACAGAAGAAAACAACGAATATATAGATGGAAAAATTCAACACAATAAGACACCTTTTCATCCATAATTCAAAAGTTTCTTTCTACAAGTTATAAGAGAATTAGTTTTATACTGGTCTTTGGGCATTGCTAATAATCATGATTATGTTCTTGATAAAGAAATGATTTTGGGTTCCTGCAGTAGAGCGATAGATATAAAAAAAAAAAAACTTTAACGGTACGGAACAGATCAATTCAGCGCGATCAGAATACATTTCTTCCTGTCTTCCAAGATTATTTCTACAAGGAATAAAATAATTAATTTCATCCAGGGTTTTTGTCATTGCTAATATTGATGACTATATTCTTCCTGCCGTAGAGTGATAGTTAGGTGTTATGGGAACCAACCCATAATAGTAATAGACTTGTCTGTACCACATAAATACTGCGCATCAAGAGGAAGCAGCAGGACAGTCAGAGGGAGAGACAGTGAGAGAGAGTCAGACAGACAGACAGACAGAGTGAGTCGGGCAGTCGGCTAGACGATTACTGTAAGACATTGGAATAGTGATACTGGTCGAGACAACATAGTTCTCTCTAACCTAACCTGATTGTTATTACTAACACTTCTACTTCTGTTGTACATATTCTGTTTGTAATATATCTGTGTTATTCCATACCTGTGTTCGAGTTATTCTTCATTGGTTCTACCTTGGACCATCACCGGAACCTAGACCATAACATTAGGCAAAACCTTTAAAAGTCGGAAAGTGATCAATTCTGCAAGATCAGAATTCATTGCATCCAGAATCCCAAGATTCTTTCTGCAAGGAATAAAAGAATTACTTTTTTTCATTGCTAATAATGATGATTATATTCTTGATAAAGGAATGACTTTGGTTTCCTGCCGTAGAGTGATAGTTAGGCAAACCCTGTAAAAGTAGGGCAGTGATCAATTCATCAAGATCAGAATTCTTTTTATCCACAATCCTAAGATTCTTTCTATAAGGAATATAAGAATTAGTTTCATCCTGGGCTTTGGTCATTGCTAATAATGATGGTTATAGTCTTGATAAAGAAATGATTTTGGGTTCCTGCCGTAGAGTGATAGTTAGGCAAAACCCTTTAAAAGTTAGGGAAGTGATCAATTCAGCAAGATCAGAATTCTTTTCATCCAGAATCCAAAGATTCTTTCAATGAGGAATAAAAGAATTAGTTTCATTCTGGGCTTTTTTTCATTGCTAATAATGATGATTATTTTATTGATAAAGAAATGACTTTGTGTAGGTACGATATTTAAGCAAACAATAGGGAATTGATCAATCCAAGATTATCAACATTAACACCAAATTCTTTTAACAATTTATCATTCAATTTCACTCTGGGTTTTTGTCTTTACGAATGACGGTGTTTATATTCTTGAAAAAATACATTTAAAATGTGTTAAATATGAAGTTTTTTTTTAAAATTCTTTCTCCAATGCCGAGGAATTACTTACCGCACAAAACTAATTTCGCAAGACTTTTTGATAGTTTTTAAATAAACGAAAATTCTCGGTGCCTCCACTGAGGCGCGAAATCGTTACAACCGCTTCACAGATACGATTTCGTTAAGTGCAGGGCTCTGATTCGACCCAGTTTCGATTGAATTTATTTCACTTACTGATTAATTTGCGAAGCTTTTTTTTATTTTTATTTTTCTTTCATATAAACATTTCCAGTTAATGTCGTCTCTTCGCTTCCATCGCATCCGACATCTTTCCTGATTTTTGTCGTCAAATACAAAGTCCATCACACCCCTGCCTATTTTTTCACTGATTCAATCAATCACGCAAAAACGAAACAAATAAAAGTTATATCAGCAAAGCCCAATTTCCAGCCATTATTCATTCAATCCGCCACTACTACCAAAATGGCGCTTAAATATTGCCACACCTCCCAATGCATCTAATTACCACGCCTAATTATACTTTGTTACTATCTATTCGCTTCAGTGAACGGCATGATTTAAAGGTGGAAAGTAATGAGATGTATCCAGCCGAGACGTTTACGACTAATATTTTTTTTTAATATTTAAATTTATACCTTGTGGCTACAATAGAGATGTGTTAATCATTGTGGACCTGCATAATACAAAGTGTTTTCATCCGAATCGTACATTATACAAGGGTAAATCAGAAAGTAAATACAATTTTCAAATTACGCCGTAAAATCAACAGGGAAACGGTAACAGACGACACCACGCGTTCGCATAGGATGACGGGTAGCTAGCCTCGCCGTCTTCCGTTGTTCATTCGAGTGCCAAGAAACAATGTGGTCAGATGTATGGATTGCACCACCGGGTAACAAACTTAGTAAACTTTCAGTGGGCAGAGGGATTCAAACTAGTGGAAAACCGGTATGATGAACACCTTGATCGGAGTAGACGGGCGGTCACATCAGCGCTAGTGGCGACAATCGTGGGCTTCGGCTACGGATCTGCTCAAGCCATAGTGCATGATGACTTGGTGCACCTTAAAGAATTAGGAAAGAAACATTAATGTGTGGAAAAGGAAGGACAATAGATAAATATTGACATTGCCCTTTTAAATTTTTGTAGATTAAAATTGGCTGGAAAGCATTGGCGTCGGAAGGGAGTCCCACAAGTGAGAAAAGAAACTGTTAGCATAGAACTTACGATTATATCTAGCCAGCTCAACTGTATATCAATGTGACCTAGTCGCCAATCTAGTACTGCGTTTATATTCGGACCAGTCTAGATACCATAGAGAAGAGCTCATCACGAACAATTACCATGAAAGTATTTATAGAAAAGACACAGGGAGGCAACATTACGCCGGTGGGAAACTGACTGAAGCTGAGACGGAAGATCACAAAACCAATAATATTGGTGATTGTCCTTTGGATTTTATCAAGGAGCTCTATATATATATATATATATATATATATATATATATATATATATATATATATATATATATATATATATATATATATATATATATTAGGAACACCGGAACATATGTGGCAGCAATATATATATATATATATATATATATATATATATATATATATATATATATATTCTCTCTCTCTCTCTCTTTCTCTCTCTCTCTCTCTCTCTCGCGTATTTTTTCACGAGGTTTTATTTTTTTTATTTCATTTAGATTTTACGTTTTGTTTTTGTATTTAATTCACTATTTATATTTTTTGTACCTTTCTCTTTCTTTTCCTTTTTCCCTCTTTTTCCCTCTCTTTCTCTCTTTTTCACCTCTCTTTCCTTTGTTTTCTCTCTCTTTCTCTTTTTCCTTTTCTTATTCTCATTTCCCCTCTCTTTCTCACTCTTTCTCTCTTTCTCCACCCCTCTCTCTCTCGCTCTCTCTCTCTCTCTCTGTCCCCTTCTCTCTTTGTGTCGTTCACCCCAAGCAAGGTAGTAAAGCCACTAAGTCACAAGGGGGTTACTAGTAGAATTAGGAAAAGAAACATTAATAATGAGCGGGAAAGGAAGGACAGTAGATAACGATTGACAATGCATTTAAATTTTTGAAGATTGAAGTTGGCTGGAAAGCATGGAGCCATGAGAGAGTTCCACTAGAGAAAAAAGAAACTGTTAATATAGTCCACACGGCTACATCTCGCCAAATCAACAGTACATTGACGAGATCTCGCCTCCAGTCTACCACTGACCTTATATTCATGGAGTCTAGGTAGTATTACAAAGAGCTAATTCGAACAATGATCATGAAAGTATTTATAGAAAAGACACAAGGAGGCAACATTACGTGTTAACACTTTGAGCCCTGCGTTCCAGAACAATTTTAACCCTTCTGTCTGAGCTCCTGAGTCAAAATTAACAAATAATTGGTATGTAATGTTTCGCGGTAGATATAAAAATAGTTACAAGAGTTTACCCACCTTCCAGTCATTTTTATCTACCACTGTTCAACCGGTAGCTGAGCAGTAATCATTTTTCTCTACCACTGTTCAACCGGTGGCTGGGCATTATGTCATTTTTCTCTACCACTGTTCAACCGATTGCTGGGCATTACGTCATTTTTCTCTACCACCGTTCAACCGGTGGCTGGGCATTAATCATTTTACTCTACCACTTTTCAACCGGTGGCTGGGCATTACGTCATTTTTCTCTACCACTTTTCAACCGGTGGCTGGGCATTGCGTCATTTTTCTCTACCACTGTTCAACCGGTGGCTGCACATTAAGTCATTTTCTCTACCACCGGTAAAGCGGTGGTTAATGCTCAACCATTCATATCTTTGGGAAAGGTATGAATCCGTCTTTATGAGCTATGGACAGGAGAAATTACGTTCTATAGCCTTGGTTGGCAATCGGTCTAGGAAAAGGAAAACTCTGAATTCAAGCCAGGTTTGTGAGGGTTGAGTTCGCTCAGGCTCTTTCCCAAGGCAGGCCACTTCTATTACAGTTGCAGTTGGTGCCCTCTACGACCCTAATGGGTTATGGAATTGGTGACCGTGATACACAAATACTGTTGGATAGTCCTGACACGCTACCACCCACTTCGACTATGGGATAATAGCAGACATGACCGTGGTATATGATAAACAAGGCATCCGTTTCTACTTCCGATTTCCAACCTCAGTAAATAAAAAACATTTTTTTCTTTTTATAAGGTCGTTTGCTTGACTTTAGGGAAAGAATTTAAACTGTCAGAATATTCGAATGTAGAGGCCCACGCCCCTTGTTTTTTTTTCTGGTATGTAATGCTGGTAAAGGGAGCAGGGGTCTGACGCATTTTTCTTTCCTTTTTTTTTAAATTACAGCCTCAGCCCGTTTAAAGCGAACCTACGAAATAAAGACAAGAATGAACAAAACGTCTGTTTTTAATTAACATTAGGTATCAGGTATCATGTTTATTGCAAGCACAGCTATTATTTTAAATACAATATAAGTAATAAATATTTAACAACAATTATCCATCATATTATTATTGTTTTGTTTTTTGTTTGTTTGTTTTTAATTTTATTTTTAATTTTTATTTTATTTTATTTTATTATTTTTTTAATATATTAATCGTTGGGTCGTTACTTCGCCTGTATTGTACGCTTTTCACCTATTTTGTAATGCCGTCTAAACTACTAATTTCCCCCCCAGTTTTCGTCGTGCAAACTTTCACATTCCTCGCTTTTGTTGTGTCTTCCACCGTCGCGTTTACCTTATTTTCTTGTGTATAATACTTACTTCAGTATAACACGTCCCCGTATTTCTGAAGCTAAAAACAGGGACTAAATTACATTCTTAAGTATAATACAGATCTTTCTTGTGAGCTTTGAAGTAATAATAATAGCATATATGCTATCTGCTTTCACAATTGAATACAGAGGAGATGATACTCATCTTTTGTGCATATATATGTTTGTACAATATTTACATTATTCAGACGATTGTCCTCATCTTTGTCGCCATATTTATTACAATGTTTTTGCTGTTGTACGCTCGGGCCTTCTTCAGGTGGTTGGAATGTCGAACTGACCCTTTTATTTCGCTCACTGGGGAAGACTGTTCTAGTTCCACGTGCCATGTCTAATGGCTATCAATTATCAGTTATCTCTTGTTAATTCCGTTCTCCAAGTTCTCCACTGCCTGGACCAGGTATTGAACTCACACACTTTGGGTCCTGTCACTGAATCTAACTAATGCCTTTATCCACTGTAACAAACGCATTTACTCTTGAGGACACATGGCACAGTGGATACCTGGTTATGGTGGTGAACTTGGAGAGGGGAATTAACAGGAGATAAGTGATAACTGACATCCATTAGATTTAGCACGTGGAACAGTCTACCCCAGTGAGCGAAATAAAGGGTTCAGTTCGACATTCCAACCACCTGAAGAAAAGCCGAAACGTTGTGATAAATATGGCAACAAAGATGAAGACCATAGTCTGAATAATGTAAATAGTGTACATAATACGACATCTCAGAAATATAGACAGATACTGACAGGCCGAAACGTTGTAATAAATATGTCGACAAAGATGAGGACAATAGTCCGAATAATGTAAATAGTGTACATAATACCTCATCTCAGAAATATAGACAGATATTGCAAGGCCGATACGTTGTGATAAATATGGCAACAAAGATGAGGACAATAGTCCGAATCATGTAAATAATGTACATAATACTTCATCTCAGAAATATAGACAGATACTGAAGGGCCGAAACGTTGTAATAAATATGTCGACAAAGATGAGTACAATAGTCCGAATAATGTAAATGGTGTACATAATACCTCATCTCAGAAATATAGACAAATACTGAACGGCCAAAACTTTGGAATAAATATGGCGACAAAGATGGGGACAATAGTCCGAATAATTTAAATAGTGTACATAATACCTCATCTCAGAAATATAGACATATACTGAGAGGCCGAACCGTTGTAACAAATATGGCGACAAAGATGAGGACAATTGTCCGAATAATGTAAATTGTGTACACAATACCTCAAAGGCCGAAACGTTGTAATAAATATGGCAACAAAGATGAGGACAATTGTCCGAATAATGTAAATTGTGTACACAATACCTTCAAAGGCCGAAACGTTGCAATAAATATGGCGACAAAGATGAGGACAATTGTCCGAATAATGTAAATTGTGTACACAATACCTCAAAGGCCGAACCGTTGTAATAAATATGGCGACAAAGATGAGGACAATTGTCCGAATAATGTAAATTGTGTACACAATACCTCAAAGGCCGAACCGTTGTAATAAATATGGCGACAAAGATGAGGAAAATTGTCCGAATAATGTAAATTGTGTACACAATACCTCAAAGGCCGAACCGTTGTAATAAATATGGCGACAAAGATGAGGACAATTGTCCGTATAATGTAAATTGTGTACACAATACCTCAAAGGCCGAACCGTTGTAATAAATATGGCGACAAAGATGAGGACAATTGTCCGAATAATGTAAATTGTGTACACAATACCTCGTAGGCCGAACCGTTGTAATAAATATGGCGACAAAGATGAGGACAATTGTCCGAATAATGTAAATTGTGTACACAATACCTCAAAGGCCGAACCGTTGTAATAAATATGGCGACAAAGATGAGGACAACTGTCCGAATAATGTAAATTGTGTACACAATACCTCAAAGGCCGATCCGTTGTAATAAATATGGCGACAAAGATGAGGACAATTGTCCGAATAATGTAAATTGTGTACACAATACCTCAAAGGCCGAACCGTTGTAATAAATATGGCGACAAAGATGAGGACAATTGTCCGAATAATGTAAATTGTGTACACAATACCTCAAAGGCCGAACCGTTGTAATAAATATGGCGACAAAGATGAGGACAATTGTCCGAATAATGTAAATTGTGTACACAATACCTCGTAGGCCGAACCGTTGTAATAAATATGGCGACAAAGATGAGGACAATTGTCTGAATAATGTAAATTGTGTACACAATACCTCGTAGGCCGAACCGTTGTAATAAATATGGCGACAAAGATGAGGACAATTGTCCGAATAATGTAAATTGTGTACACAATACCTCAAAGGCCGAACCGTTGTAATAAATATGGCGACAAAGATGAGGACAACTGTCCGAATAATGTAAATTGTGTACACAATACCTCAAAGGCCGAACCGTTGTAATAAATATGGCGACAAAGATGAGGACAATTGTCCGAATAATGTAAATTGTGTACACAATACCTCAAAGGCCGAAACGTTGCAATAAATATGGCAAAAATGTAAATAGTGTACATAATACCTCATCTAAAAATATAAACAGATATATGTATTTGTAGACATAATTACTAGAGGCGGTGATATATGTTTTATGTTGTAGTTTTGTTGAAGTTATATTTTGGAATACAATTTGATTTAAGAAATTTAGGATATTATATGGATTAATATCGTGGAAAATGTTCTTTCGTGTTGATTGATGCATTGTATTTTTTATATAAAAATGTATTACTGGTATTTTACTATAAAAATGTATTTTTATACTTTCATAGTGATTTGTTTTTGCTTAAGAGTTCTCTATTTGCCGAGAACTGAGATCCTAACAGGTGATAACACCCTGAGCCAGGTTGAACCTGGGAATAACAGGAATGAAGCGCATCGAAACATCAAATCTCCCGATCAGGCCTTGCTGCAGGATGTAGTTTATCGTCATACCCAGGACTAACTAAGAAATAGAAACATTTCCTTAGAAACAAGGAAAAGAGTACGAAAATGCTCCGTGATATCTGTCCTCATGCATGGCAGTGGGTCCCGGACGATCTTCTCAAAGATGAAGCGGAGACTTGAAGGAACAGAAATGTGGTTCTACAGAAGGATGCTGAGGATACCATGGACTGAACATGTGAGCAACGACGAAGTTTTAAAGGAAATGCAAAGAAAAGGAAATTAATACTTAACACCAGGAAAAGACAGTTGATGTTTCTGGGGCACGTAATGAGAAAGGAGAGATTAGAGAATATAATACTCATAGGACAGATTGAAGGCAAGAGGGACAAAGGAGAACAACGCATAACATACTTAGTGAGCTTGAGTAAATGGATGGTGGAACGACATTTAGGGCAGTTAATAGAAAGAGAAAGTTTACTAAGAGTTACAATGAACAGGAACAACATACAATGATAACAGCAAAAATTGCAATATGTGTACGGTTAAAAAAATGATTGCTGAAGACATTAGCTTTATAACACCCAGAAATTCATACACAGATGTCCTCAAAGACACATGATAGAGTGGATAGTTAGATCCAGTGACAGAACCCAAAGAGTGTGGGTTCAATACCTGGTTAAGGCGGTGGAGAACTTGGAGAGGGGAATTAACAGGAGATAACTGATAACTGACATCCATTAAACATGGCACGTGGAACTAGAACAGTCTACCCCAGCGAGCGAAATAAAGGGTTCAGTTCGACATTCTAACCACCTGAAGAAGGCCGGAGCATAGAACGGTCGAAACGTTGTGATAAATATGGCAATGTAAATAGTGTGCATAATACCTCATCTCAGAAATATAGGCAGATAACGAACTGGAAGTTGTGGAGAGTCGTGATCGTCTACATCCTGAGGGAACACGACACATAAAGCGTTGTGTGTAGCTGTCTAGAGAAAACCACGATTTAATATTTTGAAGTTTTGTCCTTTATAGGAGTGAAAAAGAAAGTACGGTATTTTCTCTATTATCCGCACCTTAATTAACCGGTTTTCGATTATCCGGACACGGAATAAAGACAAAAATTATGATCAGCTTGTAGAGGACCGGGAGTCAAGATGAAAAGAAACATGTGCGTTTAAATTTTCTGCTAGAAGAAGGTCCAGCTACAAGAGAATGTCGGACTTTAATTAAGTCCAACCGAAGATAAAGAAGACAAACAAACAATACCGATATATATATATATATATATATATATATATATATATATATATATATATATATATATATATATATGTAAACAAATATATGTATTAAACAAGACAATTACAAAGCACATAGACAGTTAACATTGTGTTTGTGTGTGAACATTTGTGTTTGTTCTTTGGTGAATGTTCCTAATATTCATAGCGTCTTCCCAGAAATGGGAAACGCTGTCTTTTGTGAGAGCTCACATGACAGCGGTGTTCGCTGAAAAGAAGAAAGAAGAAGAGAAAGAGGCAAACTCGTGTTTGCTATTTATAGATAATGAAAACACGTGACAGGCTCACAGCATCCTGGCGGGAAACTTGACTTAGTCACGCGCCGGAAAAATATATTCTGCGTGGGTGGATTGCAACGCCCACTTGTGTGTTTATTGACCAATTAGAAGCTGATATTTCCTGAAAAATATTTACTAAGCTAAGAAGGCTCTTGGGATCCGTTTCTCCCAAAAGTGCACAAAATCGACTCCATGAAAATATAGCGATTTCAAAATTGTCGCATGAGAGTAGAATTGATTTCTATCCAATGAATGCTTGTTATTGAAATTTGAATTTGTATAGGTATGTATTTGTTTGTGTGATGATGATCACTACAAGCTTTCGTCTTTAGGACCAAGTCTTTACGATTGTATGAGCAGTACTAGATTGGTAACGACTAAGTTTTGCAGAATATGGAAACAAAAATAAACTAATACTTAACATCATGAAGAGACAGTTGCAGTTTCTGGGGCACATAGTGAGAAAGGAAGGCTTGGAAAATCTAATACTCACAGGACAAATAGGAGGAAAGATGGACTGTGGAAAACAACACATATACTTAGTTTGAGTAAATGGATGGCGGAACAGGGTTTAGGAGTAATAGCAGAAAGTTAACAGCTTCAACAGACAGGAAGTTGTGGAGAGCCATGATCGCCTACGTCCTGAGGGAACACGACATATAAAGCGTTGTGTGTAGTTGTCTAGATAAAACCACGATTTAATATTTTGAAGTTTTGTCATTTATAAGAGTGAAAAAGAAAGTACGGTATTTTCTCTATTATCCGCAACTTAATTAACCGGTTTTCGATTATCCGGACACGGAATAAAGACAAAAATTATGATGAGCTTTCCTCTTTAGGACCAAGTCTTTACGATTGTATGAGCAATACTAGATTGATAACGACGAAGCTTTGCAGAAAATAGAAACAAAAATTAACTAATACTTAGCATCATGAAGAGACAGTTGAAGTTTCTGGGGCACATAGTGAGGAAGTAAGGCCTGGAAAATCTGATACTCACAGGACAAATAGGGGGAAAGATGGACTGAGGAAACAACACATATACTTAGTTTGAGTAAATGGATGGCGGAACAGGGTTTAGGAGTAATAACAGAAAGTTAACAGCTTCACCAGACAGGAAGTTGTGGAGAGCCATGATCGCCTACGTCTTGAGGAGACACGTCACACGAAACAGAAGGGATTGGCGGCAAGGTCTCATCATTTTACAGTTGAAACAGCTCGATGGTACCGTAAGTTCTATGCTAACAGTTTCTTCTCTCACACTTCCCGCTTGTGGAACTATCTTCCGGCTTCTTGCTTTCCACTCATGATTCATCTTCAAAAATGTCAAATGCAATGTCAATCGTTATCTTCTGTCTTCTTAATTTCTCTTCTTTCGTTGTTCTCTCTCCTTAATAATTTTTTTCTTTTTCTAATATTGCGATCTGAGAGGACACAAAAGTACAGTCATCCCTATCTTTTCACTTTATTAAAGAATAGAAATGAAAATCAAAATAAGAGTCTGCAATGCTATTGGTCCTGGCCTGGTATCTCGGCTTCAGACACTTTCTCACCGCCTTGTGCCTTTTCTGTGTAGTTATTTTCATAGTAATTGTTCTGACGAACTTTCCTCTATGGTACCTAGACTTTATAAATGTAAGCGCAGTACTAGGTTGGCGGGAAGGTCTCATCATTTTGCAGTTGAAGTGTTTAGATGTAACCGTAAGTTCTATGCTGTCAGTTTCTTCTATCGCACTTCTCACTTGTGGAAGTCTCTTCCAGGCTTCTTGCTTTCCTGTCAACTTTGATCTTAAAACATATAAATGCAATGTCAATCGTTATCTTCTGTCTTCTTAAATCCGTTTTTTTTATTGCCCTCTCCTTAATAGTAGGTTTTTTCTCATACTAGGTAACTCTTTACGTCTTAGTGGCTTTATTGCCTTGCTTGGGTGAAATGATTTTAAAATGTCTGAATGAATTGAACGATATGAATTACATCCATATTGGAGTTCAGATTAACGACTCTTATAAAAAATTCATAAATTCTTAAAAATCCAATTTCTCTTTTTCTCTTTCTCTCTCTATACAGTCTCTTTCTCTCACTTTCTCTGCACCCAAACACACACAAGAGCATACACTCTCTTTTTCTGCTCACTCTACTCCCCTCTCTCTCTCACTCTCTCTCTCTCTCTCTCTCTCTCTTTAACTGCACACACCATTTCTTTCTTTCTATCTCACTGTCTCTCTAACCCTTACCATACATTCTCTGTGCACACTTTTTCTTTCTCTCACTTTCTCTCACTTTCACTGCACGCATTCCTTCTTTCTCTCTGTCTCTCTAACCCTCACCATACACTCTATGCGAACACTCTTTCTCTCACTCCCTCTCTCTCAATGCTCACTCTACTTCCCACTCTCTCTCTCTCTCTCTCTCTCTCTCTCTCTCTCTCTCTTTCAATGCGCACACTCTTTCTTTCTCTCTGTCTCTCTGTCTCTCTAACCCTTACCATACATTCTCTGTGCACACTTTTTCTTTCTCTCTCTCTCTCTCTTTCTCTCTTTCACTGCACACCCTACTCCTCTCTCTGCTAACACTCTTTCTTTCTCTCTCTCTCTCTCTCTCTCTCTCTCAATGCTCACTCTATTTCTCTTTCTTTCTCTCTTTCACCGCGCACACTCTTTCTTTCTCTCTGTCTTTCTAACCCTCAACATATACTTACTGTGCACACTCTTTCTTTCTTTCTTTCTTTCTTTCTTTCTTTCTTTCTTTCTACTGATGCTTTTGTTCTTTCTTCTTGCCTTCTGTTTCCTTTCTTTTTTTCTTTCTTCTGTGTTAACTTCTTTCTTCTTTTCTCTTTCCTTCTTTCTTTTTTCTTTCTTTCTTTCTTTCTTTCTCTTTCGGTCAAGCTCTCTTTCTGCATACTGTCTCTATTTCTCATAACACTCTTTTTCTCTCTATCCCACTGCACACTCTGTCCTTCTCTCTTTTTCTGCACTCTCTTTTTTCTCGCTCTCTTCTTTTGTTCCCTCTCGTTTTCTCGTTCTCTCTCTCTCTCTCTCTCTCTATCTATCTATCTATCTATCTATCTATCTTTTCAACCTCTCACTTTATGCACTTTGCCCACTTTTCCCGTGTCGCTGTTGTCACCCTGCGCTATGGTGTTTCTAGCTTATCTTTCATCGTTTTGATCATAATTTGTTGATTTACGATCGGGTGTGGGAGGAAGTCAGTCTGTTGTCGCGTAGCAACCAGAAAAATTATTTCATCAGACAAGACGCAATCGGTAAGGTCGACGCGAGGTCATCAAGGATATGAGGGTAGGTGGCGTACCTTGATTATGACAGACGTAAGTATTTATTGTGTCAACAGAAGTCAAATATCTAGCGATGACATTATTACAAATTCAGAAGTGTGCCTTATCCGAAAATGAATAACAGCGTTGATTTTAATCCAGGAGTCCATAAATATGGAAAAAAAACCTTGTGGAGAGGCATACGGAAGTATAAAAAAGGAAACTTCCGGTAACAGATTGAGAACATCTCTTGGAAATAGAACGGCTGTTGGAGATGATGAAACAAAGTGGAAAAGCTTATAACCGACGCGCTTCGACATGTGTTGAGATCGGCTTCTTCGGGACGGAATGCGATACAAAACTGCGTATAAAGAAAATGCTTTTAGATTTTTTTTAGGAGTAGACGGGCAATAAATATTAATTAATATTAATTAATAGATATTACATGCACTTTGTACAGGGCGAACCTCAGTGTAAAATAAAGAATCTCTATCTTTCTCTCTATTTCTCTCCAGGCTAAAGACAGAGAGAGAGAGAGAGAGAAAAGCGAAAAGTGAAGATTGAATAGCTCCAGCTAATATATGACAGCCATACTCCATTTCTGACTTGATAAGATAAAGAATGGCAGAAGTCAGAATTTTTTTCGGGAACGATAGAATTAACCAATCTATTTTCCCAACAACTTTAGCAATTAGTTGTACGAGTTTCACTTGTCGTCTGGAGAGCAAAGCCGGAGCTAGGGCCTCGCCCCAACCCCACCCCAAAACTTTGATACATAAATCTCTCTCTATTACAGGGCGATCTCAATTCCAAACCTGGGGGCCACAAACACTCGCAGAAAAATAATGGAAGCGGGGAATGCAACGCTTTTTTAAATTACCAAAAATCAGAGTATTATCCAATTAAAGTGAAAATTTCAGTACACATTCATTATTAACTTTTATAATGAATATTTTTTTAAAATCTGATAAAATATTACTTTTTTTAATAACCACCAACATTTTCATGACTAAATGTTACTTGAAAAAAATGTTTATGTCGCAAATTTTTACATTTCCATAAAGATTAATCGCCGCGGCATCTCCACTAAAAAAAAAAGTTTTACAACAATTCCAACACAACAAAAACGGGATTGTCTTAAAAACTTTTTTTTAAAACAATATTTCAGTTTTCAGGAAAATTTTTCATATGTTGAAATCTTTAAGCATTTTTTTTTTTTTTTAAGCGATCATTTTCTCGGTTTTATCTTTCTAGAAATGTAAAAAATAGGGACTAGAAAATTAATTTTAATTACTAGCCGTGGACTTCAGTTTAGTATTGCTATTAGTAAAAAAAAATATCAGAGATCTTCCTTAGTGGATGATATCGGAATAAAAAATGATTATACCGAAATATATTACCCTCTTAATTGATTCAAAAGAACTATTCAGGAAGAAATTATAAATTATAAAAAATAAGCGCTACTAAAATTAGCCCTTTCCCCCCCCCCATTAGGCATCGGGCCCCCACGCGGTTGAAAGGTTCGTGGTAATAAGCACCGGCGCTGTCGATTATTATAGTTGATGATTGACAATATATAACTGAGGTAGAAAAAACGTAAAAAGTACAAAAAGCAAAAAAACGGTGCTGAAACTGACCCATTTGGGGCTCGAACCTCGTTGAGAGTGTCTGCGCAGTATCCACTGCACCGGTCATGCAGATACACTATGTATATTATTTGTTGATGACTGTCAATGTAATGTCAGTTTGAAAATAAATTTAGAAATGGCGGTCGGTCATAAAGCAGTGCTGAAAAAATAGCAGAGGCCACAACGGAAAAAAAACTAACCCCTCACCCCCGCACACGTTTTCGGGGGTTTCAGAAACAAGACGTGCCGGCCCTGCTGAATCAAACCTAATGATTTATTGAGACTGGTGAAAATTCAGTACCTGACCTATTATGATAAAACAGCACTCGATTGAATTTTACTGGATTTAAAGCTACAAGTAAGGTTATTTTTTTTTTCTTTTTGACTTAGAGCGCAGTCAAAAACCAACTGCATTGGTTTTTGAAAGTGCATCCATAAACAGCGGTTTTCATTTTTAATATAGTTTATGTTAACAGTTGCATTTTCGTTCTCCGCTGATGGATATGTGCACAAGTTGCGATAAGTGACAAGTGAGACTATGAGTGAGGGTGGTGTTTGTGTGACCAACGTAAGAATTATGTTTTGATTATTGGTACAGAAAATGCAATCTTTTAATGAGTACGACATTTCGGAAAGAGCTTTGTGTTTTCCGAAGGATGATTTTTACGTGACATTTTTTAAATAATATACTGACTGTAGAAGCGGTCAACTTCCAGTGACACATAGCGTTAGAGGTAAACTACAGAAATTGAAAGGGGCCAAGGAAGCATTGAAATTGCAACACAACAGATACCTGAATGACTCGAATTGCAAAGAGATGTATACTGGCATAGTTCAAAGCAAGATCAATGAACTAAAGGCTAATGGAATTTCAAATCGAGGCATATTAAGGGAGGCTTTAATAATATCAGCAAGTGAGATCACTAAAAAAAATTAAAAAACTAGGAAAAGGAATGATTGACAGTTGAAATTCTGGCCCTGGGAACATCTGCAATTAAGAGGTCGTTCCACGCTCCTCAAAACCTCCTGATCAGAGGCCTTGCTGTTGAACGTAGTTTATCGTCTTACCCAGGACGCGGACGTAGTTTATCGTAATACCCAGAATGTGGATGTAGTTTATCGTCATACCCAGGACACGGATGTAGTTTATTGGCATACCCAAGACGCGCATTTACACTATTTACATAATTCTGACTATTGCCCTCATCCTTGTCGCCATATTTATTACAACGTTTCGACCGTTGTATGCTCCGGCCTTCTTCAGGTGGTTGGAATGTCGAACTTAACCCTTCATTTCGCTCACTGGGGTAGACTGTTCTAGTTCCACGTGCCATGTTTTAATGGATGTCAGTTATCAGTTAT
Source organism: Acanthosepion esculentum (assembly GCA_964036315.1). Classification (NCBI taxonomy): domain Eukaryota; kingdom Metazoa; phylum Mollusca; class Cephalopoda; order Sepiida; family Sepiidae; genus Acanthosepion; species Acanthosepion esculentum. Next base: position 76,949,994 of record OZ038507.1, read on the forward strand.
CTCCTGTTAATTCCCCTCTAAAATTTCTCCACTTCCTTAACCGGGTATTGAACTCACACTCTTTGGGTCCTGTCACTTGATATAACCAACGTCTGTGACATGTGTCCTTGAGGACATCTGTGTATGAATTTCTGGGTGTTATAAACCTAATGTCTTCAGCAACCATTTTTTTACCGGTACTCATATTGCAATTTTTGCTGTTATCGTTGTATGTTGTTCCTGTTCATTGTAACTCTTAGTAAACTTTCTCTTTCTATTAACTGCCCTAAATGTTGTTCCACCATCCATTTACTCAAGCTCACTAAGTATGTTATGCGTTGTTCTCCTCTGTCCCTCTTGCCTTCAATCACTACTGTGAGTATCATATTCTCTAAGCTCTCCTTTCTCATTACGTGCCCCAGAAACATCAACTGTCTTTTCCTGGTGTTAAGTATTAGTTTCCTTTTCTTTGCAGTTCTTCTAAAACTTCGTCGTTGCTCACATGTTCAGTCCATGGTATCCTCAGCATCCTTCTGTAGAACCACATTTCTGTTCCTTCAAGTCTCCGCTTCATCTTTGAGAAGATCGTCCGGGACCCACTGCCATGCATG
>OZ038507.1:76955583-77010583 GCA_964036315.1 Acanthosepion esculentum
TCGATGTAAGGGAGATTGGTGATAGAAACATACACTGAAATGTTTTTTAAAAAAAAGAAAGAAAAAGATAATGTTTTGAAAAACGGGGATAATTGCTTAAATAAAGAAAGACGTGCAATGTTGGAAAGAGAGAAAGACAGAGAACATTTATTTATGGGAGAAAGAAAAGAGAGAAAGAGAAGGAATAGAATGTAAAAGATGGAAGCTATGTCCATACCTGAGACAATCGATGCATTATTGATTAAGCGGAATGTAATTCCCAGTGACCTACCGAGGAATATATTTAAATAACTCAATAAGAAACCTGTTGAAAATGGATGGTTGGCAAAACTAGTCTCGTTAGACCCATTGTTAATGCGGCGAGCTGAGTCCTCATGGTTCTACCATTTGTTCTGGCTCTTTGCTTGACGCCGAACATAGTGCGACGCTTATTATCACCGGCCAATTCTTTCCTATAGTATTTGACGGATTAGATCCTTTTGTTATACCCGACGTATATATCGCAGACAACATGGCTGGGCTAGTTTTGATCGATCTGACCTGGGTTTTTGAAACATAACATCTTTGCTGAACTAGATTTAGATAACAAACGAGTAACAATGAAAGGTAGTTGATGATGTTTCATCTTTCTTACAGTCCAGGCTTTTAAAAATGTCTCTGCAAAAAAGAGTGAGAGAGAAAGAAGAAACGTAAAAGAGTATTTAGCATCTTCTTTTATGTACTGCGTCTCTTCAGGCCGTTGGGAATCATTGATCTCCACAGTTTCCTGTCTTTTGTAGCTCTTAATAAATTTTGTCTTTCCTAAACCTTGCTTCTCTGTTTGCTAAAACTTGCTAGGTAGGTTATGCGTTGTTTTCCTTATTGTCTTCAATATGTCCTGTGAGTATCAAACTTTCCAAGCCCTCTTTCTTCCTTATGTGCGCTAAAAATTGCAAATCTCTACTTTTGATGTTAAATATAAGTGTTGTTTTGTTTTTTTTTCCATTTTCTTTAAAACTTTGTAATTGCCCTAGAACAATTTTGGGAAAAAATATTGCCCGTCTTGGTTACCGTTTACAAGTACCGACGGTCCTGAATGAAGACAACGACTTCAATAAAACAGTTCGCTGAATATAAGTCTTTTTTACTAAAACAGTGAGGCAAACTTGTTACAATATTTTGATAAGTACACTTCAGGTTTCATTGAATAATCGTATCAACATAATTGAACTGTTGTTACTACTTTATCGACAGTTAATAGTAATTAGGTTGAACATGAATTGATTGCTGAAAACGGATCTAGCACAATAATAGGCGAATATATCTTATTTATTAGTCCTTAATTGGAGGTTTCCTTTGAATTAATTCTTAGCCACCGTAATTATTAGCACTGGGCGTGAGTTTATCAATTCCATTTTAGTTAATGTATCTCGGCTCCGATTTCCGGAGGTTGACAGTTGGGGCTGGCCCCAACTGTCAACCTCCGGAAGTCGGGAACCATAATAGGAAAGTCGATTTTGATTAGCGGAGCTAGCGTGGGAAAGATATAGGAGGAAGTGTTTCTTGGAGTTGTTTCTTACCCTTCAGGCGATGTAGACATGTTTCTTTTCGTGTCCGAAACGGCTCCCCAGTGAGTGGGTGGGCAATCCCCACTGAATAGTTAGATAATGTATATGTCGACATGAGTAATAAAATAGTTCAGTTAAAATTCTCTGCGCTGAAGGCTTTCATTGATGAACCAAAACGATTGGCGATCGCCGACCAAGAGATAAAGCCGAGCTGAGACCATTCACTGCTGTTAACATGCAACAGTGAATATGGCAATAAAGATGAGGATAACAGTCAGAACACTGTAAATAGTGTAAATAGTTGCAATAACTCATATCAGAAATATAGACAAATCCTGAAGAAAGCCGGAGCGTAGAACGGCCGAAACGTCATGATGTTAAATAATAGTTTAGCAGCTCTTGACAGTTGGGGCCAGATGCGAACCATAATAACTGTTCAAAAATATGAAAAACCGTCTTCTCAGATCAATAGTTAAAAATGGCTTTGAGCGAATGAATATTGCCCGGCTTGGCTACCGTTTACCAGGGCCTATGGATCTGGATAGACAACGACTTCAATAAAGCAGTTCACTAAATGAAATAAGCCTAACTGACTAAAACAGTGATGCAATCTTGTTACAATATTTTGATAAGTACACTTCAGGTTTCATTGAATATTTGGATCACAATAATTGAAATGTTGTTACTACTTTATCTACTGTTAATTGTAATTACGTTGAATATGAATTGATTGCTGAAAACGGATCTAGCAAAATAATAGGCGAATATATCTTATTTATTGGTTCTTAATTGGAGGTTTCCTTTGAATTAATTCTTAGCCAACGTAATTATTAGCACTGGACGTGTGATTATCAATTCCATTTTAGTCAATGGATCTCGGCTCCGACTTCCGGAGGTTGACTGCTGGGGCCAGATGACAACCATAATAGGGAAGTCGATTTTGATTGGCTGAGCTAGCGTGGGAAAGAGATAGGAGGAATTGTTTCGAGACGCTTATTACTCATCAAGCGATGTAGACATGTTTTCTTTCTTATTAAAATACTTCATTTTAGGTGGCTGGTATAAAATTCTCGGCCTACCCAAAAATTGTTGCGTATCTACGACTTTTATTGACTAAATTTTGCGATCAGACAAGATAGAAAATTGATGTTTTTTTACCAAAATATTAGCAATTCCGGTACACGAAAAACGGTAGCTAGCCATGAAAAAAGGTAGACATTTTGGAAAGCAGCACCATCAAATTAGCTGAAAAACGTGTTTTGTTACTTGGCACCATTCTTATCAGTTCTTCGTCAAAGGGTTTTTTTTATCATTCTTCGCTACCGTAATTATTAGCATTGGACGTGTGTTTATCGATTCTATTTTCAGTTAACAACTGTTTTATTCAAGTCGCCGTCTCACTTCAGGAATTACGTTGAAACACCGGTACTTCTATGATAACCAATTTTGATTGAAAATAGTCTAAAACAAGGGGCCAGATGCGAACCATAATAACTTTTCAGAAATATCCAAAAAGCTAGTTGTATACGACCGTCTTCTCAGATCAATAGTTAAAAACGGCTTTGAGCAAATGAATATTGCCCGGCTTGGCTACCGTTTACCAGGGCCTATGTATCTGGATAGACAACGACTTCAATAAAACAGTTCACTAAATCGAATAAGCCTAATTGACTAAGACAGAGATGCAATCTCGTTACAATATTTTGATAAGTATACTTCAGGTTTCATTGAATAATCGGATCAGCATAATTGAACTGTTGTTACTACTTTATCTATCGTTATTGCAATTAGGCTGAATATTAATTAACCGTTGAAGGCGGATCTAGCACAATAACAGGTGAGGTTATCTTATTTAAATTATCCGTTCTTAATGCCAGGTTTCGTTTGAATTTCTTATTCGCCACTGTCATTATTAGCGCTGGACGTGTGATTATCAATTCCATTTTTAGTCAACAACTGTTTTATTCCAGTCGCCGTCTCCCTTCAGGAATGACGTTCAAACACCGGTTCTTCTATGATAACCAATTTTGATTGAAAGCAGTCTAAAACAAGGAATTGTAACAATCCTAACTCTTTTCACATTATACTTACTATTGATTTTGTTCGTGACATTTAGCGGAAGCTCCCATGAAGTCTACATCAAATATCGAACAACGGGGAATATTTACACTACTGACATTGTTCGGACTGTCGTTCTCATTTTTATTTCCATATTGACGACGTTTCGGCCGCAGTATGCTCCGGCCATCTTCAGGTGATATACGATGGAATTTCAGAACGAAACGGCCGAAACATCATGATGTTAAATAATAGTTTAGCAGACTATTATTTTTAGAGGAAGTGTATTTTGCCTTCAACTTCTGAAGGTAGACATTTGGGGTCACAAGTGAACCAAATATGGAATTAGATTTTGATTAACTGAGCTGGCGTGGGAACGAGATAAGAGAAAGGATTCAGAGAGTTGTTTCTTACGTGTTCACTTTTGTGTCTGAAATGGCTCCCCTGTGTGTGTGTGACGGCTACTAGATAATTAATTTAGATGTCAACATGATTAATAAGAATAGCTAAGCTAAAATTATCTATGTTGAAGTCTTTCATTGCCAAACTGAAACAATTGACAATCGCCGATTAAGAGAAAAAGCCGAGCTGAGATCATTCACTGCTGTTAACATGCAACAGTGAATATGTCAATAAAGATGAGGACAACAGTCAGAACACTGTAAATAGCGTAAATAGTTGCAATACCTCATGTCAGAAATATAGACAAATCCTGAAGAAAGACGGAGCGCAGAACGGCCGAAACGTCATGATGTTAAATAATAGTTTAGCAGACTATTATATTTAGAGGAAGTCTATCTCTTGACAGCTGGGGCCAGATGCGAACCATAATACCTGTTCAAAAATATGAAAAACCGTCTTCTCAGATCAATAGTTAAAAATGGCTTTGAGCGAATGAATATTGTCCGTCTTGACTACCGTTTACCAGGGCCTATAGATCTGGATAGACAACGACTTCAATAAAACAGTTCACTAAATGAAATAAGCCTAACTGACGAAAACAATGATGCATTTTCGTTACAATATTTTGATAAGTACATTTCAGGTCTTATTTAATAATCGAATCACCATGATTGAACTATTGTTACTACTTTATCTACAGTCAATTGTAATTAATTTGCATATTAATTGATTAATGAAGGCGGATCTAGCACAATAACAGTCGAGATTCCCTTACTTAAATTATACGTTCTTATTCTTAGGACACATATTAAGTGGATATTCTTATTCTTATTCTATTCTACTATTCTTATTCTTATTCTGTTATTCTTATTTTTATTCTATGGACACATAGTAAGTGGAAATGATAACTGATGAAGCAAGAGGTTGCTTTATTTGTGCCTACAGACTAGCAACGATAGCAGGAAAATGCCAGATAGATGACATAGGAAATACAGTTGGCCATTAGTAAGACCTAGCAGAGTATAGTATAGTCATAGTCGCCATGGAAGGAATTGGGACAAAAAAGAATTGTTCGTCATGACTATCGTTAACCAGTACCCACAGTCCTTGATGAAAACAGCGACTTCAATAAAACAGTTCACTAAATTGAATAAGCCTAACTGACTAAAACAGTGATGCAATCTCGTTACAATATTTTGATAAGTACACTTCAGGTTTCATTGAATATTTGGATCACCATAATTGAACCGCTGTTACTACTTTATCTACCGTTATTTGTAATTACGTTGAATATGAATTGATTAATGAAGGCGGATTTAGCACAATAACAGTCGATGTTATCTTATTTATATTATCTGTTCTTAATCCGAGGTTTCCTTTGAATTCATTCTTCGCCACTGTCATTATTAGCACTTGACGTGTGTCTATCAATTCCATTTTTAGTTAACAACTATTTTATTCAAGTCGTTGTCTTACTCCAGGAATGACGTTGAAACTTTGGTTCTTCTATGATACCCAAAGTTTGGGTTACCGGGCATACATTCCTTGAATTAAACACCAAAATGGAATTGATAAACACGCAGACATGTAAGAGAGAAAGTAAGAAAATACATAAACATAATAATAATAGTTAAAAAATTTCTTTTGAAAATTAATCTACAGGGTGGTCCGAAAGTCTTGTCACCCCCAATAACGCTTTGTGGGGTTATCATGTCCATTATCACACTGGATATGGCGCCGTATCATTTTGTGTCACGAAAACATGTTATTCATACAGACCTTCTCGATGTCTGACAGCATCAATGGAAGATGTACAGTACATGTGCTTTGTATGACTTGTTCTTCTAGAGTTCTGAAGACTTTCGGACCACCCTGTATCGTGGCCAAGAAATGGGTGATGTGTTTAATACTAAAGAACAATCCAAAACTGATCCCTCACTTTTTATCATCCTTTCATTTGATTACGTTTGAGAATATTTTGTAATTTCATCTATGAATCCACAGGGTGGTCCGAAAGTCTTGTCACCCGTACAAAATATAATGTTCTATTACAGATGGCTGACACGAAAATGATGGCGTTCCTACAGACCTTCTCGATGAGCGACAGCGTCAATGAAAATGAATAAACTGAATCCAGTACATGTGCTTTGTATTACTGTATGACTCGTTCTTCTATTGTTCTCATTACATTTTGGTAAGGAGTGACAAGACTTTCGGACCACACTGTAGATTAATTTTCAAAAGAAATATTAAAACTTAATATCAATAGTGATTTTTCGACTTTGAATTTATTCAACTAATATATATTATATATAGAGAGAGCTACCGAAAAAGTTTGGGCTTGACTTCTGGTTACTGGGCGCACAGTCCTGGAGGCAGACAGCGACTTGAATTAAACAGTTGACCAAATAGATAAACACAGAAAACCGTGAGAGAGAAAGTAGGAAAATACATAGTACACGGAAATTAACACCTTAATAATAGTTAAAATAAATAAACTGGCTTGACGCCTGGCATTACCAGGCATATAGTCCTAGAGGCAGACAACGACTTAAATAAAAGAATTGGCTGAACAGAGTAAAAGCCTAATTGCCTAAAATAATGTTGCAATCTCATCACAATAATTTGTAAAGTACACCTCAGGCCTCGCTGAACAATTGGATCGCCATAGCTGAACTATTATTACTATTTTATTTGCTGTTGCTTGTAATTAGATTGAATTGATTATTGAAGATGGATTTAGCACAAGAATAGGCGAAGTTATTTAAATTATTAGTTGATATTCGTTGTTCTTTCAACTCCATCTTCGCCTCTCTCCTAAATATCCGTCCTGCGTGTGTATATCAGTTTTATTTAGTCAACTGTTTTATTCAAGTTGATGTCTTCGTGGACTCTGTGCCAGCTGAAAGGTAGTGAAAACGAATTTACAAACAAGACAAACGGAAAGTTGAAATAAATGTTTTTACAAGGAAAGTTTTTTAAAAATATCCAATGTTTAAAAAAAAAAAATGTCCAAAGAATTGGTTCGTAAACTAGAAGTCTGTCAACTTTAGTAAAGTAAAATAAATAAGCTGGCTTTATTAGTCCTCTAGGCAGACAACGACTTAAATCGGTTAAATAGAGCCATCTTCATTGGCTAAAATAGTGATGCAATCTCATCACAATAATTTGACAAGTACGCCCCAGGCCTCGTTGAACAATTGGATCGCCATAATTGAAATATTGTTGCTACTTTATCTACCTTTAATTGTAATTAGATTAAATATTAATTGATTATTGAAGGCGGATCTATCACAATTACAATCGAGATTACATTACTTAAATTATCCGTTCTTATTCTTTGTTTTTTTGTTTTTAATCATTCTTCGCAATGCAATGTTTCTGTATTTATCAATTCCATTTAGTCAACTGTTTTATTCAAGTCGTTATCATCCCCAGGACTGTGTGTCCAGTCAACAGTAGTCAAGCCGAATTCATTCTTCGCTACCGTAATTTTCGGTTAGTTATGTAATAAAATAATAACTGAATCATTGAACAATGTACTTGTCAATACAAATTGCTTCCAGTATACTTGTCCTTGTTAGTAACTAAACAGCTGGCCTAGAAATAAGTTAACAAAAATCGGCAAAAAACGTTTTTGGGCACCTGTTAGTAATATAATCTCCTGACAATATTTTTTTTTATTATTGAATAGTGGTGCCTTCGAAGTTTGTGGCAAAGGATCACCCGGCGATAACCAATGATGTTTCCTCTTACAGTTTGTATACATGATCCACGTGTCATAATTCGATCAAAAATGGGTTCTTTTGTTAGTCTACTATGATGAGAAGAGCATATGGTAAGCCTCTATTTGTTTGCTGGTGTTAAGTCAAATGGTACCCAATTGCTTAATTACCATTACTTCCCCAGCTGGTGCAAATGCAGACTTATAGTTTCATCGCTTACATTAAACCTCGAAGCTAATTCATGTCCTGTTAATCCTGAATCTGATTCCATGGCTGCCATTAAATCCTCGTTGTTTAGGGATATTGGTCGTCCAGCTCGAGGTTAATCTTCGAGGGTTTCATTGCCACAACGAAACTTCTGAAACCAATTACGTGCAGTTCGTTCACTTACTGCACCTTCGCCAAAGGCTGTACATAGCTTACGAGAAGCACATGATGCACTTGTACCAAATTTAAACTCATACAACAGACAAGCACGAATTACCAATTTTTTATCAGCCATTTTGAGGGCTCTGAAATTAGAAATAAAATGATATTAGTTATGTAATAAAATAATAACTGAATCATTCAGCGATATACTTGTCAAAATAAGTTATCAAAAATCGGCAAAAACTTTTTGGAGCACTTGACTAATATAATCTCCTGACAATATTTTTATAAGTACAACTCGTTAAATAATCAGATCACCATAATTGAACTATTATTACTATTTTATATCCTGTTAATTGTAATTAGTTTGAATATGAATTGATTATTGAAGACGGATCTATCACAATAAAAGGCGATGGTTATCGTATTTAAAATTATTAGATTTTTGATCCGAGGTTTTGTTTGAATTCATTCTTTGTGACCGTAATTATCAACACTCTAAGCGTATTTCTCAATTTGAGCCATGTTCTTGAACAGCCTCGTTGGATCAAGACTTTCATATGAGTTTCACGCATGGCGCCAAAACTGTTCAGAAATATCTAAACTGCAAGTTGTATGCAATAGTTAAAAATGGCTTCGTGTGAATGAAACCTGTAGGTCTTGGCGAGAATCATTTTTGTTCGAACTCTAATGGACTGGCGCTACAGAATCACAAAGAACTTTAGCAGATAGCAGAAACCACATCACTCGAGGACTTTCAATAGCGGCATCAACTCAAATGAATACCGAATGTAACTCGAAGAGAAAAACAATGACATAATAAAGACGTTAAATTTGCACACTGTTTTAAATAAACGGTTTCCATCATAACAGTTTATTTGAAATAGGGATCAATACTGGAAACTGCGATAACAGTTTGCGCACTTGAAAAAATCATTTTTTTACTAGAAAGGTTTTATAAATTTCAAGCTTAAATAACACTGACTAATCGGTCAAGGTCAATTAATGCCGAATGTTTCCACATAAGGAAACAGCTGACATTACCATTGCCATGAGAGATGAGGAGAACAGATACTGCACTTTTATCCCAGTCCGATGGCCAGGGAGTGAAGAAAGGGACATTGACTCCTAGGGTAATGGATGCCTGATATTTCTACATGAAGAGGCGGCTAATATTACCATTACCATTAAAGATGAGAAAAACAGATACTACAATTTGATCTCGGTCCCAGCATTGGCTGTTCCATCAATGAATGCTGATTGTTTCCTCAGAAGGAAACAGCTAATATTAACATTACCACTGCCACGAGATATGAGAAAAACAGATACTACAATTTGATCTCGGTCCCAGCACTGGCTGTTCCATCAATGAATGCTGATTGTTTCCTTATAAGGAAACAGTTAATATTAACATTACCACTGCCTCGAGATATGAGAAAAACAGATACTACAATTTGATCTCGGTCCGATCAATGGCTGCTCGGTCAATGAATGCCGCATGTTTCCTTATAAGAAAACTGCCAATGTTATGCCATTACAGTTTACTCAACTGTTTTATCGAAGCCATTTTCTCCCTCCAGGACTAAACGAGAGTCAAGTCCTTTGTCCTGTAGTGGACAAACAATTGCCGCTGCCGATGCTGATTATGATGCTGCTGCTGCTGGTGCTAATGATGATGATGATGTAAACACTCCCCGTTGACCGATTAAATCTGTGGGTAACAGAACCAGCTTTTCCAAATCCATTAGCAACGGGACGTACGGTAAGAAAGAAATGATTTATGACAAACTGTTTGTAAGCAAACAGACATCAAATGGAAAAGCTGAAAACAAATGTGTCGAAATACGTTTTTGTTTTCCGTTTTGTTCGTCAGTGCTGAAATCAAATTAGCTTCGGCCCACCAGAATGCATCAACATTGCTGATAAATGGTGAATCTTTGTTTAAACATTGTTTAGATGTTTCTGGAGACAACTGTGCCACAAGCCCTCCCAAGGGAGAGCAGTTAGCGCCTCTTGAATGACAGACGAACTGAGACTAACTTTGACGAGATTATTTGCCACGAAAATTAGTCTGACTACAGCGGCCAAAGCACGTATTTCCCGTCAACCCATTCGTTATTCTTTTTCTTTTTTCATCTTTATTTTTTTTATTCTTGCCTTGCTTTTTTTTTCTTTTTACATTTTCTTTCGTTGGGTCTTTTTATTACTTTTATTACTCTTTTATTTTTTTCCTTATTTATTTACTTCATATATTCTTCTTTTTATTCATATCATCTTATTTTTTCCTTCATATCATATTATTTTTTTCCTTCATATCTTGTTTTTTTATTTCATATAATCTTGTTTTCCTTCATATCAACCTGTTTTTTTCCTTCATATCATCTTATTTTTTCCTTCATATCATCTTCATTTTTCCTTCATATCAACTTGTTATTTCGTTCATATAATCTTATTTTTTTCATTCATATCATCTTCATTTTTCCTTCATATCATCTTATTTTTTCATTCATATCATCTAAATTTTTCATTCGTATCAGCTTGTTTTTTTTCTTTCGTATCATCTTGTTTTTTCCTTCATCTCAACCTGTTTTTTCCTTCATATCATCTTATTTTTTCCTTCATATCATTTTAATTTTCCCTTCATATGAACTAATTTTCCCTTCATATCATCTTGTTTTTTTCTATCGTATCATATTGATTTTCTCTTTCATATAATCTTGTTTTCCTTCATCTCAAATTGTTTTTTTCCTTCATATCTTATTTTTTCATTCATATCATCTAAAATTTTCCTTCATATCATCATATTTCTCCCTTCATATCATATAAATTTTTCATTCATTTCATATTCATTTTTCATTCACATCAACATGTTTTTCTTCATATCATATTTTTTTCCTTCATATCATCTTCATTTTTCCTTCATATCATCTTCATATTTCCTTCATATCAATTTGTTTTTTCCTTCATATCTAAATTTTTCCTTCATATCATCTTGTTTTCCTTTATATAATCTTATTTTTCCTTCATATCATCTTGCATTTTCTTTCGTATCATCTTGTTTTTCTCTTTCATATAACCTGGTTTACCTTCATATCATCTTATTTTTTCCTTCATATCTTCATTTTCCCTTCATATCATCTTCATTTTTCCTTCATATAAACTTGTTTTTTCCTTAATATCATCTTATTTTTTCCTTCATATGAACTTCTTATTTCTTTCATATCATCTAAATCTTACATTCATATCATCTTCATTTTTCATTCATATCAATTTGTTTTTTCCTTCATATCTTTTTCTCATTCATGTCATCTAAATGTTTCCGTCATATCATCTTCATTTTTCCTTCATAACATCTTATTTTTTTTTGTCTTTCATATCATTTTCATTTTTCCTTCATATCAACTTGTTTTTTCCTTCGTATCATCATATTTTTCCTTCATATCATCTACAATTTTCTTTCATATCAACTTGTTTTTTCCTTCATATCATCTTATTTTTTTCATTCATTTCATGTAATTTTTTCTGTCATATCACCATCATTTTTCCTTCATATCAACTTGTTTTTTTCCTTCATATCATCTAAGGTTTTCTTTCATATCATCTTGGTTTTCTTTATATAATCTTATTTTTCCAAATATCATCTTTTCTCTTTCGTGTCATCTTATTTTTCTCTTTCATATAATCTTGTTTTCCTTCATATCATCTTTTTTTTTCCTTCATGCCATCTTATTTTTTCCTTCATGCCATCTTGCTTTTCCTGTATACAATCTCATCTTTACTTTATATAATCTTATTTTTCCTTCATATCATTTCAATTTTCTCCTTCATTTCCATTTTTTGTCCTTTTGCTTTCACACCAATTTCGGAACCATCGACTTTCTTTCTCCCTTTTTCTTTTTTTTCCTCGACTTTCTTTCTCCCTTTTTCTTTTTTTTCCTCGACTTTCTTTCTCCCTTTTTCTTTTTTTTCCTCGACTTTCTTTCTCCCTTTTTCTTTTTTTTCCTCGACTTTCTTTCTCCCTTTTTCTTTTTTTTCCTCGACTTTCTTTCTCCCTTTTTCTTTTTTTTCCTCGACTTTCTTTCTCCCTTTTTCTTTTTTTTCCTCGACTTTCTTTCTCCCTTTTTCTTTTTTTTCCTCGACTTTCTTTCTCCCTTTTTCTTTTTTTTCCTCGACTTTCTTTCTCCCTTTTTCTTTTTTTTCCTCGTCTTTCTTTCTCCCTTTTTCTTTTTTTTCCTCGACTTTCTTTCTCCCTTTTTCTTTTTTTTCCTCGACTTTCTTTCTCCCTTTTTCTTTTTTTTCCTCGACTTTCTTTCTCCCTTTTTCTTTTTTTTCCTCGTCTTTCTTTCTCCCTTTTTCTTTTTTTTCCTCGACTTTCTTTCTCCCTTTTTCTTTTTTTTCCTCGACTTTCTTTCTCCCTTTTTCTTTTTTTTCCTCGTCTTTCTTTCTCCCTTTTTCTTTTTTTTCCTCGACTTTCTTTCTCCCTTTTTCTTTTTTTTCCTCGACTTTCTTTCTCCCTTTTTCTTTTTTTTCCTCGACTTTCTTTCTCCCTTTTTCTTTTTTTTCCTCGACTTTCTTTCTCCCTTTTTCTTTTTTTTCCTCGACTTTCTTTCTCCCTTTTTCTTTTTTTTCCTCGTCTTTCTTTCTCCCTTTTTCTTTTTTTTCCTCGACTTTCTTTCTCCCTTTTTCTTTTTTTTCCTCGACTTTCTTTCTCCCTTTTTCTTTTTTTTCCTCGTCTTTCTTTCTCCCTTTTTCTTTTTTTTCCTCGTCTTTCTTTCTCCCTTTTTCTTTTTTTTCCTCGACTTTCTTTCTCCCTTTTTCTTTTTTTTCCTCGACTTTCTTTCTCCCTTTTTCTTTTTTTTCCTCGTCTTTCTTTCTCCCTTTTTCTTTTTTTTCCTCGACTTTCTTTCTCCCTTTTTCTTTTTTTTCCTCGACTTTCTTTCTCCCTTTTTCTTTTTTTTCCTCGACTTTCTTTCTCCCTTTTTCTTTTTTTTCCTCGACTTTCTTTCTCCCTTTTTCTTTTTTTTCCTCGACTTTCTTTCTCCCTTTTTCTTTTTTTTCCTCGACTTTCTTTCTCCCTTTTTCTTTTTTTTCCTCGACTTTCTTTCTCCCTTTTTCTTTTTTTTCCTCGACTTTCTTTCTCCCTTTTTCTTTTTTTTCCTCGTCTTTCTTTCTCCCTTTTTCTTTTTTTTCCTCGACTTTCTTTCTCCCTTTTTCTTTTTTTTCCTCGACTTTCTTTCTCCCTTTTTCTTTTTTTTCCTCGACTTTCTTTCTCCCTTTTTCTTTTTTTTCCTCGACTTTCTTTCTCCCTTTTTCTTTTTTTTCCTCGACTTTCTTTCTCCCTTTTTCTTTTTTTTCCTCGACTTTCTTTCTCCCTTTTTCTTTTTTTTCCTCGACTTTCTTTCTCCCTTTTTCTTTTTTTTCCTCGTCTTTCTTTCTCCCTTTTTCTTTTTTTTCCTCGACTTTCTTTCTCCCTTTTTCTTTTTTTCCTCGACTTTCTTTCTCCCTTTTTCTTTTTTTTCCTCGACTTTCTTTCTCCCTTTTTCTTTTTTTTCCTCGACTTTCTTTCTCCCTTTTTCTTTTTTTTCCTCGACTTTCTTTCTCCCTTTTTCTTTTTTTTCCTCGTCTTTCTTTCTCCCTTTTTCTTTTTTTTCCTCGACTTTCTTTCTCCCTTTTTCTTTTTTTTCCTCGACTTTCTTTCTCCCTTTTTCTTTTTTTTCCTCGACTTTCTTTCTCCCTTTTTCTTTTTTTTCCTCGACTTTCTTTCTCCCTTTTTCTTTTTTTTCCTCGACTTTCTTTCTCCCTTTTTCTTTTTTTTCCTCGACTTTCTTTCTCCCTTTTTCTTTTTTTTCCTCGACTTTCTTTCTCCCTTTTTCTTTTTTTTCCTCGACTTTCTTTCTCCCTTTTTCTTTTTTTTCCTCGTCTTTCTTTCTCCCTTTTTCTTTTTTTTCCTCGACTTTCTTTCTCCCTTTTTCTTTTTTTTCCTCGACTTTCTTTCTCCCTTTTTCTTTTTTTTCCTCGACTTTCTTTCTCCCTTTTTCTTTTTTTTCCTCGTCTTTCTTTCTCCCTTTTTCTTTTTTTTCCTCGACTTTCTTTCTCCCTTTTTCTTTTTTTTCCTCGACTTTCTTTCTCCCTTTTTCTTTTTTTTCCTCGTCTTTCTTTCTCCCTTTTTCTTTTTTTTCCTCGACTTTCTTTCTCCCTTTTTCTTTTTTTTCCTCGACTTTCTTTCTCCCTTTTTCTTTTTTTTCCTCGTCTTTCTTTCTCCCTTTTTCTTTTTTTTCCTCGACTTTCTTTCTCCCTTTTTCTTTTTTTCCTCGACTTTCTTTCTCCCTTTTTCTTTTTTTTCCTCGACTTTCTTTCTCCCTTTTTCTTTTTTTTCCTCGACTTTCTTTCTCCCTTTTTCTTTTTTTTTCCTCGACTTTCTTTCTCCCTTTTTCTTTTTTTTCCTCGACTTTCTTTCTCCCTTTTTCTTTTTTTCCTCGACTTTCTTTCTCCCTTTTTCTTTTTTTTCCTCGACTTTCTTTCTCCCTTTTTCTTTTTTTTCCTCGTCTTTCTTTCTCCCTTTTTCTTTTTTTTCCTCGACTTTCTTTCTCCCTTTTTCTTTTTTTTCCTCGACTTTCTTTCTCCCTTTTTCTTTTTTTTCCTCGACTTTCTTTCTCCCTTTTTCTTTTTTTTCCTCGACTTTCTTTCTCCCTTTTTCTTTTTTTTCCTCGACTTTCTTTCTCCCTTTTTCTTTTTTTTTCCTCGACTTTCTTTCTCCCTTTTTCTTTTTTTTCCTCGACTTTCTTTCTCCCTTTTTCTTTTTTTTCCTCGACTTTCTTTCTCCCTTTTTCTTTTTTTTCCTCGACTTTCTTTCTCCCTTTTTCTTTTTTTTCCTCGTCTTTCTTTCTCCCTTTTTCTTTTTTTTCCTCGACTTTCTTTCTCCCTTTTTCTTTTTTTTCCTCGACTTTCTTTCTCCCTTTTTCTTTTTTTTCCTCGACTTTCTTTCTCCCTTTCTCTTTTTTTTCCTCGACTTTCTTTCTCCCTTTTTCTTTCTTTTCCTCGACTTTCTTTCTCCCTTTTTCTTTTTTTTCCTCGACTTTCTTTCTCCCTTTTTCTTTTTTTTCCTCGACTTTCTTTCTCCCTTTTTCTTTTTTTTCCTCGACTTTCTTTCTCCCTTTTTCTTTTTTTTCCTCGACTTTCTTTCTCCCTTTTTCTTTTTTTTCCTCGTCTTTCTTTCTCCCTTTTTCTTTTTTTTCCTCGACTTTCTTTCTCCCTTTTTCTTTTTTTTCCTCGACTTTCTTTCTCCCTTTTTCTTTTTTTTCCTCGACTTTCTTTCTCCCTTTCTCTTTTTTTTCCTCGACTTTCTTTCTCCCTTT
This sequence comes from Acanthosepion esculentum, assembly GCA_964036315.1. Classification (NCBI taxonomy): domain Eukaryota; kingdom Metazoa; phylum Mollusca; class Cephalopoda; order Sepiida; family Sepiidae; genus Acanthosepion; species Acanthosepion esculentum. The sequence continues at coordinate 76,971,040 of OZ038507.1, forward strand.
TTCTTTTTTTTCCTCGACTTTCTTTCTCCCTTTTTCTTTTTTTTCCTCGACTTTCTTTCTCCCTTTTTCTTTTTTTTCCTCGACTTTCTTTCTCCCTTTTTCTTTTTTTTCCTCGACTTTCTTTCTCACTTTTTCTTTTTTTTCCTCGACTTTCTTTCTCACTTTTTCTTTTTTTTCCTCGACTTTCTTTCTCCCTTTTTCTTTTTTTTCCTCGACTTTCTTTCTCCCTTTTTCTTTTTTTTCCTCGTCTTTCTTTCTCCCTTTTTCTTTTTTTTCCTCGACTTTCTTTCTCCCTTTTTCTTTTTTTTCCTCGACTTTCTTTCTCCCTTTTTCTTTTTTTTCCTCGACTTTCTTTCTCCCTTTTTCTTTTTTTTCCTCGACTTTCTTTCTCCCTTTTTCTTTTTTTTCCTCGACTTTCTTTCTCCCTTTTTCTTTTTTTTCCTCGACTTTCTTTCTCCCTTTTTCTTTTTTTTCCTCGACTTTTTCTCCCTTTTTCATTTTTTTCCATGACATTTTCTCCCTTTTTCTTTTCTTTTCCTTGACTTTTCTCCCTTTTTCTTTACTTTTACATGATTTTCTTTCTCCCTTTTTCTTTTTTTCCTTGACTTTATTTCTCCCTTTCTCTTTTTACTTTAGTTTTTCATTCTTATTTTCATCATATTTTATTCGTTCTTTTATCTTTTTTTTTCTTCTCGCTTTTTTCATTGGGTTGTTTTCTCTGTGTTCTTTCGTTACAGTTTTTTCTTTCTTCTTATCATGTTTTCTTCCTATATTTCATTGTTTTTTCATTCATTCCTTTTTTATTGTTCTCCCTTTTTCCATCTTCCTTTTTCCTCCTTTAGGTCTTTTTTATTTTCTTTCAATCTTGTTTTCTATCTATTTTGCGTTCATTTCTGATTTTCAGTTTTTGCTCTTTTTCGTTCCTTCTTTTCATATTTGTTTAAATGTTTTTCTTTCGTCCATTTCCGTTTTCTTTCGTTACTTCCTTTTCTTTCTTCACTCCTACTCTCTCCTTAATTTTAGTTCTATTTTCCTTCGTTCAATTTAGTTTTCTTCATTTCTTACATTTTAATTTATGTTATCATTTTCTTTCACCTTTTGCCACTTTACCTTCTTCATTACTCTTTTAATTTCATTTGTGTGACCTTTTGAGGGGGGCTTTGTTTGGGGGGCTTTTTTTACTTCGTGCCTTGTTGGCATATTTTGCTTCTTTTTTCTTTTTTCATTTTCTTTCGTTCATTTTTGTTTTGTTTTTTGTTTTTTCACCCCAAACAAGGAAATAAAACCACTAAGACGCAAGGAATTACTGAGTATGAAAGAGTCTGAGAAGAAACATTATTAAGGAGAGGACAATAAAAGAACAGCATTCAAGGAAGCAAGATGACGATTGATATTGCATTTAAATTTTTGAAGATCAAACTTGACAGTAAAGAAAGAAAGTGGAAGAGAAATCCACAAGTGAGAAGTGCAAGAGAAGAAACTGTTAGCATAGAACTTACGGCTATATCTAGCAATTTTGACTGTAAAATGATATTCACAGCAACTCTGTTGTTAGTCTAAGACAAGCGCAGGCAACCTTTTCCAACTGTTGGCCACATGAGATATGACCTATTGAAGGTGCCTCAGCCAGTTCCACTGCAGAAGACCATATGCATAAACATCTGCCTTAGAAATGGGGAAAAATTATTTCCTTCTTTTTGGTTCTTTTTTGTTCTATTTTAAGTACTTTCACCGTAAACAAGGCAATAAAGCCACTAAGACGCAAGGTGTTACTGAGAGTGTAAAACAACACGAAAACGTTATTGACAAAAGAGGACAATAAAAAGAACAATATTCAAGGAGACAGAAGATAACGATCGGCGGTTGACGTGGAATTTTTTAAAGATTGTAATTGACAGGAAAGTAAAAAGCTGGGAGAGAATTCCACAAGCGTAGAGTGTGCGAGAAGAAACTATCAGAATAGCTTACATCTAGCAATTTCAACAGGAAAATGAGACCGAACCGCCAATCTAGTAAAGTGCTTAAATTCAGGAAGTCGCTGTACCAAAGTGGAAAGCCTATTAGAATAATTACCCTATACATACTTGTTAAAAAAAAAACAAAAGGCACAGAGTAACTACGGCAGTAAAAAAGTGAATGAAACAGCGTTGCCAGGTTAGAACCGATAAAATTGCAGATGCTTCTGTTTATTTCACTGGAGTTTTATTTCTTCCTTTCCAAAACTCCAGAATGGGTTTCTGCCATAGTTGTTCATAATACTGGAATTATTTTATTGAAAAGTGCAATGCCGACTTCGGCGACAAATCACTTCTTTTTCTTCTATGTTCTGTGTCCATTCAGGACGTTGACGATCGTGTCTCTCCACAATTTCGTGTCCTTTGTAGCTCTTAATAGATTTTATCTTTTAGTCATCTCTCGTAAACCCTGCTCCGCCATCCATTCACTTAAGGCCGCCAGGCATTTTATGCGCCCTATTCTTCTGCTCCTTTTGCCTTCAATATGTCCTATGAGTATCTAATTTTCCACGTCCTCTTTCCTCATCATGTGCCCTAGAAATTTCAACTGTCACTTCTTCATATTAAGTAGGTCTTTTCTGTTTTCATTTTCTGCAAAGCTTCATCGTTGCTCGCATGTTTAGTCCATGACATTCGCATCATCTTCTTATAGAATCATATTTCCGTTGCATTCATTGCCATATAGAAAGACTGATATTACATCACGGTTCTGCACAGTGAAAAAATGGATGGCGGCTCGGATTGAGGAATCGGAGAGCCGAGTTCGAATTCCAGTCGAATCCATTACATTCATTTATGTGCTAACACCCTTGGGAAAGGTATGAATCCTCTTCTTTTCTCCACCCAAGCTATGGGTAAATAGCAGGTCAGACCGGGTTCTATAACCTTGGATGGCAACTGGTCTACCGCAGAAAGAAATGGCAACCTACTGCGGGAAAAAAATCTGCCTTGTCAGTCATGTATCGAAACATACATGATCGCCTAAGGGCATGGCACATAACTGACTGACTGACTTTCCAGTTGAATCCATTACATTCACTTACGAACTAATAACCTTGGGAAAGGTATGAATCTTCTTCTCCCTCCCCACCCCAGCTATGGGTAAATAGCAGGACAGACCGTGTTGGTAGACATCTGGTCTACCGCAGAAAGAAATGGCAACCTACTGCGGGAAAAAATCTACCTCGTCAATCATGTATCGAAAGATACATGATCCCTTGAGCATGTATCACGCAGGGCATATAACTAAATGACCCTTGGGGAAGGTATGAATCCCCCCCCCAGCTATAAGTAATTAGCAGGACAGACCGGGTTATATAGCCTTGTATGGCAATTGGTCTATCGCAGAAAGAAATGGCAACCTACTGCGGGAAAAAATCTGCCTCGTCACTCATATATCGAAAGATAAATGATCGCCTAAACGTGTATCACGCATAGCACATAACTGAATGATTTCAATATTTCAAAGAAATGGCAACTTATTGCGGGAAATAAAAATCTGCCTCGTTAGTCATTTATCGAAAGATACATGATCGCCTGAGCATGTATCACGCATGGCTCATACCTGAATGATTCTTTTCTTAGTTTCTAACGATTTTTTCGCGTTTCTTGATACTTTGCTTAGAATCTTTCGCTATTCCAATGTGCATTTGGATTTTAATGTCTCAAATTCCGTCCTTTGTTAAAACATTTCCCAGATATTTTTTTTTTTTTGTTATTGTCTGATTTTGGTGTCCCTAATTTGTAATTTGCATTTTGGGCTGTTCTTTTAGTTAAGAACCATGCATTCCATGTTCTTGCAATTGACGTTTTCTCGTTTTTCTTCAATACCTTCATTAGGAGTTCTTGTAGTTTCCTTTCGGGATCAGCTATCAACACTGTGTCATCTGTATATCTTATGCTCTTAAGATTGTGTCCACCAACAAACATTCACATTAACTGCAAATTCTAATCATTGTTAAACTTAATTCTGACTTTTAATTATTAACCCTAGAACACTAACCATGGGTATCTATCTATCTATCTATCTATCTATCTATCTATCTATCTATCTATCTATCTATCTATCCCAGTCTGTTCATATCTATCTATCTATCTATCGCAGTCTGTTCATATCTATCTATCTATCTATCTATCTATCTATCGCAGTCTGTTCATATCTATCTATCTATCTATCTATCTATCTATCTCAGTCTGTTCTATCTATCTATCTATCTCAGTCTCCTCATATCTATCTATCTATCTATCTCAGTCTGTTCATATCTATCTATCTATCTATCTCAGTCTGTTCTATCTATCTATCTAACTCAGTTTGATCATATCTATCTATCTATCTATCTATCTATCTATCTATCTCAGTCTGTTCTATCTATCTATCTATCTCAGTCTGTTCTATCTATCTATCTATCTATCTATCTATCTATCTATCTCAGTCTCCTAATATCTATCTATCTATCTATCTCAGTCTGTTCATATTTATCTATCTATCTATATATATGTTTTTCTTCCTTTTTTATTTGAATCTATCTTCCTTTCTATCTATCTATCTATCTATCTATCTATCACAGTCTCATTCATATCTATCTATCTATCTCAGTCTGTTCATATCTATCTATCTATCTCAGTCTGTTCTATCTATCTGTCTAACTCAGTTTGCTCATATCTATCTATCTATCTATCTATCTATCTCAGTCTGTTCTATCTATCTATCTATCTATCTATCACAGTCTCCTCATATCTATCTATCTATCTATCTATCTATCTATCTATCTATCTATCTATCTATCTATCTATCTATCCCAGTCTATTCATATCTATCTATCTATCTATCGCAGTCTGTTCATATCTATCTATCTATCTATCTATCTATCTATCTATCTATCTATCTCAGTCTGTTCTATCTATCTATCTGTCTATCTATCCCAGTCTCCTCATATCTATCTATCTATCTATCTATCTATCTATCTATCTATCTATCTATCTCAGTCTGTTCATATCTATCTATCTATCTATCTCAGTCTGTTCTATCTATCTATCTAACTCAGTTTGCTCATATCTATCTATCTATCTATCTATCTCAGTCTGTTCATATCTATCTATCTATCTCAGTCTGTTCTATCTATCTATCTATCTATCTCAGTCTACTCATATCTATCTATCTATCTATCTATCTATCTATCTATCTATCTCAGTCTGTTCATATTTATCTATCTATCTATATATATGTTTTTCTTCCTTTTTTATTTGAATCTATCTTCCTTTCTATCTATCTATCTATCTATCTATCTATCTATCTATCTATCTATCTATCTATCTATCACAATCTCATTCATATCTATCTATCTATCTATCTATCTATCTATTTATCTATCTATCTATCCCAGTCTGTTCATATCTATCTATCTATCTATCTATCTATCTATCTATCTATCTATCTATCTATCTATCTATCGCAGTCTGTTCATATCTATCTATCTATCTATCTACCTCAGTCTGTTCTATATATCTATCTATCTATCTCAGTCTGTTCTATCTATCTAACTCAGTTTGCTCATATCTATCTATCTATCTATCTATCTCAGTCTGTTCATATCTATCTATCTATCTATCTATCTCAGTCTGTTCTATCTATCTATCTATCTATCTCAGTCTGCTCATATCTATCTATCTATCTATCTATCTCAGTCTGTTCATATTTATCTATCTATCTATATATATGTTTTTCTTCCTTTTTTATTTGAATCTATCTTCCTTTCTATCTATCTATCTATCTATCACAGTCTCATTCATATCTATCTATCTATCTATCTATCTATCTATATGTATGTATGTTTGTCACACATTATAATAAATGGTATTAACGACATTTACCGGCAAATGTCGTTAATACTGTTTATTATAAACAAAGCATTTACTTAAATATTTTAATCTATAAAAAAGAATCCCCGTCCAGTCATGCCTGCTGTCTATATAATTTAACCTGTTTTTTGATTGATCTTAACCCTACAACACTAACCATGGGTATATAGTACTTAGCGCAAATTTTCCTATTTTTAATTACAATTTTCATTAACTTATATTCTTATCTAAATAAGATGTTTTTTCAGTTCCTATTAATGTTAACTGATAGTACAATGTTTGAAGTGCCTGCATGTAAAATATTTCAAATAAAGATTTATATTTAATATTTTTTTTGATATTTTCAAAATCGGGTATGAGATACCCATGGTTAGTAGTGGTGTAACTTTAATTGAGGGTGAGTGTTCTAGTGAATAACATGTCGTTATTGGTATACCATTGCGACTCCAGAGATGTCAAATAATCTTCACTGCTTATTCTTATTATTATCTAATGAAAGAACTAAAAGAAATGACTTTGTAACTTGAAGTGGTTAAAAATGGATTTATTTCCTTTGTACATATCTTGCATACTTAATCGAAAATCGGTGGCAGGTCCGACTGAGCATTGCTTCATTGTAAAATTTATAGCATGTTAGTATTATTTCGCTAAAAAAATAACATTGCGCTATAATGGTCCGTTTTTGCTGCGTTTTGCCGGACAGATTCCAGGAAGTATTTGACAGCTTCTGCCATTCCGTCTTTTGCCAGGGAAGCCAGCAATATTCCATTCTTGATCTAATCTGACTCTTATAGATGGAGTGCTGTTATCACATCTGGACGAACTCGATCTTCACTTTCCAGCCATTGTTAAATAATAGTTTAGAAGACTATTATTTTTTATCTCTGTTCGGACTTCCTCAGGTTGACCTTAGAGGTCAGTTGAAAGACAAAATATGGAAGTCGATTTTGATTGGCTGAACGGGCGTTGGAATAATAGAGATATAGAAAGGCTTTTCAGTGAGTTGTTTCTTAACCGTCAATGGAAACGTGTTTTCTTTCGTGTCCGAAACAGCTCCCCAGTTAGGATTAGCTACATCAGTGAATAGTTAAAAGATGCATACGTGGACGTTAATAAAATAGTTAAGTTTAAAATTCCCTGTGTTGAATTTCTTTTATCTCTGGACTCAAAACAACTAGTGATCACCGGCCGTGACAGAAGATTTCAACTTTATTATCGATTTGGACGCCGATGACCAAGACCACCTACACCAGTTTGAAATGGCTCCCCAGTGGGGAGTAACGCCTTCCACTCCATAGCTAGAACTTGTTGACATGAACCTTAATAAAATAGTTAAGTTTAAAATTCCCTGTGTTGAAGTTCTTTTATCCCTGGACTCAAAACAACTCGCTCGCGATCACCGGCCACAAGAGAAGAATGCAACTTTATCATCGAACTGATGCTGTCGCCATGACAGCTCCAGAGAGGGCGAAGATCATCTTGAATAAGTTGGAAAATTATCCAGGAATAATATATATATATATATATATATATATATATATATATATATATATATATATATATATATATATATATATGAAGTTAATTTAATCCTTAATGAGCTTCTGATCTTCAGCTATGATTAATTAATGACGAACATGACAGTTTCGTTTATGATCGATTTCATCACGATACTTTTGTTAAGCTTGGAAAGTAATTATAGATTCTTATTGCTCAAAGTAGAGTCCAATAGTGTTATAAAAACAACGGAGAATTCCAGTAAATTATCTTTATTCATTTCTAAGACACATCAGTTAAAAGTTTAATCAGACAAATGAACAATATTACTTTTAGACTATTTCGACAATTTTACTGTTACACCCGCTATAAGAAATTAAAAGTCTTTTTTCTAATAAATAAATAATGTCTTAGTTACATAATATTTTTTTTATTTTACGATTCAGAGCAGATTTTCTGATACTTTCTGTTTTAAAAGAAAATAAATTTAGTATTTAAATTCTCCAAGAAGTTCTGCTTTTAACTAATATATACATTAACCCCAATAATATTTAATTCCCCGAAATTTCATAGAATTAAATAAATCGGGGGTAAGATATTTTTACTAAGATTTTCTAAAATAATTTCATTCACTTGTGAATAATGTCTTAGAATTATTGCATTTTTTATGATTCCGGTCAGATTTTCGGTAACTGTTTGTCCTATTTTACAAAAGAAATTGATGTTTTAAATTATCAAAGGATTTTTTCTCTTAACGGGGAAAAATTTAATTTCAAAAAATTTCATAAATTAAATAAGGTGTAGGTGAACAGATGTAAAAAATATTTTTACCAATTTTATTTAAAAGTAAATATTTCTAAAGTAATTTAATCCATTTGTAAATAGGTCTTAAAAGTTGCATTAAAATCTGAAAATTATTTGATTTTTTCAAGAATTTCAAAATTAATGTGTTTTTCACCTAAAAAAAAGTCGTTAAAATTTCCTATACTACTCTTTGGTTTCCCCTGCTGACGCTACAAAAGCAAGATAATTCGCTAAAATTTCTAGAACGTTCTAGAAAAGGATGAAAAAATATAATTTAATCATTGCTGTAACCTAGGGAAGGTTACTGAATAGAATAAGCAAACGAAGGTTGGTAATGAACGATAATACTTAGGACAAGAACAACACATATATGAAGTAGTCAACTTCTAGAAGTGAGTCAAGTGAATTCAAGTGAATTCCACAATACATCCCCAACTGCAGGATATCTACCAACCGCCCCACACGATCAGATATGGCAAGGCCGAATTTATTGTTGGGTATCCGCGTCCGTAAGATCGGCGAAAAATTGCCCGCAGACCCCGTATAAAACGGTGTCGGGTAGCTGTTTCCCAAGACGAGACTCTGCCCTTCGACGATTACGGCTCTCCACTTCCCTCTATCCGTTTCAGCTCTCAGCGAGTTCCTTCCCTCAAATACCTCTACCAGACCACGTACTGTCATTCACCTGCACAAGCTCGTCAGGTATGTCATGTGCTGCTTTCCTTTGTCTCTCTCTTTCCCTCTATTTGACCTGTGAGTATCAGATTCTCCAGGCCCTCCTTCCTATATTATGTGTCACAGAAACTTCAGCCCACACCTTCTTTCTTTTTATGTGCTATGTCCTTTCAGGACGTAGACGATTACGGCTCTCCACCTCCCTCTATCCCTTGCAGCTCTCAGCAAGTTCCTTCCCTCTGCTTCCCCCCCCCAGACCACGTTCTGTCATCCACCTGCTCAAGCTCTTCAGGTATGTCACGCGCTGCTTTCCGTTCTCTCTCTTTCCCCTCTATTCGACCCGTAGGTATCAGATTCTCCAGGCACTCCTTCCGCACTGTCCCAGAAACTTCAGCTGCCTCATTCTGATGTGAAGTATAAGACTTCTCGTTGTATGCAACCTCTCAAAGACCTCATTAAATTTTTTTTTAAATGAAAACAATTCTTGTAAAAATTGATTATTTATCGAAGAAAATCTTTCTGAATACAATAGTGTCATTAATATATTTTATACATATAAGTGATTAAAAGTTTCTCTAATAAAAAAAATGTCTTAGTCTTATGGCATTTATTTCAAATTGTGTGGGGTTTTATTCAACGGTTTTCACCAAAGTATTTAATTTTGGTTCTACTCATAACATATTTTCTCCCAGAACAAAGACTCCGTTGGATGATTATTAACAAAGCGTAGACGAGACTTTATGTGATTTACGAGACTTTACGCTTTCAAAAGAGTTTTTTTTTTCTTCTAGAAGTCCAAGACAGCAGTCATAGACGCTGAAGTGTCCGTTGAATTCTATCTTTGCTCACTTCTGTCCCAGCTGCATTCGGGACCTTCTGAAGTTTCCCCCAAGTAGTCAATAGGTTTCGAGTTACCTTCCGACAGATGGATCTAGCAACACGTTTATTTAATTTACGAGGACGTTCTGTTTGAGGAGGATTCGTTGTCGGTCCATATTTCTTATATCTTCGAATGATAGCTCTTATCATACTGAAAGGGACGGTTTCATTGCAGATCACTCAATATCCATTCCTCTAATGTAAGGGTCAATTATCACTCTACGAACTACTTGAGAGATTTTTTTGTTGCTTTTTTTCACCACGTATAAGGTCCGTGAGCCACTCGAGGTAGAGGGATACGGAGTAAGAGTTATAGTATATGCGGATATGTGGGGAAGATAACGGTTAACCTTAGACTTGGACAGGTTAAGACTGTAGTGATCGGGGGAAGCATCCTCTTGGGAGCAGTTTCCACAGACCAGTTATTCGTGGAAAGAAGGGAATAGGTGTGGTTTGCTACAATATGCATGGAAGGATGGGGCTTAGCCGTGAAGGCTGAAACTGGTGGAGCAAAGGAATATCGTTTGCCTGAGTAATTTCCATGGAAATAGAAAGCGGCTAGTGACGTTTCGTCTGTGGGTAAGGATTGTAGGTAGTAAAATAATTCATCGCTCACAAGGACACGGAGATGCTTTTGGACTTTATCGAGACTGGGAATGGAAGACTGTACAGCTCCTAGCCATATATGGCAGCAGTACTCTATTTTCAGCCTGATCTGGTTAGGTCAGAGGAGAGATTGTGACGGACTTCAACACATTAATTTAACTTCAGATTAGGAAACAAGGCTCACGCGAAAAAGGACAACCAAAAGATATTGTTACACATAAAATATGTATTTAACAAGATGTACAATATCAAGCAACGATGTGAAGGAAAGCATGCATTTAAGTAAGTATTGAGTATTGAAACAAGGCTCACGCGAAAAAGGACAACCAAAAGATATTGTTACACATAAAATATGTATTTAACAAGATGTACAATATCAAGCAACGATGTGAAGGAAAGCATGCATTTAAGTAAGTATTGAGGGGTCTCCCCTTTTTACACAAATGGACTCACCCAAGGTATACATATACTACTACCAGTGAATACCCGAACAGTCAGTACGTTAAATCAAGTCGGACAGTAGTGGTAATAGAACGTTGAGTCGGTCGAGTAGAATAACGTAGCGGCAAGAGTCACATTCACAAGCACGTAGACTCAGTAAGAAGTCATACAGCGATACGTCGATACCAAAGACTGTATATATATTTTCCTACATTGGCACTGATGACTAATTATTACCAATTCTTGTATGGAAGAGCCGATTGCATTGACTGCATTGTAATGTTGATGGGCGACCAGGTAGATTTTATTGAGTCTTTCTCTCTTGTCATTTGACTTTTTCCTTTTCTCTTCTGGTGGCTTTAAAGTTTTTGCTTCCGACATTGATGGAACATCACCAATTGGTACAGTCTTGTGCTAGTGTTTCAAACAATTCAGGCTCAAATCCAGTGGCTTTCAGTTTTCTTTTGAGTTGGTTCTTGTATCTTCGAAGAGGGTAACCCCATGGTCTTTTCCCAGAAGGGAGCTCCATGAATAAGTCTTGACATGGAGACCTTGACTTTACCATTCTTGCTACATGTTTTGACCATCAAAGACAGTGTTTAATGATCAGCAATTCTATGCTTTGACTGTTGGTTCTTTGTTCATCACATAGTAATTCCATTTGGTGTCCAAGATTGAACAAAGGTTTCGCTGGTTCTAATTTTTGGATGTCACGACAATATAGAATCCAAGTTTCATAGCTATATAGCGAAGTTGAGGTGACATCAGCATTATAGGCCATAATTTTTGTTGCTAAGTTCAGATTTTTGTTTAAGTAGCTTTCCAAATGCCCTGCATGCAGTTCCAATTGTGTTCCACATCCTTTTCTGAGATGCGCTTGTTTAATAAAAGGCTGCGTAGATATGGAAAATGCTCTACTTGTTCAAGAGATGCATCACAGATAGTAATATCAAGAACTGGTAAGTTGGTATTTTGGTCCCGGCTATGCAAGGAACTTGATTTTCTTGATTTTACTGTAAGGCCAAAGTGATGGTAAACAAACGGCAAAGTTGTTCACAGACTGTTCGATTTTACATAGTAATTCCATTTTTCCAGATTGAACGAAAGTTTCGCGAGTTCTAATTTTTGGATGTCACGATGATATAGAATCCAAGTTTCATAGCTATATAGCGAAGTTGAAGTGACAACAGCATTATAGGACATGATTTTTGTTGCTAAGTTCAGATTTATTAACCAATGAATGCTTGGCATTGTATGTGATTTGTATTTTTGTATGTATGTATGTTCGTGCGTAATAGATACGCACAACATCATCTACCAGGCTCTGGTTATTTAGATTTTTGCTCTCATATACCGTTGAATCCTCAGCACGGGTATTCACGAATGATCGGAGTAAAGTATTGAGTGGAACTGCAAAGCAAACCTAAGGGACGTCTATGTTGATCGCTTGAGGATCAGAGGATTGGCTATTTACAAATAATTTCAGCGACCTATCTGTTAGAAATGACTTTATATTTGTCAGGGCCCTTCCAATGGTTCCATAGCTGGAGAGCTTGTAGAGTAATCCTTTATGATACACCTTGTCAAAGACATTCGTATATCAAATGCGATTTATTTATTGTCTAATATAATTCATCTGAAACTAAAAAAAAAAACTTGTTTCTACAACAGTCTTAATTATAATTTCAGAATGTATCCAAAATATTTAAGTGTTACTTAAACCTTTTTTTGCATATAAAGCTTATTTTGCATGTTGTTATGGGAACTTACCCATAATAGTAATGGACTATCCCGTACACCATAAATACTTCGCCGCAAGAGGAAGAAGTAGTGTGAGACCCAGTCCATTTTGGACGTCTCAGCTATTCGGTCGAACTCTCTGCCTCTGAGGCAGAGGGGAACTCTCTGCCTTTGGGCAGAGAGGAACTCGGTCGAGGCTCCGCCGAAGGGCAGAGCCTCGTTCGAGGTGGTTGATCACCCCAATCCCGTTTATACGGGTTCTACGGGCAATTTTTGCCCGAGCCTACGGGCTCGAAAAGCCCACATTAAACCGGCCTTGTGTTACATTCGACACACGTGGGCGTGTTGTTAAACATAGTGCGAGTTCAGTCTTTTTTGGACGACTCACCTAGCCGGTCGAACTCTCTGCCTCTGAGGTAGGGGGGAACTCTCTGCCTCTGGGCAGGGAGGAACCCGGACGAGGTTCTGCCGAAGGGCAGAGCCTCGTTCGGGGAGGTTGACCAACCCGATCCCGTTTATACGGGTTCTACGGGCAATTTTTGGCCGAACCTACGGGCTCGGTGAGCCCACGTTAAACCGGCCTTGTGCCACATTCGACACACGTGGGCGTGTTGCTGAACATCGTGTGAGTCAGTCAGAGACAGAGTCGCGTCAGACGATTACTGTAAGACATTGGAATAGTGATACTAGTCGAGACAACATAGTTCTCTCTAACTAAACCTGATTGTTATTACTAACACTTCTACTTCTTTTGTACATATTCTGTTTGTAATATATCTATGTTATTCCATACCTGTGTTCGAGTTATTCTTCATTGGTTCTACCTTGGACCATCACCGTGGTAAAGGAACCTGGACCATAACACATATAAAGTTTTACAAAACCCAAGAATTCCTGATTTCTGCTTGGTAAACGTAAAAACCTAAGTATTTTCAATGTTCAATGAAGTCTTTAGTATCATAGCTACTTTAGAAATCATCTTTCTTAAAATAACCTTTAAAAATTCTATATCAAATATTTTTGCGTGTGACAATACACACACACACACACATAATATATATATATATATATATATATATATATATATATATTGAGCACGATGGTGAATAGAATTTTTAAAACAGTAGCTGTTCCTGCTTATAACGCGTCGCTCTTCATTTATCTATCTATCTATCTATCTATCTTTTACTACCTCTCTTGAAAGAGAGGTAGTAAAAGATTACTCCTGTCTCACTCGCCCGTAGATAGATAGATAGATAGATAGATAGATAGATAGATAGATAGATAGATATGAACAGGCTGCGATAGATAGATAGATAGATAGATAGATAGATAGATAGATAGATAGATAGATAGATAGATATGAACAGGCTGGGATAGATAGATAGATAGATAGATAGATAGATAGATAGATAGATAGATAGATAGATAGATGTGAACATAACTGTATTAGATATGCATGAAAATTATGAAGATCTCCATCCCTCTCTAGATATATATATATATATATATATATATATATATATAGAGAGAGAGAGAGAGAGAGAGAGAGAGAGAGAGGTAGATAGACGTCAATACTTAGAGGCAACAGTCTGTTTCATGCTAGATGCAATCTTCAGGCCTAACGATTGCATCTGGCATGAAATAGATTGTCGCCTCTAAGTGTTGACTTCTATGTTCACTTTTATATTTACACACGCTCTATATCTGATATTGAGCACTTTATCCCATAAATATAGCACATTTTAAGACTATATTTCTTTAGATATATAGATAGATAGATAGATAGATAGATAAATAGATAGATAGATAGATAGATAGATAGATAGATAGATAGATAGATAGATAGATAGATAGATCAAAAGCTAAAATACAATATCCAAACAGACAGTATAGATGATCAAATGAAATTACTTTATAAAAGTGGCAGAAAGAAACTGATCCAGGTTTTTAAAAAAAAGAAAAAAGACAAAATTATAAAGAAAAATGATGGAAAAACGAAAAGAAATTCCCATAAAGCTGATCTTGTTTGGAAAGATGAAATAATGAAAGTCTACTCACAAAATGACAAACGAAAACAGAGAAAGAGGTGAACGAAAAACTGAACGCGATACAAACGACCTCTCGGCGCATGAATAGAATAAACAGTCGATAGAAGAGCGGCGTCGAAGAATGTTGTTCTATGTCTGTGCTCCCGCCAAACGATTAGAGCCGGCGACATGTCGGCCATAGTTGACACTCAATACCGGAACCTCACTTCAGTACTTCCGGTGTAGCTTTTCCCCCATATAATTGAGACGCTGCATGTCGTCCTTAGATAAGCGGAGACCGGCAGAACCCACCTGTGAGATGAATAATTACGATTGTGCAGTTAGAGCAATGGATAAAATAAACATGAATTCAGGGCTATAATATTACCGTCCAAGCTGATGATGTCGGGTCTTTTTTTTATATTTTATTTTGTTATAGAGAATTACAGATTAATAGCGGCTTCTTCTCGGATTAGTGTTCATTTTGAATAGTTGATGAACATAATAAGATAGATGTTTGAAGAGACGTGAAGCTAATAAATTCTTGAAAAGATACCCAACGCCCCTTCGCTTTTTAAATAGATAGATAGATAGATAGATAGATAGATAGATAGATAGATAGATATTAGAATTAGTAAAAATAACACACGCATCTTTCTCTCTCTCTCTCTCTATCTCTCTCTCTCTTTTGCTCGCTGAGATAGATAGATAGATAGATAGATAGATAGATAGATGAAGAGACTTGAAGCACATAAGTAATTGCAAAGACATTGATCTCTCCGAAACCACATAGATACATGAAGAGACTTAAAATAGATAGGCGGTCAAAAGAGATTTACCTCTCTGAACTTCCTTAGATAGATAGATAGATAGATAGATAGATAGATAGATAGATAGATAGATAGATAGATAGATAGATAGATAGATAATGAACAGACTGGGATAGATAGATAGATAGATAGATAGATAGATAGATAGATAGATAGATAGATAGATAGATAGATAGATATTAAAATTAGTAAAAACAACACACGCATTTCTTTCTCTGTCTCTTTGTCTCTTTGTCTCTCTCGCTTTCTCTCTCTCTCTCTCTCTCTCTCTCTCTGTCACTCTCTTGCTCGCTGAGATAGATAGATAGATAGATAGATAGATAATGAAGAGACTGAGATAGATAGATAGATAGATAGATAGATCGATATTAGAATGAGTAAAAACAACATAGGCATTTCACTCTCTCTCTCTCTCTCTCTCTCTCTATATATATATATATATATATATATATATATATATATATATGTGTGTGTGTGTGTGTGTGTGTGTGTGTCTCTCGCCGAGATAGATAGATATGAACGGTGAGATAGATAGATAGATAGATAGAGAGAGAGAGAGAGGGAGATAGAGAGATAGAGATATGAACAGTGAGATAGATAGATAGATAGATAGATAGATAGATAGATATTAGATTGAGTAAAACAACATAAGCATCTCTCTCTCACTCACTCACTCTCTCTCTCTCTCTCTATATATATATGTATATATATATATATATATCTTTCGCTGAGATAGATAGATATGAACAGTGAGATAGATAGATAGATAGATAGATAGATAGATAGATAGATAGATAGATATGAACAGTGAGATAGATAGATAGATAGATAGATAGATAGATAGATAGATAGATAGATAGATTTTCTCATTTTGTTCTACTACAGACCTTCGAATTCCACGACTTGGCATCGTTTTCATTTTTCTTTTTTATTGTATTATTTATTTTACTCCAACCAGATCCTATCTTCTGGCCAGGACTGGGCGATCAGTTTTAATCTGAAAGTCCCAGAAGATCATCTGTTTTTCATTCACTTGAACAACGCATTTACAAAACTAAGGCCAACGGAGCACTCCAGCTGATCTCTCCCCTGACTTTGCTCTAACAGCTCAATGGGGAAATAACTGTTTAGATTTCCACAGTCGAGAAGTATAATATTAAAATAGAATTTGCTATTTCAACGGTGGAACCTAGTAGAATATCTAGTTAGTCAGTTAGTAACAAGCGCCATGCGTGATACACGCTTAGGCGATCATGTATCTTTCGATACATGTCTGACGAGGCAGGTTTTTGCGCGCAGTAGGTTGCCATTTCTTTCTGCGGTAGACCATCCAAGGCTATAGAACCCAGTTTTTTCCTGCTATTTACCCATAGCTGGGGGGGGGGAAGAAGAGGATTCATACCTTTCCCAAGATAGCTTTTCAGAACAACTGCCGCTTAAATATTTATAGAAAAACAGAGGGAAGCTACGTCGTGAAAATAACTGAAGTCGAGGAGACTCGGACATTTGGCCGACGGGCATTTAACCGAATGGACACTTGGCCTGCGGGCATTTAACCGAATGGACACTTGGCCGACGGTCATTTAACCGAATGGACATTTGGCCTGCGGGCATTTAACCGAATGGACATTTAGAGAAAAATCTGCAATGTCATTAGTCCTGACCTGGCATCTTGGCTTCAGTCATTTTCCCATTGCCGTAACTTAGCTCCCCGTTGATTTTCTATAAATACAGGGTGTCCATAAAGTTTGTGTGCACTTCAAAAAAATTATGACTTTATTTGTATTTGCGATAGAAATAATCTGTAAAAAGGATTAGAAAGAAGTAAATCTATATTTTTTAAGGTTTTATTGAAATTTTATTTAAGTTTCCGCATGTCCTCCATCATTAGCAATACAAAGGGTAATACGATTTTGCAGTTCACGGAAAACATTTGCCAACTGATTTACAGTAATGCCTAAAATCACATTAGTTATTTTAGCTATACTTAAAACTAGGTACATTAAACTTTATAACATTTTTTACAGATTATTTCTATCACAAATACAAATAAAGTTATAAATTTTTTAAAGTGCACACGAACTTTATGGACACGCTGTGTTTTCATGGTAATTGTTCCGATAAACATTCCTTTGTGGTACCTAGACTTTATGAGATTTAAATTTAGTACTACATTAGTGGAAAGATATCATCATTTTACAGTAGAAATGACTAGATGTAACCGTAAGTTCTATGCCTACAGTTTCTTCTTTCGCACTTCTCGAAATCGAAGTCAACCAATCTTCAAAAATATAATTGCAATGTTATCTTGTTCTTTTATTGTCTTCTTTCATTAATACTATATTTTTCTCAATAACCTGTTGCGTCTTAGTGGCTTTATTGCCTTGCTTGGGCCGAAATGAATTTAAAAAACAGTTGACTTTTCTCAATGGTAAAAATCCTGCCTGCACGTCATTCGCCCGGCATTGCATCGGTGCAGACGGTCTCCCGTAGGTTCAGGAAGCGATGGAATATGTTCTAACTTTCGTTATTTGTGGACTCATTTTAATGCATTTAATAGCAGACTTTGATTGACAGCAGCTGACTGGCAGACGATAAGTGGTCGCTGGTGCGCACGCGTCAATGATCAACTAGGGGTGCTGGCATCTGCATATGCAAACAGTTACCATTTCAGGGGATTCTCGTTAATACCATCTTAAGTGCACGAACACCTGCACCACTTTCTTAAGTCAACAAATTAATCGATAGTAGTCAGCTGTATCAACTGACACACGCACACACAAAAGCGTACCTCCACGAGTTCGCAAGACCCGTTTTATAAACAAACAAAAAATAGTTCAATAAGGAGAATAAATGTTTGTGTTTTCATTTTATTTTTATTCATTTTATTTTTTTGTAAATAATAATGGCTTTCGTTATTACCAATTACAGTATTAAAACAGCGCTCGTGATACGTTTCTGAAAAAAAGTAGGAACAACGCTATACGAGGCCGCCATTATAAATGTGTCATTGATAGCAACAGACTCTTTAACTATTTTTAACAAAAAGGATCTTCATAGGATGTCGCATTGTTGAAGTTATTACTAACATTTTTTGTCGAGATTTACAAATTTTATGTTTCGTTCAATTTCGCAAATAAATCTTTTTTTTTTTTTTAAATTTTCATTAATTTTTTTTTTTTTTGAAAACGTAATGAAAATTTATTGTACTAAGCTACGCACCTTAGTGAAACCAATTGTATTTTGTACCCCCTTAGATGTTTGCACTTCTCCCCAAAATTGGGGCGTCCTGGGTATGACGATAGACTACATCCGCGTCCTGGGTATAACGATAAACTACATCCAGCAGCAAGGCCACTGATAATATGTTTATGAAAAAATAATGTTGCCAGCTATACGTTTTTGAAAAAAATATTATCAGCTATACGTTTTTGAAAAAAATAATATTACTAGCTATACGTTTTTGAAAAAAATAATATTACCAGCTATACGTTTTTGAAAAAATAATATTACCAGCTATACGTTTTTGAAAAAATAATATTACCAGTTATACGTTTTTGAAAAAATAATATTACCAGCTATACATTTTTGATAACAAAAATAGATTTTTGACAAAGCAAAAATATTACCAAGAAAAAAAAAGTTGTCGGCATTAAATGACCCATTGAGGTTGATATGCCGTAAAACAAACCAAACCAAACCAAAATTGGGTTTCCATTGGTCAATGTATGGTTAATTTAGAGGGTGTGACGGACGGAGTAACGAGAGTCACAGAATTATATATATATATATATATATATATATATATATATATATATATATATATATATATATATATATATATATATATATATATATATATATATATATATAGACAATATTAGTGCTGAATATACACATACATATGCAATTATATATACACATACATATATGTATAAAAATAATTCCAAGAGGATATGATCCAGGTAGAACTCGATGTCCAGGACAGAGTAAGGATATAATAAAAAGACTTAAACACTAATATATATATTATGAAATGGACCAAGTCTGACAATTATTTTAAGACATTTTTTATGTTTATACATTCTTTTTATACATACAAATATTTAAGTAAATGCTCTGTTTATAATAAACAGTATTAACAACATTTACCGACCTGAATGTCCGAGAAATATATATATATATATATATATATATATATATATATATATATATATATATATATATATATATTACAATGAATCATTCATACAAAAAGTAGGTTAGTAAAGTTAATGATATAAAATGGCGAAAACTCTTCGCAAACACAATTTTAAAGTTGCATTAACCTACGAACCACTCGATGAATGTTTTTTAATAACTACAAGCTGTATGAGGTCTTTTTTTTAATCTGCAAGTACTTTCAACTGTACATACAGTCATCCTCAGGCATGGAAATTATTTTGTTTTTAGTAAAATCCAGGTAGCATCAGGGACGAAAAATTAAATGCGAATCAAAATATGTTTTTTCAGAAAAGTGTTATTGTTACGGTTACAAACTTTTGGAGCGTGCAATGGCAGCGCCAAATTTGAATTTTTTTGAAAATTTAAGAGAGTGCGTTTTTTAATAATATGGTAATTTGCGAATTTTTTTTTTGTTGGAGTTTATCAGTCAATGTGGCATGAACTTAATTGTTCAATAAATAGAGTAATGTCTCAGCTGTTCTCTCGAAAATTTGCACGTCGGATCAGTTCTTTTAAATCAAATATGTAGTGTAGTTCAATTTTTGTATGGATGATTCATGTAATATAAATTGAACTGCACCACATATTTGATATATATATATATATATATATATATATATATATATATATATATATATATATATATATATAGTTAATATTGTTAAGGGTTGGCTTTTTTTAACAATATTAACTACGAACAAGGCCACAATGTGCTAACCGTATTCGGAAATTAAAAACATCCCTACCACACACTAACAGATACACATAACGAAACACACTCAATTAAGATGAAAAATCGAATCATCCTTGATAATGGCTAAAGGTATAGCCGAAAGCGCACGGAGATATAAAACATTTGGATAGTTTTTAAACACTCTTCGTCCAGAAAAGAAAGCTCTTGTTCAAACACAAGAAAAAATAAATAAAAAGCTTAACCGTAGTACCTTGTCTGTCGTTTTTAATGAAACATACATAAACTAAGGATTGCTGCCTAAATATACAACTATATATATATATATATATATATATATATATATATATATATATATATATATATATATATATATATATATATATATATAAGTATATATTGCTAAATATAAAAAACAACGGATGTCTATTATGTTTGATCATGAGCCGTTCTAAACTTCGTATCGTTGCTTTAATTTCGGGCGACAATAAAGACAAAAATTGTCCAACGCATGTATATATTTTATTATGCTGTTCCTTAATCGAAGCTTTTGGCTGACATGAGCCATTCTCAGAGTGTTTATATGGACATTTAAACAAAGATATTCACCATCAAAGATGATATTATCTTATGTTGGCATGCAAGGTAAAAATAAATAGACATACGTCTATATTATTAGACATGTTTGGATGAAGATAGGATATATATATATATATATATATATATATATATATATATATATATATATACACACACACACATATATATATATATATATACATATATATACATATATATATACACACACACACATATATATATATACATATATATATACACACACACACACATATTTATATATATATATATATATATATATATATATATATATATATATATATATATATATATATATATATATAGGGTGCCCATAAACTTCGTGTGAACTTTAAAAATTTATAACTTTATTTGTATTTGCGATAGAAATAATTTGTAAAAAGGATTAGAAAGAAGTAAATCTATAATTTTTAAGGTTTTATTGAAATTTTATTTAAGTTTCCACATGTCTTCCATCATTAGCAATACAAAGGGTAATACGATTTTGCAGTTCACGGAAAACATTTGCCAACTGATTTACAGTAATGCCTGAAATCACATTAATTATTTTAGCTATACCTAAAACTAGGTACATTAAACTTTATAAAATGTTTTACAGATTATTTCTATCGCAAATACAAATAAAGTTATACATTTTTTTTAAAGTGCACACGAATTTTATGGACACCCTGTATATATATAAATATATATATATACTATTTGAGATTTGATTATTTATATATTTTTGAGTGTTCTATTAGAAAGTCCCAAATATTTAGCATTTTTTAAAAACGAATTTTAATATAAATCTTAAAGTGCTTATTCTACGTCAAAGCGCATTTGGTGCATTGGCACGGCTTAGGTGCATTCTTTTGTAAGCTTCTGTGGGCAGAACCGAATTATTAAAATAAACAGTTTTTGGAACTGGGAAAGAGGTTGGATTAGGCTCAATTAGACTTCATACACACCAGATAATTAATTTAGTCGTTAACTAAGTGGTTAATCTAATAACGTTTTCTTGCTGCAAAATGTCAATTTGCTGGGGGTTATTTGGTTTAATAAGGGCACAAACACGGGATTTATTATTTTCTTTAAGAAACCTGATAAAACTGCGTTCCTTTTCGTTATATATGTATATGCATATATATATATATATATATATATATATATATATATATATATATATATATATAAATGTATGTATCTTTGTGTGTATATATATATATATATATATATATATAGAGAGAGAGAGAGAGAGAGAGAGAGAGAGGTGGGGGCAGGGTGCGATGGATAAATTGTCATCTAAATGACTCAACCATGAAAATAACACTGACATCTCCTTTTAACAGATATACAGGGTGCGATGGGTAAATTGTCGTCTAAACGACTCAAGCATGAAAATAACAGACATCTCGCGCCATGTCCAATAGATGTCAGTTGTCAGCTACCTCCTGTCAATTCCCCTCTCCAAGTTCTCCACCGCCTTAGCCAGGTATTGAACTCACACTCATTGGGTCCTGTCACTGGATCTAACTAACGCCTTTATCCACTGTACCATGTGTCCTTGAGGGCACGTGGAACTAGAAAAGTCTACTCCAGCGAGCGAAATAAATGGTTCAGTTCGACATTCCAACCACCTGAAGAAGGCCGGAGCGTACAGCGGCCGAAACTTTGTGTTAAATATGGCAACAAAGATGAGGACAATAGTCCGAATAACGTAAATAGTGTACATAATACCTCATCTCAGAACTATAGAGAGGTGTAAATCGTTTTATTTCAACCACACTGTTTTCCCAAATGAGCAATGGTGAGTGGAAAAAATCATGCAGGTCTTCAGTTATGGTATCAACATTCATACTCTCGCTTCCATCTTCAAAGTCCATACAAGAAACATCAAGAAACGGTGAATGTTTTTTTCTAAAAAAAAAATGAAACAATAGAGAAAAACTGGATTAGGAGGTTACAACAGGAAGAGGGATCTTCATTTCAACTTTGAGCTAAAGAGATCAATTAGAAAAGATCCAACTCAGTCCATAAGAGTTTTGTCACTTGAGAGAGGATTTTCAGCTATGATAGTCCAAAGAGCAGTGAAAAAAAGACTTTAAAATGAAATCGTATGTGAAACCTGTGAGGCACCTTGTTACTCCAGGACAGAAAGTTAGAAGATTAGAGAGGGCGAAAATCATCTTGAATATGTTGGAAAATGATCCTGAAATAATATATATATATTTGAACTTTATTTCAATCCTCCATGAGCTTCCTATCCTTATCTATCATTAATTAATGATGAACATGTCATTTTCGTTTATGATCGATTTCATCACAATTCTTCTGTTAAGCTTGGAAAGTAATTATAGATTCTTATTGCTCAAAGTAGAGTCCAATAATGTTATAAAAAACCTCGGAGAATTCCAGTAAGATATCTTTAATCATTTTTAAGATACAGCGGTTCAAAGTTTAATCTAACAAAAGGACAAGTTTGCTTTTACAGCCGGTATACCTGGTGTAATCACCTGACTTTGCAGATTCGGATTACTATTTATTTTGAAGTCTACAAAATTATTTCAATGAAAGAACTTGAAATGTTCTCTGTAACTCTGTAAAAAAGAACTTCAATTCATTTCCAAATAATTCAAAAAATGACCCATAAAAAAGAAATTCAATTCGCTGAGGACCTCTAAAAGACCTTAATTCCCTAGAGACCTCTAAAAATAGAACTTCAATTCTCAGAAGACCTCTAAAAAAGAACTTCATTTCTCTGGAAACCTCTAAAAAGGATCTTCATCCTGTAAATAAAAGAACTTCAATTCACTGGAAACCTCTAATAAAGATATTCATCCTGTAAATAAAAGGACTTCAATTCTCTGGAAACCTCTAAAAGAGATCTTCATCCTGTAAATAAAAGAACTTCAATTCTCTGGAAACCTCTAAAAGAGATCTTCATCCTGTAAATAAAAGAACTTCAATTCTCTGGAAACCTCTAAAAGAGATCTTCATCCTGTAAATAAAAGAACTTCAATTCTCTGGAAACCTGTAAAAAGATCTTCATCCTATAAGTAAAAGAACTTCAATTCTCTGGAAACCTCTAATAAAGATCTTCATCCTGTAAACAAAAGAACTTCAATTCTCTGGAAACCTGTAAAAAATAAGCAATTAATTCAATGTTTGCGTGATAGCTATTTATATGCCCTCGAGCAATGCAACAAAAGAGTAGCTTTACTAGCATTGTTACCAAAATAAAATCTGTGCTTATCTAGACCGGCGGTGTAGATAACCTTAGAAAAACAAACAATGTAATCCACCTTAACGAGAAGGAAACAATAACTTCGAGATTCACGCTTTGATAGTCTGGTATTATGCGAGATTAGCGGAGGAAGTCAAAACAGTTACAAAAATGAAGAGAAAACCGGGACTTCAGTTACAAGTTTTGGGTGACAATATAAACTAGAGACTGGGCAAGAAGAGTCTAAACCACAAAATTACACAGATTACAGCAAATATATATATATATATATATATATATATATATATATATATATATATATATATATATATATATATATATATATATGTATGTATATATATATATATATATATATATATGTATATATATATATATATATATATATATATATATACTATCATCCACGGACAGACTGTTTTGCTGTATCACAGCTCATCAGTGTGGCTAGACGTCCGGTTGCCTCTGGCCAGAATCGTAAACCGGCTGAATTCGCGTCAGTCGGAAATTTTCTCCTGAAGCCGTTGGCTCACGGCAGAGAAGAAGGTGAATTTAAGCGTATTTATTTTTAGATAAACACACAGTGACTGAGAGAACTCGATTCGATTTACCGAAGAGTCTTGCATTATTAGCCGTAATAGTCACTGTTTACAAACCCACACATCCTCCCCAGAAAGCTCAACCGAAATACATTTTTCAGGAGCATATGTATGTATGTATGTATGTATGTATAAATTGGAATCAAATATAGATCAAATATTGATCGGAATCCGACAGAATGATATGATAAAGAACAAATAGGAAATGTTCATAAATTATACGTACGAACGCTGCTTGACATGTCAAATGAACGTGAAGTCTGCTTAACCAATGAAAATCAAATAACACAAAGATAAAAATACCAGAATTTTTTCTCCATATCTCATTCTCTGATGAAGCTTTAATAAAAGTGAAACTTGTTTGATTCATAAACGTTTCTTATTTGTCCTTCATCATATCACAAGCACACATACACACACATGATACACATATATATATATATATATGTGTGTGTGTGTCTGCGCGCGCGCGTGTGTGTATGTATGTATATATACCTTTCTTTCACCGTTTTTTTAATACAGATACGATAAAAGAACGAATAGGATTTTTTTTTCAATCTAACATGTTTCATTTTTATTAAAGCTTCGTCATAGAATGAGATTTGGAGAAAAAGAAGAAAGTGTTTCTGATATTTTTATTTTTGTGCTGTTTGATTTTCATTGGTCAATCATGTTTCCCGTGCATTTCACTGTGCAAAGCGACGTTAGTATAATTTGCGACGTTCAATCAGAATTCAAGGATAGACGACGCGTCCATGCAAACCTTCAAGAAATGAACAGATTTCAAGCCAACCTGAAAAGCTATAAATATTGGTATATGTATTTAATTGTACAAAAACCTCTAGTTTGTCTATGTAGGAATCGGATTATAACCTACAGTGCTGTTCGATAAAAGTGACTCATGATTTTTTCTAACTAAATGTTCTCTTCTCCGATTCAAAGGATCAGCGATCTAAAATCCGAAGAAGTAGCTTTGAAAGCTCTTTGAATTTAGCAGTAAGTACTGTCAAGCATCCGTTCAGTATAATGTTCTGGGGATGCTTTTCTTTTCATGGCTACTGGTTTCTTAAAACCTATTGAAATGACCCTCAGGAGCGAGCAGTACAAGAGAATTTTAGACTCTTGTCTGCTCCCTTCTGCTGAAAGGGGTGCAAATCGACCCCACCAAGCTCATTTTTATGCAGGATAATGCTCCCTGTCACAAATCAAAATTGATGAAGGAATACTTTGATGAGAATCAGGTGAGTGTTATGACATGGCCGCCCCAATCTCCTGACTTCAACCCCATAAAAGAATATGTAGCATTATAAAGTACAGGCTCTCGAGAAAGCAGTTGAGCAACAAAGAGGATTTGATTGTGAATTTCATATCCGAATGGAATTCAATGCTTGGATATGAGATTTGCCAGAACCTAATCAAGTCAATGCCAAAAAGGGTTGAAAAGGTTATTCAAAATAAAGGAGGACCCATAGATTATTAAATATTTCGAACTATATTACCTATTATAAATAAATTATACCTCTATTATTCTTTATTTAAAGCTGTTCGGTTATGTTTCCATTGATTACTAGTTGCAGGAAATAAGTGAGTCACTTTTTTTTTGCACAGAGTTTTTCCCTAAATCTCATTTATATCCAAAATTATAATTATCAATAGAATACCTTAGGGTGAGTAAACTTTTTTTACTAGGTGGTCGGGAAGGGGTATTTACATTAGTAAGATTAAAAATTAGTTTGACCCCAAAAACAATAAGCGAAAAAAATTTTTAAGTAAAAAATATATCAGGTGAGTCACTTTTATCGAACAGCACTGTATATTCGTAAGTGTGTGCGTGTAATAGCAGTAGCAATAGACATTATGTTTGTTAGTTTTTCGCATGTTGATTTGGGAACGTTTTTACGTACATACCGTTTGTTTTAGATAAACATACGTTAGATTCTTTAAGGATGGATTCAACAAAGTTTGGTGATGTTATATAATCTTTTTGACTTGTGTCTATAGCTGATCATATTGCTATTAGTCGGCTCTTCTAAAGAATTATGTAGACTTGTCTCGTGGTTTTTCGCCTATCGATTCGCTAACTTTTTTTCTTTACGTACATACCGTTTGTCTTAGATAAACATACGTTAGATTCTTTAAGAATGGATTCAATAAAGGTTGGTGATGTAATATAATGTTTTTGACGTGGGTTTATAGTTGGTAATATTGCTATTGGTAGGCTCCCGAAGTACTTTCTCTGTAAAGAACTATATCCCACACTGCAACAAGAGAAGATTTGTTAAGAGAGGCGATGCGTTATAAGAATTTGGATGCAAAATTTAAAGGGTCGAAGGCTCAGAAATCAGTGCACATTCTATAGATTGTCGCTTTAATTAATTACATTAACTTTTAATTAAAGCATCATTTTTAAAGCCCCAATTATAATCAGATAAATTACTAATGCCCTGAGTTTGGTTTTTGTAAAAGATTTCTTTTGCTTTAATATATTTTTTTCTTTAAATTCCTCGATGTCTCAACAATGTATTTTTGCGACCTTTTTTTTTTTTTTGCAGTCTATAATGTATTTTCTTCCTTCAGGTTTTAAGTTGTCATGAAACAATAGTGGATTAAAGTGTCGGCTCGGGAATTTGGCGCCATAGTAATTGTGATTTCAATCCTTGGTCCGGGCAGTGTGTACTTGGACTCAGTGAAAATGGGGGAGAGCAATAAGTGAACAGTACTAAATATGAACTAAACAAGACATACCTATTAACATCGGCAGTAGCACGAGAACAGTCTACCCCCCGTATAATAAAATGAAGTGTTCTTTCGCTGTAGGTTACAAGGATCGGCATACACCTGATGAAGGCCAGAGAATACAAACAACGCCGAAACAGTGAGATAACTACACAAAGGATAAGGACATTCGTCCGTATGTATATAATGTTTTAAGTTGTTATTATTTTTGTTTCACATTAAGTTTCTTTGTTTTAGAAATAGTTGTAACAATTTTTTATATTAGGTTGAGATAAAAAAATATTTTCAATTGTAGTTGTGATATAATTGATTGCTCGTAAATGTCCAGTTTTATAAATGTTATTCATATTGTTAATTCTATTAATTTTATAAATTTGATGTTGACAGTGTACTAGAGAAAGTTTATTTGGCTACATCATTGGATTTTTACAGAGCTGAAATTTGAAACTATCTTGATGTTAGGGGTAACGTTTAAAAAGAGCGAGGGGACACGGAAAAGGTATTTATTAAATTAAAGGTATTTATCAAATTGAAGCTATTTATTAAATAGTAGACCTATATTTTTTTTTATTTAAACTTTATTTTTAGAGCAGCGGTCGCCAAGCTTTTGAACTTCATGGACCACTAAATGTTTAATTTTAAATTTGGCGGCCCACTAATATGTATTTAGAAGAAAAAAGGTAAAAAGATTTATATAATAATAATAATAAAAATAATAATAATCGG
Organism: Acanthosepion esculentum; assembly: GCA_964036315.1. Taxonomy (NCBI): domain Eukaryota; kingdom Metazoa; phylum Mollusca; class Cephalopoda; order Sepiida; family Sepiidae; genus Acanthosepion; species Acanthosepion esculentum. Next base: position 76,999,229 of record OZ038507.1, read on the forward strand.
AAAGCTTTTTATTTTATTAATATGAAATGCACCCATTAAAGGTAACAAAGTTATAATGTAATTTCCGTATCTGACGGCATATAAAAGGCACGGGTGTATAAGACGCACCCCAATTTCAGCAGGACTAATCAAGAAAAAATGTATATATATATATATATATATATATATATATATATATATACAAGGTGTCGATAAAGTTCGTGTGCACTTTAAAAAATTTATGACTTTATTAATATTTGCGATAGAAATAATTTGTAAAAAGGATTAGAAAAAAGTAAATCTATATTTTTTAAGGTTTTATTGAAATTTTATTTAACTTTCCACATGTCCTCCATCATTAGCAATACAAAGGGTAATACGATTTTGCAGTTCACGGAAAACATTTGCCAACTGATTTACAGTAATGCCTGAAATCACATTAGTTATTTTAGCTATACTTAAAACTAGGTACATTAAACTTTATAACATTTTTTTACAGATTATTTCTATCGCAAATACAAATAAAGCTATAAATTTTTTAACGTGCACACGAACTTTATGGACACCCTGTATTTTGCAAAAATAGTTTTCGAGTACGAATGCTTATAAATTTGTATCTGGTGCGTCAGCCGATTCTTGAAGATCCAGCTATTATTCCATTGCTATTCCATGTTTGTAGATAATTATACTAGTAAACCATCCAGTAACTAGTTATCAACAGTAATGGTAAGAAACTATTTAGTGACAAGTATTGAACATGACTTCACAAGTCATGTTAGGTCATACTATGGCTGGATGGTATGTCAGACACGTTTATTTCGAGTCTTGAACATATACTGTTGACCATATTCACCATAGTCTATGAATATAGAATCCAGCGCAGTACGTAATCTGTTCAATGAAACAACGTTAAAGATTAACACTCTCGGGTCAGACACTCTACTGAATCTGACTATATCGCCAATACCACCAGCAGCTGTTCCGTAATTCTTCAGTCTTCGATATCAAAGGCTGGCAGTGAATATTCCGGAAAAAACATGGCCGCCTTTATACAATATTGTGAGCCTTCTGATTGGTTAAAACTTCTATTGGTGAACTATAAAATGAGTCAGCTGATTTTGGCTGGCTCACGAGTATACCAAGGTACCCCAAAAACTCCAACATATATACCATCCACAATGTTTTGTTACTCGTCATTTTGTTAATCTGAAATCTCATAAAAATTGAAATAATGTCCCATTTTTCTGCGGACTGGTTGGCGACCACTGTTTTAGAGGATACCCGTGTATCAGTAGACGCCTCGGTTATTTATTAAACAGTATACATTTATTTTCGCCTACCGGCTTAATGCTCGAATAATCAAGCCCGTAGACGAAAATAAATAAATCTACCATTTAATAGATAAACGGAGCGTCTACTAAAATACGAGTTTCCACTAAGGAAAGCTGGTTCCCTGTGCCGCGCCAGGAATTTTTTCTCACCAGAGTCGATCCTTCAAATTTATAAATCAACCATTCGCCCTTGCATGGAGTATTGTTGCCATATATGGTCTGGAGCCTCTTCTGTTTATCTCAAGGTTCTTGATAAAATCCAGAGACGGGTATGCAATGTAATTGGCCCTGATCTGGCATCTCGTCTGCAGTCGCTCTCTCACAGACGTCTGTCTTTTTTACAAATACTTTCATGGTAACTGCTCCGATGAGCTGCTTTCGCTCGTTTCCAGACTTTATGAAATTAAGCATTCTACTAGGCTGGCATCTCGCTCACACAGTTACAATGTCGAAACTGTTAAATATAGCCGTCTCTTCTACTCCAATAGCTTTATGTCTCGCACTTCTCACCTGTGGAACTCCCTCCCCATTTCTTGTTTTTCTGATAGCTATAATCTCCAACTATTCAAATGTAATGTCAATGGACATCTCCAGATGCATTGATCTATCCTCTTATCCTTCTCTTCATCCTTTTCTTCTGTCACTCCTATTTGCACTCGCTCCAACTCTCTGTAACGCCTTGTGTTGATAACTAGTTGCGGGATGGTTTACTAGTATAATCATCTACCAACATTTGTAAAAAAAGACAGAGGGGGTGACGGCACGTCTGTGAGAGTGCGACTGCAGACGAGATGCCAGATCAGGGCCAATTACATTGCATACCCGTCTCTGGATTTTATCAAGAACCTTGAGAGAAACAGAAGAGGCTCCAGACCATGTATGGCAACAATACTCCATGCTTCCCGCCTTGCTTGGGGTGAAACGATTAAAAAAATATCTTTTAGGAAATAAAATCCGTCGGATTAATAAATAAAAATTCTATCCCGGTCTTTAGAAATTGCTTTGTTTACGTTAGGATATGAAGCTGAGCAGATATGATTATTTAGATAGGTAGAGAGAAATACTCGTTTCAAGGCTCGATGGCCTCGAGGTCCTCATCACGTCAGATCTAAGGACAGTTTACTCCGGGAGAAGGTAGGTTCGGAGAATGCATGTTTTACTTCAGCAAGATTTATCAAGTATTCAGACGAAAATAAATATATATATATATATATATATATATTTTAATTTTTATTTCATCCTCTTTTATCTATCTTTTATCTATCTCAGTCAGGAAGGTTAACCCACGCTTTTGCTAACTATACACATTTAGTAAGATAATATAGGGAATCAAGGTTTGAACAAAACTATTTCGATTTACAAAGTGTACAATATGAGATGTTTAAATTGCCATGTTCTATTTTTCAATTCCGCGCATGCGCACTGTTTGCTTTTGATTTTGTCGACAGCACTGGATGGTAGGGTCAGTTGTACACGTCTACGAGAAAAAGAGCATCATGACGCAATTCACTCTGCTAAAATTATGGAAACAACATGCTGTACTGCTTGGCATTCGCACCGGAAGCTCCAATATGAACATTTTTCAGAATGTCAATCTGAGAACAGTGCAGATGATTTGGAAACAATTGGATGAGTCTAATGGTAATTACGAAGGTGTTTGGAGTGATCACTTTTGATGGCGAAGTTATGCATCTATTTTTCTTCACACAGTGCATCAGACTCAACACGGAGGCCTACATCAAGTACCTTGAGGAGGTAGTGTTGCCCTGGTTCAACAGAGTGGCTACTGGAAGACCGTAGGTCTGGAAACAGGACTCTGCACCATGCCACACAAGCAGGAGAACTCAGTCATGGCTGTCGAACAATTTCTGCAACCACATCACCCCTTACATCTGGCCACCTAACTCCCCAGACTGCAACCCCCTTGATTATTATGTATGGGGTGCAGTTGAGTGAGAGATCAACCAAACTCCTTGTGACACCAAAGATGAACTAAAGGCAAGAATTATAGCAGCATTCATGAACTTAAACAAGGAGACCGTCCAGAACAGATGAAGGAGATTCCGAAGTTGTCTGGAGGTAGTGCTTGAAGCCAATGGCGATTTTATTGAATAAACTTACCCTTTACTATTCCAATATATTTTTGTGTAATTTTGATAAATATATCTTTTAAAATAAGATGTCAGTGTTATTTTCATTTTTGCGTAATTTAGACGACAATTCATCCATCGCACCGTGTATATATTTATATTTAGGCAGCATCTCTTCATTCAAACATGTTTCTTTGAATAATATAGACATTGTGTGTACTTATGTTTATACTGATAATATCCAGCTGCGTCATTTAGACGACAATTTGTCCATCGCACCCTGTATATCTGTAAAAATGAGGTCAATGTCATTTTCATTTTTGTGACATTTTTTACGACATTTTAACTATCGTACCCTGTATATCTGTTAAAATCAGATGTCTGTTATTTTCATTTTTGCGACATTTTGTCCATCGTACACTGTATGTCTTCTAAAAATGAGATGCCAGTGTCATTTTCATGTTTGAGTCGTTTAGACGACAATTTATCCATCGCACCCTGTATATCTGTTAAGATGAGATGTCAGTGTTATTTTCAGTTTTGCATCATTTTGACGACAATTCATCCATCGCACCCTGCATATCTGTTATAATGTGATGTCAGTGTTATTTTCAGTTTTGCATCATTTTGACGACAATTTATCCATCGCACCCTGTATATCTGCTAAAATGAGATGCCAGTGTCATTTTCATGTTTGAGTCGTTTAGACGACAATTTATCCATCGCACCCTGTATATCTGTTAAGATGAGATGTCAGTATTATTTTCAGTTTTGCATCATTTTGACGACAACTCATCCATCGCACCCTGCATATCTGTTATAATGTGATGTCAGTGTTATTTTCAGTTTTGCATCATTTTGACGACAATTTATCCATCGCACCCTGTATATCTGCTAAAATGAGATGCCAGTGTCATATTCATGTTTGAGTCGTTTAGACGACAATTTATCCATCGCACCCTGTATATCTGTTAAGATGAGATGTCAGTGTTATTTTCAGTTTTGCATAATTTTGACGACAATTCATCCATCGCACCCTGCATATCTGTTATAATGTGATGTCAGTGTTATTTTCAGTTTTGCATCATTTTGACGACAATTTATCCATCGCACCCTGTATATCTGCTAAAATGAGATGCCAGTGTCATTTTCATGTTTGAGTCGTTTAGACGACAATTTATCCATCGCACCCTGTATATCTGTTAAGATGAGATGTCAGTGTTATTTTCAGTTTTGCATCATTTGGACGACAATTCATCCATCGCACCCTGCATATCTGTTGAAATGAGATGTCAGTGTTATTTTCAGTTTTGCATCATTTTGACGACAATTTATCCATCGCACCCTGTATATCTGCTAAAATGAGATGCCAGTGTCATTTTCATGTTTGAGTCGTTTAGACGACAATTTATCCATCGCACCCTGTATATCTGTTAAGATGAGATGTCAGTGTTATTTTCAGTTTTGCATCATTTTGACGACAATTCATCCATCGCACCCTGCATATCTGTTATAATGTGATGTCAGTGTTATTTTCAGTTTTGCATCATTTTGACGACAATTCATCCATCGCACTCCGTATATCTGTTATTTTGCGACGTTTAGAAGACAATTTTTTTATCGCACCCTGTATATGAATTCCTCTAGAAGAGGAAACACGTGCATCTTCGGAAAACGAGCCGCCATCCATTCACATATTAGGGAATATGCGCATGACAAGTTATTCGCCCTTAGCCAAAAGATAGCGCCAGTGTATACTGTGTGTATCGTCCGAGACGGCGGGAAGAAACGAAGTCGGGACGATTTTGATGATGAGCGAGTGATAAGCTTAAACAAGGAAATGCATTAGAGTGAGGAAGAGTAAGGAGTAAGAATTGGAGAGGAAGGTTTGATAGAAACTCAACGAAAAAAGATAACAACACTGTGGAATTAACATTGGCTGTTTTTGGGGGGGGATTTTTTTCAGATATAAATCTAATAACTGAGGAAGGATTTATGGTGGATGTAAAAAAATAAATGGAAATTGGAAGAAGGAATAACGAATAAAAAGTGAAAGAAAGAAGAAAAAAAGAGGGAAAATAAGAAAATAAAGAAAGGAAAGCAAGTATCACAATTGACATAGCATCTAAATTTTTGTACTACGTAAATACAGTGCTGTTCGATAAAAGTGACTCAACTGATTTTTTTTTACTTAAAAATTTTTTTGCCTATTGTTTTTGGAGTCAAACTATTTTTTAATCTTACTAATATAAATACCTCTTCCAGACTACCTAGTAAAAAAAGTTTACTCACCCTAAGGTATTCTAGTGATAATTATAATTTTGGATATGAATGAGATTTAGGGAAAAACTCTGTGCAAAAAAAAAGTGACTCACTTATTAACTGCAACTAGTAATCAATAGAAACATAACCGAACAGCTTTAAATAAAGAATAATAGAGGTATAATTTATTTATAATAGGTAATACAGTTCGAAATATTTAATAATCTATGGGTCCTCCTTTATTTTCAATAACCTTTTCAACCCTTTTTGGAATTGACTTGATTAGGTTCTGGCAGATCTCATCTCCAAGCATTGAATTCCATTCGGATATGAAATTCACAATCAAATCCTCTTTGTTTCTCAACTGCTTTCTCGGGAGCCTGTACTTTATAATGCTCCATAAGTTTTCTATGAGGTTGAGATCAGGAGATTGGAGCGGCCATGTCATAACACTCATCTGCTTCTCATCAATGTATTCCTTCATCAATTTTGATTTGTGACAGGGAGCATTATCCTGCATAAAAATGAGCTTGGTGGGGTCGATTTGCACCCTTTCAGCAGAAGGGAGCATACAAGACTCTAAAATCCTCTTGTACTGCTAGCTCCTGAGGGTCTTTTCAATAGGTTTTAAGAAACCAGTTCCATGAAAAGAAAAGCATCCCCAGAACATTATACTGAACGGATGCTTGACAGTACTTACTGCTAAATTCAAAGCTTCTTCTTCGAATTTTAGATCGCTTATCATTTGAATTTAGCTCAACTTTCGTTTCAGCGAAGAAGAGAACATTTAGTAAAAAAAAAACAGGTTAGTCACTTTTTTCTAACATCACTGTACATGCAAAAAGATCGGAATGTAGGTGAGAAAAGAAAGAAAGAAAAGAAAAGAAAGAGAAGGATTAGAAGTGTTACAACAAGGAAAGAAAATACACGTACAACAAAGATAAAGATAAAAAAAATTCCAGTTAGAAATAGAAGGAAACATAATTTATATTGCTTCTGATGTGCGAATTTACTCTACAAAAGCCTGAATTGAGTGATAAGTTTTTTAACTTTTTATTTATTTACCACTGTAGAGGTGCAGTCAAACTTATTTTTCGACCTACAACGTATCAATTTAATTATAATTTTCAAAGTTTAAACTGAATTTCTAAAATTGAACAAAGCGTTCTTGAAGATATATGTGGCGTATTATATATACGAACCCTCTTCGATAGCAATACCAGTACACGTCAACGGGACCAAGTTACCACGGCACCGGATGGGTCATCGTTAATTTGCACACTGCCCCACAATTGCTGCAGACACAAAAAACTGATATATATATATATATATATATATATATATATATATATATATATATATGGATGGATAGATAAAGAAATATAGTCTTAAGGTGTGCTATATTTATGGGATAAAGTGCTCAATATCAGCGATAGAGCGTGTGTAAATATAAAAGTGGACATGGAAGTCAGCACTTAGAGGCGACAGTGTGTTTCATGCTAGATTGCGTCTAGCATGAGACAGCCTGTCGCCTCTAAGTGTTGACTTCTATGTTCACTTTTATATTTATATATATATATATCTGGTTTGAGGTGTGAATTTGTAAACAGTGACTATTTAAGCTAATACTGCACGACTCTTCGACAGAATTGAGTCACTCTCAGTCACTGTGTGTTTATCCGAATCTAAAAATAAACACGCTTAAATTCACCTTCATCCCGTACCGTAAGCTGGTGGCTTAGTGGGAGAAGTCGGGTTTCGATCCAAGCTAGAGGCAACCTGATGAGCTGTGAAACAGCGAAACAGTCTGTCTGTGGATGACAAAAATATATATATATGTATATATAGAGAGAGAAAGAGAGATATATTGATATTAGATTCATGAAGTAGACTCTAACTGATAAAGATTTTACCGTAACAGTCATTCACAATATTAAAATATTGCTATTAGTAAATTTTATTTTTTTATTATTGCTGTTTATTAATATAATATTCGACTTATATTAAATCCCTACTTTATTTGTGGAGAAGTTGAATAATTAAATTGCTAACAAGCATTAAATCTATTTTCTTTGTGGAGTTTTTAAACATTTAAATTACTATCAAACGTTAAAATCTGTTTTTATCTAAATTGCTAAAGCTATACCACCCCTCTTCTTCCTCCAAAAACCCTGTGTACATCTCTTATCTCTTTACTTCCCTCTTTTTTCTTTTTCCCCTTTTTTCTCCTTTTCCTTTTCCTATATCCTTTCCGTTGAGTTGACCGATTAAATAGGTCAATGTCTGATCCTTAACCTCTCCTTCCTCAATAATAAGTATTATAATAAAAATAAATATAAAAAATAAAATTTAAAACTCTCCGTTCCCTCTCTAAACTCAACCATGTCTCTCATACCATTCCTCACCGCCCTCTATGTCAACTTATATAAGCTTAATACTGCCCGTCAAAAGTATAAATTTTAATTTCATTTTTCGTTTCACCTTTTAAAAGTGAAGTCTGAAGATCCAGAGAAAAATAAAATTCTCTGGTGAAATAAATTATTACAAATGGAGTGTTAAAGTGGTCTGTTTTTCTTTAAATTAAATTATTCGCTCTGAATTAACATTGAGCTCTCAGGATTTCATCCTTCTTGGGATTATCCATACGGATTACCAAGATTTTCGTTACTCATATATATATATATATATATATATATATGGTAAAGGTAACAAATCAGTTGGAATATAATCCAAGTAGATCCTAATAATATAATATATTAAAAATTATCCACAAAATGAGCCCAATGTATTTATTATTACACAGCAAATAATTAAAATTCCAAATCACCTCATATGGGGAATAGCCTATTTCGGCAGACGAAGATATCGGTCTTATGAACTGAGTTCGTGTCAGAAATAAAAAAAATTAACTGTGAAAGCTGAAAAAAAAAGGAACAAAAAACAAGCCACCAGTCGAAAACTAGTACTGAATGTATCCATTTCAATGTTTTAGTCAGACATAAAGCACGAGACCGCGTTCAGGGAAGGGTGGAAGGTATTTGTCTTAAAAAAAGGAAGTTTTAGAAAATTGAACCCGAATATTAATTAAATTAAGAGATGGTTCCATGTACCTCAAATCCTCCTATCTCTTTATTTATTATTAATTTATTATACTAATTTATATTAAGTTGAAGTTCTAATTTATATATCGTTCGTTCTTGTGTTCAATTTGGTTTTTCTTTTTATGTAGTTTGGTTTGGTTTGATTTACGGCATATCAACCTCAATAGGTTATTTAATACCGACAAGATTTTTATTGCTCGTAATATTTTTTCCAAAAAATGTACTGCTGGTAATATTTTTTCTTCAAAAATGTATTGCTGGTAATAATATATTACTGGTAATAATGTATTGATGGTTATAATGTCTTGCTGGTAATAATTATTTACAAAAATGTACAGCTGGTAATATTTTTTCTTCAAAAATGTATTGCTGGTAATAATGTATTGCTGGTAATAATGTATTGATGGTTATAATGTCTTGCTGGCAATAATTATTTACAAAAATGTACAGCTGGTAATATTTTTCTTCAGAAATGTATTGCTGGTAATAATGTATTGCTGGTAATAATGTATTGATGGTTATAATGTCTTGCTGGTAATAATTATTTACAAAAATGTACAGCTGGTAATATTTTTCTTCAGAAATGTATTGCTGGTAATAATGTATTGCTGGTAATAATGTATTGATGGTTATAATGTCTTGCTGGTAATAATTATTTACAAAAATGTACAGCTGGTAATATTTTTCTTCAGAAATGTATTGCTGGTAATAATGTATTGCTGGTAATAATGTATTGATGGTTATAATGTATTGCTGGTAATAATTATTTACAAAAATGTACAGCTGGTAATATTTTTTCTTCAAAAATGTATTGCTGGTAATAATGTATTGCTGGTAATAATGTATTGATGGTTATAATGTATTGCTGGTAATAATTATTTACAAAAATGTACAGCTGGTAATATTTTTTCTTCAAAAATGTATTGCTGGTAATAATGTATTGCTGGTAATAATGTATTGATGGTTATAATGTCTTGCTGGTAATAATTATTTACAAAAATGTACAGCTGGTAATATTTTTCTTCAGAAATGTATTGCTGGTAATAATGTATTGATGGTTATAATGTCTTGCTGGTAATAATTATTTACAAAAATGTACAGCTGGTAATATTTTTCTTCAGAAATGTATTGCTGGTAATAATGTATTGCTGGTAATAATGTATTGATGGTTATAATGTCTTGCTGGTAATAATTATTTACAAAAATGTACAGCTGGTAATATTTTTCTTCAGAAATGTATTGCTGGTAATAATGTATTGCTGGTAATAATGTATTGATGGTTATAATGTATTGCTGGTAATAATTATTTACAAAAATGTACAGCTGGTAATATTTTTCTTCAGAAATGTATTGCTGGTAATAATGTATTGCTGGTAATAATGTATTGATGGTAATAATGTATTGATGGTTATAATGTATTGCTGGTAATAATTATTTACAAAAATGCATTGCTGTAATATTTTTCCTCAAAAATGTATTGCCGGTAATATTTAGTTTTTCAAAGTTTATTGCTGGCAATAATGTATTGCTCGTAATAATTTTTCCTCAAAATACATATTGCTGGTATTAAAATCTACTTTACCCCAGTTTGGGGGTTAACTATTTGCCCATAGTTGGGACCCTAACAGGTGCTACCACCTTGGGTCAGGGTGGACCTGGGAACACCAGCAATTAAGAGGTGGTTCAACGCTCCTCAAAACTCCCTGAACAGAGGCCTTGCTGTCGGATGTAGTTTATCGTCTACCCAGGACGCGGATGTAGTTTATCGTCTTACCCAGGACGCGGATGTAGTTTATCGTCATACCCAGGACGCGGATGTAGTTTATCGTCATACCCATGACGGGCTACTCGTGTACCTACTGAATACAACGGTTATAGTAATGTGAAAAAAATATGTGTATATAGATGCATCCAAAAATTCGCTAAAAAGGGAATACATGATGAAAAAATTGCACAATTATACGATTATGGCTCACCACAACCTGCTGTCTCTTGGAGTTCTTAGCAGCTTTTGTCCCCTGTCCCGCCAACCATTGAGAGTAGATGGCCAGCTGCTTTCCCTGTTTAATTTTGGCGCAGACAGGGTGAAGCATATCGAAGAATTGGAGACTTACGGCCATAATCCGATGAAACGCCGGTTACCATAAGATCAGAGAAATAAAGCAACATTGATCCTGGTCAGATGAGTGACCGCTTGGGAATAGAAGGTGCTGTAAGTTCGGAACTGTGAATTTTTGGACACGCCTTAAACAGACGATTTGAACTTTTCTCAAGACTCATTGGTTTGCATTCACTCAGACTAACCACATTCGCTATTTTTCAAATGGTGACACCATTGGTCCTTACCTTTGTTTTTCCACAAAATTTCACACTTACTCGAACAAGACGCTAGTCAATCCAGCGTTCAACTCTCCGCATAACGTAGCACACTACATCGATCTCGAACGTCACGCCGGCTTACGGCTGTATGACGTTGAAACACCGATCCTCATACGATCACCGAAGTTAAGCAATGTTTTGCCTGGTCAGTTCCTAGATGCGTGATGGCTTGGCAATACTATGTGCTGTAATTTTGAATGTGCGGAAGATATA
>OZ038507.1:77015583-77020583 GCA_964036315.1 Acanthosepion esculentum
TCTGCTTCAGAGCTTGACAAAGCTGATCACGATGCTTCAGTGTGCTGTCTTCAAAACTCTTTAACCTAACGAAACATGACTTACGCCACTCCTTTTGGTTTGATGCTTGGGCTTCTCAGGTTTTCAGATCAAAGTTGACACGTTTTAAATTGTCTTTCAATTTGTCTTTGTAGCGTAAGTGTGGACGTCCAACTGAATGCTTGGAGTTTGATAGTTGTTCATCCATTTTCACAACATGCCCAGTCAACCTAATTTGTATCTTTTCTAGAATGGTTTCAGTGCCTGTGATGTTTGTTCATTTCTTCAGTATTGCACTACGCTTGACCCGGTTACCCCATTTTATATCACATATGGCACGAAGAAAGCGCATGTAAAATTGTTATATATACATACATATATATATATATATATATATATATATATATATATATATATATATATATATATATATATATATATTGGGCAGCAATCCCTCTTCTATAAAAGTTTCATAAAAAATGACTGACAAGTTACTGCGATTAAGATTGTTATTTATTTTTTTTCTGTATATTTTTGTACGATTGATTTCTGGACATAAAGTGTGTAAAAACTGTTCAGGAATATATATATATATATATATATATATAGAGAGAGAGAGAGAGAGAGAGAGAGAGAGAGAGAGAGAGTGAGAGAGAGAGGTTGAGTGTGTGAGAGAGAGAGAGCGAGGAGAAAAGAGAAGTCGCAAATGTCTTTGGTTGTAATGTGGATTTCTTTTTATTTATTTTTTAAATATATATTATACTCTATTTTCCATATTATTTGCTACACGGGTTTCATATCTTGTGACCTTCATCAGGTGAAAATTGTTTAGTTCCACATATTATTTAAAGGAATTAATTTTTTTTTTTTTTTCCTATGTTTAACCATGGTCATTTTTTATACGATAGAAATCCAAATTGTTTTAAAAGAATTGGTCAGTGAGAGGGCAAAGGGAGGAGGTCGTTGTTCTTATCTTTTTATGATCTCTGTGTCTTTTTAATCTTATCTCCGTTTTTATATATCATGTGTGCGTATGCATGTGTTTGTTTTTTTGTTTGTTTGTTAGTATCTGTATTTAGAAAAATATGATGAATTGGAAAAACTTTAGGGATGTCCTTCATATATATATATATTGACCCTAATAATATTTATTTCAATATAATTTTCAAATAAAAAGTCTCATTAGAAAATATGAGAAAATTCAAAAGAGAACATGCAGGACTATTTTGTCTTTGACATTCAACACATGTTTAAAAGAAAAGTTGCTGCCAAATTACACATATATATATGTGTGTGTGTGTGTGTGTGTGTGTGTGTGTGTGTGTGTGTGTGGAGTGTGTGTGTGTGTGTGTGTGAAAATTTCTCAAAGTTAACTTTTAGATAATACAATCTTTATAAATATAAATGACAATAGGAAAACACTATTAATTGCTGACGCGTTTCGTCCAATGTGGACTTTTTCAAAGCAAAAAACATAATGAATTTAATTAAACAAAGAAAATTAATAAAAACAAAATACAGAGTGTTCTTAGCAACTGGAATGTAGGAAACTCTATTTTCATATTGTTAACTGAAAATGACGTCAGTTAATGTCACGTGTGGAGAATATTATAATTAATCTGTTTTAATGGATTCAACCATTTTCTTTTGATCTTAATATATTTTTGTGTACATTTGTTTGTGAGAGTAGTAATTTTGTTAGAAAAGGTGAAATAGGTAAAAACCTGGGCGTAGATTAATATTTGGGTAATGTTCTATGGCGGCACTCTCTAGAATTTTCCTTCTGAGTGAGTTATTTTCTTTTTTTATGAGTATAGAATTTTAAAAATCAAAATTACGCTTGAATTTATTCCTATGTATTACTAAGGCATTAATTAAGTTGTTTATTCTAAGGTCTCTTTTGTGTTCATAGATACGTTTTTTTATGTTTCTGCTTGTCACGTCTACTATCCAGAATAACCTATCCCATCTAAATAATCTTAAAATAGTCACAAACACTTCGAAAACAATTATAGATATAATAAGATCTTCAAACAACAATAGCAATAACATTTCTGAAGCAGGCATTTATAAAATAAATTGCCAAAACTGTTGCTCCCAATATATTGGAGAAACAATCATTTTATTTATAATATATATATATATATATATATATATATATATATATATATATATATATATATATATATATATATACACAACGTAAAATAAGCAAAACTAAATAAACATTTTCAATACATATATAGATATATATTTATGTATATATATATATATATATATATATATATATATATATATATATATATATAATATATATATATAATATATATATATATATATATATATATATATATATATAACGTAAAATAAGCAAGAATAAAATTCAAATATTCAAAACATTAATTTAAAACAGGGCTCAATTCAAGAGTAGAGCAATAAATATTTATTATACACTGTTATATTAGAGCATGTAAGTAACCACTACAAAATTGTATATTTTATTTAATAAACAATGTCTCATTAGGTAGTTAACAATGATGTTAAACTTACCATAATTATTAACTACCTAATGAGACGTTCTTTATTAAATAAGATGTATAATTTTTTAGTAGTAACTTACATGTTATAATGTAACAGTGTATCGGTTGAGCTCTGTTGGTTTGAGCTGTGAGTTTGTAAATAGTGACTATTTAAGCTAATATAGCATGACTCTTCGGCAGAATTGAGTCACTATCTGTCACTGTGTGTTTATCTAAATCTAAAAATAAACACGCTAAAAATCACCTTCATCCCGTACCGTGCGCTGACGGTTTAGTGGGAGAAGTTCCGACTGACACAAATTCAGTCAGGTTTCGATTCTAGCTAGAGGAAACCGGACGTCTGGCCACACTGATTAGCTGCGAAACAGTCTGTCTGTGGATGACAAATATATATATATATATATATATATATATATATATATACAGGGTGTACATAAAGTTCTTGTGCACTTTAAAAATTTATAACTATTTGTATTCGCGATAGAAATAATCCGTAAAAATGCTATAAAGTTCAATGTACCTCGTTTTAAGTATAGCTAAAATAACTAATGGGATTTCAGGCATTACTGTAAATCAGTTGGCAAATGTTTTCCGTGAACTGCAAAATCGTATTAACCTTTGTATTGCTAATGATGGAGGACATGTGGAAACTTAAATAAAATTTCAATAAAACCTTAAAAAATATAGATTTACTTTTTTCTAATCCTTTTTACAAATTATTTCTATCGCAAATACAAATAAAGTTATAAATTTTTTAAAGTGAACTTTATGGACACCCTGTATATATATATATATATATATATATATATATATATATATATATATATATATATATTAAAGTAGACATAAATTGAAACACCCAGAAATGAGAGTCAGTATCATGCTTAAACGTAGTCTTCAGGCCTGAAGACTGTGTTTAGATATGAAACAAATTTTTTCCGCCGGATTTGTGTATCAAACTCCCCATTTATAATTAAATACGCTATATCCTTGATACTGAGCTCTTTAAACCTTAAATATAATATACCTGAAAAATATATATATATATATATATATATATATATATATATATATATATATATATATATATATACATATATGTAGTGTTGAATGTTAAAGACAACATAGTCTTACATATTTTCTTTTGAATTTTCTCATATTCTCTAATGAGACTTTTTATTTGAAAATAGTTTCGAAATATGTATTGTCCGTACGATGACCTAGCGCTTTCGAACATCATTGTTCATCTTCAGGGTCAATATTTTAGTCAAAAATTTTTTTTTTTTTTTTTTAAACAAACATTTGCCAATTATCTTGTAGCGTAATCATGTTGCTACTTTTTTACAAACTAAAAACGTTAAATTCCTTTTAAATTCAAAAGACGCGATGATGTTATATCACGTGCATGGCGTAGATTTTTATCACCTTCATCCCGTAGATCAAAAAATATTTCCAATACACAAGCCAAAAGATCGAAGAATACGCTACAAAATTTAAATATATTATAAACATTGCAATATATTACCAGATATATTATAATCTATACGATTAATAAGAGGTCTTTTTCTTTTAATATGTAATGCCTCTAAGATTTTAAGGCGTCTAATGTCTGTATGTTTATCTATAATTTTAGTATTTTCTACAAGTATTTTACGTATATCAGATTGCGTAAGAAAAGTTGCTGCCAAATTACACATATATATATATATATATATATATATATTATTATTATTATTATTGTAACTATACTTTGAGCAATAAGAATGTATTATTTAGCTCTAAGTTGAAAGTATGACCCCTCTTCCTGTTTATAACTTCCTGATCCAGTTTTCGTCTTTACTATTCCCTCTTTTTTAAAATTATCACCATTTTCTTGATGGTTCATGAGTGGACTTTGAAGCTAGTAGCCAGAGTATGAATGTTGCTACGATTACTGAAAACCTGAATGATCTTTTTACTTTCAACATTGCTCAGTTGAGAACCCAGTGGGACTGAAATAAAACGATTTTAACCTGTTCTCTTTCTAGCTGAATATCTCAAAGGCTTTTCAGTGATTCTTTCTAGAAATAGTGTCAAGATGGCTAAACCTCTTATCCTAAAACTTAATTAGTTTAGTGAGCTTTTCGATATTAAACATTTTCTGGGATGGACAATTATGCAATGCTGTATCACGATTTAGAAAATTTTGCTGGTACACCCGGTATATATATATATATATATATACATATATATATATATATTGGCTCCAGAAAAATTAATTTCGGTTGAGCTCTCTATGGAAGGAAGTGTGGGTTTGTAAACAGTAACTGTTAAGGCCAATATAGCGTGACTCTTCGGCAAAAGCGAATTGAGTCCTGTCGGTCACTATGTGTTTATCTAAAAATAAATACGCTAAAATTCACCTTCATCACTGCCGTGCGCCGACGGCTTAGTGATAGAATT
>OZ038507.1:77025583-77030583 GCA_964036315.1 Acanthosepion esculentum
GTCAGGCTATATGACAGTTACGTATAGGATACAGGTTCGAATCCTGTCGAGGACGAATATTTTCCATGAAAATTTCTCGGACATTCAGGCCGGTAAATGTTATTTAATACTGTTTATTATAAACAGAGCATTTACTTAAATACTTGTATCTATAAAAAGAATGTTAAACATAAAAATGTCTTTAAATAATTGTCGGACTTTGTCCATTTCATAATGTGTGACGTCATTTGTTTACATTTGGATACGCCATGAGCAGTTATGAATGTACGTGAGAGATTCATGGAAGATTGAAGTTTATAAGCAGTAAATTCGACCTTGCCAACCGAACGATCTTCTGTGGCCGAATCGGTTAAGGCACGTCAGGCTATATGACGGTTACAAGTTCGAATCCTGTCGGAGGACGAATATTTTATATGAAAATTTCTCGGACATGCAGGCCGGTAAATGTTATTAAAATGTTTATTATAAAACAGAGCGTTTACTTAAATATTTGTATCTATAAAAAGAATGTATAACCATGAAAACGTCTTAAAATAATTGTCGGACTTTGTTCCTTTCATAATATATGTGTGTGTGTTGTGCGTTGTGTTGTGTTGTGTGTGTCTGTGTGTGTGTGTGCTTACACACATATGCCGGATTAAAAAATGTTTCGGATACGAAGCTGAGCAGATATGTGTATCGGGAATTCTGAACAAGTCAGTTTGATTTAAAACAAAATTTAACCTTACTTTAATCCTTTTCGCCATTTGTAACAGACCGGGGGAAAAAAACATGCCGGATTAGCCGGTGGTTCATCCTGCAACGGGGAACTCAGATTCGGATCCTGCCGAAATAAATACCGTTCAAAATAAACGGAGCATCTACTGCGTTTGAAGTAATAAATGCACACACACACACATACACACACACACACACACATATATATATATATATATATATATATATATATATGTTGATTTTTTTAAATTCTTTCCTTCGTTCAAAAAGTTTTTTTTTGCTTTCTTCTCTTCTGTTCTTTTTTTTAAACTTTTTCTTTTAAATTTTTCCTCCCTTTTCCTTCCTTCCTTCCTGCCTTACTTCCTTCCTTCGTGCCTTTCTTCCTTCCTCCGTGCTTACGTTGTTGAATCGGAACATACCTCCAGCGATTGCCCAAGTGATTTCAGCGGTTTTCCCAACCTCCTGGTAACATATGCTGACAATAACAAGGATCCCGTTACACCGTCTTTAAAACAAAAACAAAAAAAAAAATCGCTCCAGATTTTTCGACTTTGCCATCTACAGATGCCATTAATAACATTAAAATATATGATGTCTGGAAGAAGTAATCTTTTTTTTTTCCTCCTTTTTTTCTTCTTTTTCAGTGATAGCTATGGATTCGTCATAGCAGTAAAAGCCGTGAACTGACAAAGAAAATGTTATTTCCTGGACCATCGTATTTGCAGCATCGGGAAGTACAAGCAAGGTTGATCCATAGGTTAATGCAACGGTCCGAGGATGTTGAGTACAGAGACTAATGATCAATTAATATCGATTTGTTTTACTTTTATTATCTTTGAGGGTTATTTCCATATTTTGTTGGACTGTAAGCATGTTAAATAATAGTTTAGCAGACTATTATTGTTATCGAGGAAGTGTATCTCTGCTCGGACCTCCTGAGGTTGAACTTAGAGGTCAGATGGAAGACAAAGTAAGGAAGTCGATTTTGATTGACTGAACGAGCGTGGGAATCATAGATATAGAGAAAGGGTTTTCAGCGAGTTGTTCCTTAACCGTCAAACAATGTAGACTTGTTTTCTTTCGTATCTGAAACGGCTCCTCAGTGAAGGGAGAGCGACTCTCCACTGGATAGTTAGATAATGTATACTTCGACGTGATTAATAAATAGTTAATATTCCCAGTGTTGATGAATTTATTATCGAATTGGCGCCGATGACCAAGACCACCCATACCAGGGAGCTATTCATGCGACACGATGACCAGAGACCAGAAAGTGTTTGTTTATATATATATATATATATATATATATATATATATATATATATATATATATATATATATATATTGATTTGTTTTATTTTTATTGTCTTTGAGGGTTATTTCCATATTTTGTTGGACTGTAAGCATGTTAAAAATAATAGTTTATAAGACTAATATTTTTATAGAGGAAGTGTATCTCTGCTCGGACCTCGTGAGGTTGACCTTAGAGGTCAGATGGAAGACAAAATAAGGAAGTCGATTTTGATTGACTGAACGAGCGTGGGAATCATAGATATAGAGAAAGGGCTTTCAGCGAGTCGTTTCCTAACCATCAAACAATGTAGACGTGTTTTCTTTCTGAAACGGCTCCCCAGTGGAGGGAGAGAGGCCCCCGCCACTTGATAGTTAGAAGGTGTATACGTCGACGTTAATAAAATAGTTAAGTTAAAATTCCCTCTGTTGAGTTCTTTTATCTCTGACCTCAAAACAACTAGTGATCACCGAAAAAAAGAATGCAACTTTATTATCGCATCGACGCTGTCGCCCAAAACCAACTGCGGCCGAGGGAAGAGATACAACACGTAAGGAAATTGGCGCCTATGATCAAGACCACCACCCCACTAGTGGGATATGCAACAAGAAGGATTATATTAACAGTTATTTGACAATAATAAAGATTCTTCAAATGTAAGTCCTACTATTAGATCAACAACTAGAGGGAGATGGATTCACACCTTTCCCAGGGGGGAATTGCGGGTAAGGGAATGTAATGAATCTGATAAGAATTGAACCTCAACTCTGCGATTTCTTATCGGATCCGCTACCCATTACACCACCCGCACACCCTGAGGCTGATTACTAATTACTGAAGAAAAGGGAAATTCTGTGGATAATTTTCAGAGGCTGGCATTTTAGAACGCAAATGGATTCGAGGTGGCAAATGCGTTGGTGATGATTACAATCTTAAGTTACACATATAGCGAAATTAAATATTCTATTACTATATCTCCATAAAAATATGCATATCTAATTCAGCCACGGTAAATTTGCATCCTGGCTCTTAAAAAATATATGACCATTCTTGTTAGATTTTCTGTTGTCAAAATGCAGGATAGTCAGGGACAAATGTGATAGAGAGAAAACGAAAACACAAATGAATTTGGCAAGACTGAAAAAATATTCTTTGAAAAAATGTTGAAACTACCAGCGCCTCTCGTTTCGTGCGCATGTGTAGACGTGTCAACATCAACAAAGCCCAGTCCGATGAAATCTTAACGGATGAAACGTGACAAAAACTTTTTTACAATTTGTGATAACACACACACACACACACACACACACAGACACACACACACACACACACACACATATATATATATATATATATATATATATATATATATATATATATATATATACAAGTATAGGTTTGGTGTATACGGAAAAAATTCCAATATCCAACAAATACTATTCTTAAAAGAGTGCTCAATACAGAGTAGAGCAAATATAATCATTTATTCGAAAATTATAACATAAATATGTTATAAAATCACTAAAAAAATAGCCATTTTGTTTCAACACTTCTGGTGTCTTATCAAGTGATGGTGTTGAATGTAGAACCTCTGGTGCCTTATCAAGTGATTCTACATTCAACACCATCACTTGATAAGACACCAGAATATATATATATATATATATATATATATATATATATATATATATATATATATATATATATATATATAATGATCTATTCAAGAGGGAAGTAGATGAGAACGTACACGAATCTTTGAGTAGTGCATATATATATATACATACATATATATATATATATATATATATATATATATATATATATATATATATATATATGTATATATATATATATATACTACAGTTTAAACGTTTGAGGCGACCTTTGGTAAATTCTTTAAATTGGTTCATAAAGTTTTATACTTTAAATAAGAGAAAATTGTTATACATGTTTTTATTAGAAATTTTATTATCCAAAAACAGAAAAAATTCATTTCATGATTCAACTTTGCTCTCGACAAAATATCCTCCTTGAGCCTTAATTACTGTAGCACAAAATTTTGGTATTCGTAACAAGAGTTTGTAAAAGTTGAACCTTGATAAGTGTTTCCATTCTTTTTTACTTTAAGAGCTCTTTTTTTTTTTCACTCTACTGTCAAGTTCATCCCATGTTTATTCTGGGGTGGCTTTTGATCTGTAATTTATGTCTATATATATATATATATATTTTTTTTTTTTTTTTTTTTTTTTGAACGATAAAAACTATTAAAAAAATTAATTAAAATCTTCAGACATACTGGGTTGTAGATTAATATTGTTATGTTTTTATTATTATTATTTCATTTATATTCCTCGACTAGTTTCGGCCAACATGGCCATCATCGGGAGAGAAAAAAATGTTTCTGCTTGCTGGTAGCAGTAAACTGCAGAATATATATATATTTATATATATATATATATATATATAAAAGGCAAGATGTGTTTGTGTTTCGGAAATGAAAGAATGGGACCGAGATGCCAACCTAGTAGCACACTTAAATTCATGCATTCGCGGTACCAGTGAATGTAGCTCGTCAGAGCAGTTCATATGAAAATATTTGTAGAAAAGACAGGGGGAAGCCACATCACGTCTGTGAGAAAGTGACTGCAGACGATTTGCCAGGTCAATGAAGATGCCATTCGATGAAGATCTCTATCTATAAAAGGCAGGATGTGATAGTGTGCGTGTGTAACGAATGCACGGCCGCAATTTTCGACGGATTTTCACCAAAATTTAATGCACCTGCTCCAAGTTAGCGGTAAGGTCAAGACCCACTTTGCATTTCCCAACTCCCATCGATAGTGAAAATAATCGATTTTTTTCATGCTTCGACGGTAGTTTTCATGTAGTTTGCGGCCATTTTTTACTGGTAGCGTGAGAGCAAACAGCTGACTGACACGAATGTTAACTAGCATGCTAGCATGCAAAAAAAAAATCGATAGCTGCATTC
>OZ038507.1:77035583-77075583 GCA_964036315.1 Acanthosepion esculentum
AAAGTGCTCAATATCAGAGATAGAGCGTGTGAAATATATATATATATATATATATATATATATATATATATATATATATATATATATATATATATATATATGCGTGTATGTATGTGTGTGTACACACGCATATTTTCTACTACTCCAAATGTTAGACGCCCTGTATTTATCTTTTTTTTAATATATAAACGGTATAAATTAGGTCTACCGGACTGTGCATTTGAAAGCCATAATAACGAATATGTACTCTCCGATATGGTTCCAGGCTGTATCATCATTTTTTTAGAAGACACCACCGTCTCCTTCGATGTGATTCAGACTCTTGCTTGGGCTGTCATATTGTTTTTTTGGGTTTTTTTTACTAAAATCGCGTCATTTAATTATAAAAGCACTAGCAGCATGGCCCGGCGTTTCCCGTGCTTGATTCAAAAATCGTACGACTCATACAGCAATCGCTATCACTTGACTTAAAATATTTTTGCCCTTTTCCGTACTGATGTTGCTACATGCCTTACTTCTTGCCTATCTCACACTGAGAATTTTTTCTAAGCTCTATACTAAACATTAAATCGGTTAAGAAAAAAGAACTAAACAAAATGAACACAAAACGATCTGCTTTAAAAAAGGACTCGAAACTGGATAAACCGAATGAAAAATGCTTCATTCAATAATCGTACGACTCATACAGCAATCGCTATCACTTGACTTAAAAAGTTAACAACAAATACTTTTTCACACCCAACACAGTTCTGCGGAATCAGAATCAACGTTGAGTTTAAGCAAGCGAATGAGCCAATTGGAGTAAAGTGCCATGCAGATTTAAATTTTTACCACTTGTGACGAATGCAGCTATCGATTTTTTTGCATACTAGCATGCTAGGTAACATTCGTGTCAGTCAGCTGTTGGCTCTCACGTTGGCCAATAGAAACTTCCTGCCTATTCGTGGCAGCCAGCTATAGGCTCTCACTCTGGCCAGTAGAAAATGGCCGCCAACTACATGAAAACTACCGTAGAAGCATGAAAAAATCGATTATTTCCACTATCGATGGGAGTTAGGAAATGCAAAGTGGATCTTGGCCTCGTTACTTACTTGGAGCATGTGCATGTAAATTTTGGTGCAAATCTGTCGAAAATTGCGGCCGTACATTCGTTACATACACACACACATATCCTGACTTTTATAGATAGAGATCTTCATCGAATGGCATCTTCATTGACCTGGCATCTCCTCTGCAGTCACTTTCTCACAGACGTGATGTGGCTTCCCTCTGTCTTTTCTACAAATATTTTCATGTCAACTGCTCTGACGAGCTACATTCACTGGTACCGCGAATGCATGAATTTAAGTGTGCTACTAGGTTGGCATTCTTTCATTGCCGAAACGGTTAAATGTAACCGTCTCTTCTACTCCAACAGCTTCTTCTCTCGCACTTCCCGACAGTCGAACGCCCTTCCTCTTACTTGCTTCCCTGATAGCTATAATATTCAAATGCAATGTCAATCGATATCTTCTGATACCTTGATTTTGATCTCCATTCTTGTCTTTATCCTTTTCTCAAACATCCCTCTTTACTCTTGCTCTCACTCTCTGTAACCCCATGCGTGCTAGTAGCACCCCCGCCTTGCTTGGGATGAAATACTTTCTTGACTGTACTGAGAAAGAGTCATGCTGGCGTACGACCATATCACGTTGGAACACCATCTTATCTCGCTGCTCGTATTATGGCTCTCTGTGCGTCTAGTCAATCCCTGTCGCAGACGCCTGTTTAGGCTCATTTCTTTTGTTCATCACATACAGAGCGAAACTGTGGTTTATACTACAACTGTGTAGTTTTGGAAGAGATTCCAAAATCTAGAGTTATCACCAGTTTGCACAAAGCTGCGTCACGATGATTTGTAACTATTGTGACCAAGTATTTAGTTAAGAAATAACAAGACAAGAGGTTGCAGATAAATAGTGTATCAAACAGTAAATACTTGCTTCCCTGATGGCTATAATCTTCAAATATTCAAATGTAATATCAATCGACATCATCTGATCCTGATCCCTGTAATTCTCTTTATCATTTTCTCAAATACTCCCCTCTTTACTCTTACTCTCACTTTCTATAAACCCTTGCGTGCTAGTGGCACTCCTGCCTTGTTTGGGATTAAATACTTTAATAAAAAAGAAAGAAAAGGAAAGAAAGCATATTCATTAAATGTACTTCTTTTCTTTGGTAATTTATTTTGATTTTTGAAGCTAAATGGAATCTTTCTCCAAGGCATCGTTTACAATTCTTGCTGTTGGTATTGTACGGATTTACCTTCTTTATGTCGTCACATTTAAGATTGGTTGGGAGATTCTTTTTTCTTTCCCTTTTGCAGTGATATGAATTAAGAAAGAGTCACGCTGGCGTACGACCATATCACGTTGGAACACCGATTCCCGTACGATTAACAAAGTTAAAGACCGACAATCTTGGTCAGTACCTAGATGGGTAACCGCTTCAGAATACCAGGTCCTGTAAGCTTGGATGTGCAGAGTGGATATGGGTTGGGAAATTTTTATCGGAGCGCAGAGTTCCAATTCCAGTTGGGTTTGTGATATTCACTTACGTACAGATACCCTTGGGGAAACGTATGTTTCCACCACTCCTCCCACCAGCTATGTGTTAATTAATAAGGCTTGTATCATTAAATAATAATTATCTTCCCCCTAAATATCCTTACAATCTAAAAATATTTTCTGACTTTAAATGGTTGTAATGGTTAACAAGTTTGTCTCGCTAAAACAGTTACAACTGAATAGTGAGTTCGATTCTCACCGGATGCTCCACGCTCTCGGCCGTGTGCCACATCTAAGCTACGCTTAGAAAATCATTTAGGGCATCTCGAGGCGGTGTAATGATGAGCAGCCTTGTCTCGCTAGAACAATTGCGACTGATTAATGAGTTCGAATCCATTACATTCACTTACGTGCTAAATACCCTTGGGAAAGGTATGAATGCTCTTCCTCATCCAGCCATGAGTAAATAGCAGGACAGACTGGGTTCTATAGCAACCGGTCTAGGACAAGTAGAAGGGCAACTCAGAATTCAAAACTTGTGGAGGCACATTATGGACAGGTCTCTGCCTTCGGCTTTTCCAAAAAGTGTGGTTAGTTCTGCATAAGAATGACAGTAGAGTCTTCTATTATAATTATTAATAATAATAATAATAATAATAATAATAATAATAATAATAATAATAACAATAATAATGGGGTGAATTGATTTAAAAACATAACATATACAGTTGCGGCCAAAATGTTCAGAACGGCATTGTTTTTGTCGTTATTTTTCCAACCGTTCTGATCATTTTGGCCGCCATGGGTTTTACAGTATATCACTAAATCATCCATAACTTTTGTATTATCCTTTCAAATTACATCAAAATCTCAGACAATAACAAATAATATCGTATTTATTGCCTGTGTAAATTATAGAATATAAAACAACTTTGATAAAAAATTATACCTACTTTTCTGACGAAAACAATGCCGTTCTGAACATTTTGGCCGCAACTGTAATTTACGGAGTAAAATAAGAATCAAACAGGATTTAACGCATATATGAAGATATTAACCTGAAAATTTAAATATTTAAAGTTATTAAGTAATTAGAAATGGTGTGCTCTTCAAGCAACATACTTTTAAATGGATCTGAGCATTTGTCTGTTCAATATTCGTGCGCATTTTGTATCTACTATGAAGTCCGCACATGAGATATCAATAAAAGAAAAACAAAAAAACTTAATAGTCAGAGTCCAAGAAACCCGCGTGTTAATGCGAGTAGCAGTCAGATGCCATAGTCCGAGTCGAAGTCATTAAGCAATATTTATATGTTTAATCTATTCGCTGTCGTAATCAAAAAGAGGAAACAATTTTTGTGAAACCCCTCAACAATTTGCATAAATATAAAATATTTGGCTTTACTCTTCATTTGCTTTCTTTTCCTTTTAATTTTTCTTTGTGGGCAAGTTGAAGTTTTTTGTTTTTTTTTGTAAGGCCAACTATTCACGCTCTCAACCAAGTAGGACATTTGCTGATTCACCCTGCTTCTCTTGCTACGGGTATCGTCTATGAGTTTCGAGTACGCCAGGCTATATTTGTTTCTTTATGCTTCCCATTATTTTCAGCTAGCTCTTTCTGATTGTACACCCTTGTATAAATTAATTATACAGGAAGATATGGAGGGCCATCATCATCTACACCCTTGTGCAAAGTAATTGAAACAAAAGGAATAAGTCCGTTATTATTTCCTTTTTTTTCGTATTTTTCCAATAAAACATGACCCAGTGGACATGTTAGCACTTCGTATGCCCATTCCACGAAGTCGTTCCTTGCAGATCAACCACAGATTCTCGATTGGATTTAAATCAGGAGAGTTTCCGAGCCAGTTGATACTACATTGATTTGTTCACTGGTAAGGCTTCGTGCAGCGTTACAATTTTCGTACGCTTCCTTTGAGTAACTTCCATCGCAGACAATGGCTGTAGGACAACTAATCGACAGTTTAGACAATCGTGTCCGGGCGTGATAAAAATTTGATGTAATCATAGATGACGCAATATGTTTCAAAGCCCAAAAAAATCGTCATACACCCCGAAAATAGATTCATATTACTGCACACCACTGCAAAAGACCTAATCTGAGGAAAAATAGAAATCGATTACACCCTGTCACTCCAGTGGGTCTAAAACTGACCGTATGATGAAAGAAAGGAAACTAAAGCGGTTGTTTTAATTAATTTACACGACGGGGTATGAATTTCATTGTGGTTCCTATTTTCTATAAAACTTCCTCCTTCTGCAAATGTTCTGTCCATGGCATTCTAATCATTCGTCGACAGAACCACATGTCAATTACTTCAAGTCTCTTCTTCATCTGTGAGGAGATTATTCAACATTCACTGTCATACAAAGAGGACAGATATAGCAATTCAGTAACCTTTTCTTGTTTATAACGACATTTTCCGATCTCTCAATGCTTTGTTTAGTTTCTGAAATGCCTATTTCACTATTTCTATGCGTCTTCGAAGTTCCGTGTCTAACTTCCTGCCATGTGTTACTAGACTACCCAAAAAGTTAAATATCAGCACATATAATTTGGTGAAGTAGGTAATGGCTGCTCCAGTTACTGCGTAGCTGTAACTACTTATTTAAGACGTTGCATACTGAGAAGGACACTATTCAGAAAATGAAAAATTATACCTGGTCTGAACAGTAACATCGGCAAAAACAAACACCAGCTGATATGTTTAGAGACAGAATGCAAATATTATGGAAACGGATTTGTTGTCAAGAGTAAATGGAAGAATAATGTACATCGATGTTGGAAAGTATCAGACCGTGGGTCTGTAATACTGTTTAAGAAAAAACATACGAATGTCAAGCAGAATGGATTCAGAATATCGAGCTTAAAAAAGCCATGGAGTTTTACTTTGAAAAGACTGACTTCAAAAAGTTCAGAGGTCATTCAAGTACGACCCTAGTTACAACGCTGAAAAGAGACATTCAAAGAACAAGGCAGAGAGATTCCACTTTTCCTTTGGAGAAGTTTACAATCAATGAAGATCTTCAACGAATCCGCAAACTCTCAGAGGACAGAGAAGGCCGGTATAATCGAATATAGTCGAATCAGTAGTCAAATGTCACTGAAGATGAGAGAACATTTTAATTCATGGCCTCAAATCGAAACAGTTTTGATAATGATGATGATGATGATGATAATGATGATGATGATGTTATTACATTAGCCAGATAATTAAACTTCCGTCCCTGTTTAAGATGCGAAGAAGAACCACCACTAAATGTTTCGATCCTGGTGGTTAATGAGTATTTCTTTGCACTAATGCTCTCATGGAAGGTATCCGGTTGAAACTGCTTAACCTCAACCTAATGTAAGGCCCTTGTAAAGAAAGAATTGACGAGATGAAAAAAAAACATGCGAATGTCAACAAACAGAATGGATCCAGAATGTCCAGCTAACAATGCCATGGAGTTTTTATTTTGAAAAGACAGACTTCAAAAAGTTTAGAGGTCATCCAAGAACCATCATATTCATAACGCTGAACCGAGATATTGAAAGAGCAAGGCAGAAAGATCCCAGTTTTCTTTTGGATAAGTTTACAATCAAAGATCTGCAATGAATCCGCAAACTTGCAGAGGACAGAGAAGGCTGTATAATATTGTCGAATCAGTATACAATGTCGCTGAAGATGAGAGAACATTTTAATTCATATCCTCAAATCGAAACAATTTTGATAATGATGATATAATTTTGACGTCTCCACTATGATGATTACACCTCGGCTTGCCGTTTTAGTGAGAACTAGATTTTACGTCTTCATACATTTAAGTTTTTTTTCCTTTCTTTGCTGCATTGTCTAAAAGTTCTTTAGTTGTTTTCATAGTCTCATAGTTCCAGTATCATCCGTGTATCTAATGTTGTTATGATTAAGTCTATGAGAAATACTTTTAGATCTGCGAGATCCCACGAAATTGTTTCGTTCAAGATGATTATAATAACGAAAATATCTTTCGATTTCCCGCTTAGAGGTTTAGGACATTACTTAGAGCAGGGGTCGGCAACCTTTTGTCTACTATGTGCTGACTTAGGGTTTTAAAATCATTCAGTGTGCCAAAAGCATACGTATTTTTATACAAGTCAAGTCCAATATACCTTTTCTACAATATATTTTATATAGTAATATAAAGTATATATACTTTAGAATATATTAAAATTGAAACAACTGAATATCTTCTTTGTGCTGTAGTAGTGTGGCAGACGAGTCGTAGGTTGCCGACCCCTGTCTTAGGGTACCGTGAAGTTTGTGAACGTTGCCTGCTCAAACAAGCAAGCGGTGAGGACGTGGCTTCGTGAACAATCGAAAAGCTTCTTTTCGGATGGGATGAAGATACCGTATGTGCATCGCGGTGAAGTGTGGACTATGTCGAAAAGGGGACAAATGCAGTTCCCCCCATCACTAGAACTAAAGTGGTGGCAATTGTAGGCATCAGCTATGGATATGCACAAACCATAGTGCATGATGCCTTAGGGCTGGGGTCGGCAACCTTTTGCTATCTATATGCCGACTTAGGGTTTTAGAATCATTCAGTGTGCCAAGAGCATACGTATTTTTATATAAGTCAAGGTCAATAGACCTGTTCTACAATATATTTTTGTTATGGTCCAGGTTCCTTGTACCACGGTGATGGTCCAAGGTAGAACCAATGAAGACTAACTCGAACACAGGTATGGAATAACACAGATATATTACAAACAGAATATGTACAAAAGAAGTAGAAGTGTTAGTAATAACAATCAGGTTAGGTTAGAGAGAACTATGTTGTCTCGACCAGTATCACTATTCCAGTGTCTTACAGTAATCGTCTGACGCGAACGCTGTCTCTGACTGACTGACACTGACTCGCACTACTGCTTCCTCTTGACGCGCAGTACGGGATAGCCCATTACTATTATGGGTAAATTCCCATAACAATTTTATATAGTAATATATAGTATATGTACTTTAGAATATATCAAAATTGAAACATCTGAATATCTTCCTTGCTTTGTAGCCGTTACTGGTTCAAACTTCAAGTCATTTGAAGCTGCGTGCCATTGGGAATTGCTCTGCGTGGCACGCGTGCCGTAGGGTGCCGAACCCTGCTGTAGAGTCAATTTGTTGGATTTATTTATAAATAATCATAACAGTAATAATGAAAAGTGTATTGTTTCATAGTGTTGGGATAAAAAGCAACAATGATAAGATGGTTTAAAGCCGGGGTCGGCAACCCTTTGCTATGTAATTACTTGGCGTTTTAAAATCATTCAGTGTGCCAACAGCATATGTATTTTTATACAAAGTCAATATACCTGTTCTACAATATATTTTATATAGCAATATATAGTATATGTACTTTAGTATATATTAAAATTGAAACAGCTAAATATCTTCTCTGCGTTGTAGGAGTTATTGGGTCGGACTTCGTGATGTCATTTACCGACCCCTGACGTAATTGAAGCATCTTCTTTTATCCTTTAGGCATTCTAGAAAAGAGACCATATCATTCAATCTATCAGCCTCGGACCTCGGACATCTGTGAAGTTATAGTGAGATGAACTTCGACAGCATTTCAACACACATTAGACTTGACTCGACGTCGACTATTTATCACGTCTTTTTTTTTATTGATGCTACGTTTTGTATTCATATACTTTCTTTTGCAACCTGATTTCTTTCGTGTCGTTAAGCGTTTGAGGTTCAATGCCATTAACTTTTTAAAATACGTTCTTCGTTATGGAAGAAGGGTTGAACAGAAACATTTTTTGGATTTCCCATTTCTACTCGCTTTCGTGGCTTGTCTACACCTGTCAAGCTAGGTCTGAAGGCACACCTGCTTCTACTTTGACATACATGATGTAATCAAGCGCATAATACAATTATTTCCTCAGAATTTGCCGCGATTAGCTCAGTGGCATCCCTACTGTACAGGAAACCAGAAACTCTAGGCCTCCTATGTAGCAAGGAATGCTGGACAATCTCCTCACAGATGAACAAGAGACTTAAATCAAAGGAAGAAAATAGAAGCTACATAATATCAGTCCTCCTGATAAAGAGAAAGTACTGAACTGCTACGTAATTTCAATTCTTCTATATGGCAATGAATGCTGGACAATTTCATCACATATAAAGACACTTAAAGCAAAGAAAGAAAAAGATACTGAACTGATACATAATTTCAGTTCTTCTATATAGCAATGAATTTTAAGCAAAGAAAGAAAAGAGTACTGAACTGCAACGTATTTTCAATTTATCTATAGGGCAATGAAAGCTGGACAATTTCATCACAGATAAAGACACTTGAAGCAAAGAAAGAAAAGAGTACTGAAGTGCTACTTAATATCAATTCTTCTATATGGAAATGAAAGCTGGACAACTTCATCACTGATAAACACACTTGAAGCAAAGAAAGAAAAAGTTACCGAACTGCTACGTAATTTCAGTTGTTCTATATCGCAATGAATTTGAAGCAAAGGAAGAAAAAAGTACTGAACTGCTACGTAATTTCAATTCTTCTATATGGAAATAAATGCTGGACAATTTTATCGCAGATAAAGGCACTTGACGCAAAGGAAGAAAAAGATACTGAACTGCTACGTAATTTCAGTTCTTCTATAAAGCAATGAATTTAAAGCAAAGAAAGAAAAAAGTAGTGAACTGCTACGTAATTTCAATTTTTCCATATAGCAATGAATGCTGGACAATTTTATCACATATAAAGACACTTGAGGCAAAGAAAGAAAAAAGTACTGAACTGATATGTAATTTCAATTCTTCTATATGGCAATCAATGCTGAACAATTTCATCACAGATAAAGACAATTGAAGTAAAGAAATAAAAAGTACTGAACTGCTACGTAATATCAATTCTTCTATATGGCAATGAATTTGAAGCAAAGAAAGAAAAAATTACTGAACTGCTACGTAATTTCAATTTTTCTAAATGGCAATGAATTCTGAACAATTTTATCACAGATAAAGACACTTGACGCAAAGAAAGAAAAAATTACTGAACTGCTACGTAATTTTAATTCTTTTATATGGCAATCAATGCTGGACAATTTTATCACAGATAAAGACACTTCAAGCAAAGAAAGAAAAAATACTGAACTGCTACGTAATTTCAGTTCATCTATATATCAATGGATTTGAAGCAAAGAAAGTAAAAAGTACTGAACTGCTACTTAATATCAATTCTTCTATAAGGCAATGAATGCTGAACAATTTCATCACAGACGAAGACACTTGAAGCATAGAAAGAAAAAGTACTGAACTGCTACGTAATATCAATTCTTCTATATGGCAACGAATTTGAAGCAAAGAAAGAAAAATTACTGAACTGCTACGTAATTTCAATCCTTTTATATGGCAATGAATGCTGGACAATTTCATCACAGATGAAGTCACTTCAAGCAAACAATGAAAAGTGTACAGAACTGTTATGTAATATCAGTCCTCCTTTGTAGCAATGAATGGACAATCTCCTCACAGATTAAGAAGAGACTTGAAGCAACAGAAATGTGGTTATACTGAAGGATGCTGAGAATACCATGGACCAAACATTTGAGCAAACGACAAAGTTTGGAGAAAATGGAAACAAAAAGGGCAGCTATTAATATCAGAGACATTTGAAATTTCTAGAGCACATAATGAGGAAAGAGGACTTGGAAAATTTGATACTCACAGGGCAGATTGAGTGTGAGTGAGGAAAACATTGCATAACCTACCCAGCGAAATCCAGTAAATAAATGGCGGAATAGGGTTTAAGGGAAACAATAAAAAACAAAATTTAGTTCGAGCGACAAAATTAAAGAAAAAATATTTTTAACTAAAATCATTTTTTTACTATGCGCTCTGATTTTTATTAGTTCACGATAGGCATTGGCGCCATTTCCTTTATCCTGAAATTGCTATGGAAGAAATAGTAGAATAGACTGACTCATTAGCCTTTGGTCGGAAACCAGTCTAGAAGAATGAATTCAAAACCTGAGGAGGAAATACCGCCACTAGAATTACGATGAAGACATATTCAGCATGATGTTGGTTTGGTTTGGTTTGTTTTACAGCATATCAACCTCAATAGATTATTTCATGCTGACAAGATTTTTATTGCTGGTAATATTTTTTATCTATCTATCTATCTATCTATCTATCTATCTATGTATCCATCTATCTATCTATCTATTTATCTATCTCACTATATATTGGTTTGGTTTGTTTTGTTTTACGGCATATTAACCTCAATGGGTTATTTAACGCCGACAAGATATTTACTGCTGCTGATATTTTTTCTTCCAAAAAGTAATGCTGGTCTAATTTTTTTCCTAGCATTTATTGCTAATAATAAAGTATTACTGGTAATAAATTTTTCCTTCAAAAATTCACTGCTGGTAATAATTTTTACAAAAATGTATTGCTGGTAATAAAAACTATTTTTACTCTTTCATAGTGTTTTGACCACAGTTTGGGGGATAACTATTTGCCCACAGCTGGGACCCTAATAGATGCTACCACCCTGGTTCAGGGTGGACTTGGGAACACAAGCAATTAACAGGTGGTTTCACGCTCCTCAACACTTATATATACATATATATATTGCTAGGTCTGATTCTATGAAAGTTAGTTCACTGTTTTGTGCTGGTCAATTTTTTCTTACCAGTTTCTATCTACAATCAGTTATGTGGCATGCGTGATACACTCTTAGGCGATCATGTATTTTTCGATACATGACTGACGAGGCAGATTTTTTTCCAGCAGTAGGTTGTCATTTCTTTCTGCGGTAGACCAGTTGTCATCCAAGGCTACAGAATCCGGTCTGTCCTGCTATTTACCTATAGCTGGAGGGGGAGAAGAGGATTCATACCTTTTTCAATTGTCAGTCAGTTATGTGCCATGCGTGATACACGCGTAGGCGATCATGTATCTTTCGATACATGACTGACGAGTCAGATTTTTATCCCGAGGTAGGTTGCTATTTCTTTCTTCGGTAGAGCAGTTGCTATCCAAGTCTACAGAACCCGGTCTGTCCTGCTATTTGCCTATAGCTGGGGGTCTGGGAGAAGAAGAGGATTCATACCTTTCCCAAGGGCCAGTCAGTTATGCGCCATGCGTGATACACGCTTAGGCGATCTTGTATTTTTCGATACATGATGACGAGGCAGATTTTTTTTCCCGCAGTAGGTTGCCATTTCTTTCTGCGTTAGACCAGTTGTCATCCAATGCTATAGAACCCGGTCTGTCCTGCTATTTACTCATAGCTGGGGTGGGGAGTGAGAAGATTCATACCCTTCCAGGTTTATCGTATTACCCTGGACGACATGATGCTGGTTGGGGCCTGTAGTTGAATGTAACAGATCAAATTTGTTACATTGAATTTAAGTAAAGAAAATCTCTCTCTCTCTCTCTCTCTCTCTCTCTCTCTCTCTCTCTCTCTCTCTCTCTCTCTCTTTAAGTTTAGGACATTACTTAGAGCAGGGGTCGGCAACCTTTTGTCGACTATGTGCTGACTTAGGGTTTTAAAATCATTCAGTGTGCCAAAAGCATACGTATTTTTATACAAGTCAAGGCCAATATACCTTTTCTACAATATATTTTATATAGTAATATATAGTATATATAGTTTAGTATATATTAAAATTGAAACAACTGAATATCTTCTTTGCGTTATAGTAGTTATTTGTTCGGCCTTTGTGGTGTCGTGCGGCACACGTGTCGTAGGTTGCCGACCCCTGTCATAGGGTACCGTGAAGTTTGTGAACGTTGCCTGCTCAAACAAGCAAGCGGTGAGGACGTGGCTTCGTGAACAATCGAAATGCTTCTTTTCGGATTGAATGAAGATACGTGCATTGCCGTGAAGTGTGGACTATGTCGAAAAAGGGTCATATGCATTTCCCCCCCATCACTAGAACTAAAGTGGTGGCAATTGTAGGCATCAGCTATGGATATGCACAAACCATAGTGCATGATGCCTTAGGGCTGGGGTCGGCAACCTTTTGCTATCTATATGTGAGATTCCTCACCCCGAAGGCTAAAAATGAAAAGATTCGAAATTTACAAGTTTTTTTCATTTCACTGAAGCAAACGTTAAAAAAAATGCAAAAGAGCACCTGTCATTTCTATCTTCTCTATTTTTCTTTCTTCCTTCCTTTCTTTCGCTTTTCTTTTACCTTTCTTTCTTTTCTTTTCCTTTCTCTAAACCCAAACAGCACCTTTGATATATCTTTTTTTCCGTCTATCATCGCAATCCAAAAAGAATGGTCAATCTGAAGCAATGGCAGGACGTAACGTACCTGTTTAACTAAGTAACTAACACACAA
Source organism: Acanthosepion esculentum (assembly GCA_964036315.1). NCBI lineage: Eukaryota > Metazoa > Mollusca > Cephalopoda > Sepiida > Sepiidae > Acanthosepion > Acanthosepion esculentum. The sequence continues at coordinate 77,048,489 of OZ038507.1, forward strand.
ACGAACAAGCAGAATTATAATACTTGCATATCTGCTTCTTTGTATATATTATTATGTAACTCCTCCTGGGTATGACGATAAACTACATCCGGCAGCAGAGGCTTCAGCTCAGGAAATTGGAGGTTTTGGAGCATCTTGTAACCACCGCTCAATTGCTGCTGTTCCCAGATCTACCCTGACACGGTGTGGCAGCATCTGTTAGGGTCCCAGCTATGAGCAAATACTGAACCTCCCCAAGCAAAAATCAGCTACATAGTTATAATCAAATTGCCAACAATACATCTTTATAGTGAAACTATCATCAGAATTATCTACAAACTATATATTTAAAAAGCTTGCCATTTACGCCTGAATTATGAAATTATCTACAAACTATTTTGGCATTAAAAAACCCATAGAGATCTCCATATGCCGTTAAACAAAATCAATAACTATTATGTAGCAGTGATTTTTTATGCGATTCGCTTAAACGAGGTTTTGAGGAAATAGATTTTGCTATTCTTATCCACATGATAATTTCTCCATTGTTCAATTATTTGAATTTCAATGCATATATAATTTTGATATCCCCAACGTGCAACTAACCCCTTGAGCTAACCTATTTGCTCACTGCTATATATTATATGTTTTTTGAATTCACAGCCAGCTAATAATCTGATTGGCCAGATTGTCTAAACGGATGGCAGAACATGTACAACTAAAAGGACAAGAAATTATAAAGAATTGATTGATTCGTTTGCTTATCTAACGGTTGCTGGTTATTTAAAGCCAGAAAACATTTGCAGATTGTAAGAATTTTTAGGGCAGATAATAATGGTTCACTGACACAAATTCGACTATTGATTGATTCATTCGTTTTCTACGGCTTATCAACCCTTTGCAGGTTGTTTAAAGACAGAAAATATTTGCAGATTGTAAGAATTTTTAGGGCAGATAATAATGGTTCACTGACACAAATTCAACTATTGATTCATTGATTCGTTTTCTACGGCTTATCAACACTTTGCAGGTTATTTAAAGCCAGAAAATATTTGCAGATTGTAAGAATTTTTAGGGCAGATAATAATGGTTCACTGACACAAATTCGACTACAGATTGATTGATTCGTTTTCTACGGCTTATCAACTCTTTGCAGGTTATTTAAAGCCAGAAAATATTTGCAGATTTAAAGAATTTTTAGGGCAGATAATAATGGTTCCCTGACACAAATTCAACTATTGATTGATTGATTTGTTTTCTACGGCTTATCAACCCCTTGCAGGTTATTTAAAACCGGAAAATATTTTTAGATTGTAATTTTTTTAAGATAGTAATAGTTTAGTGATACAAGTTTTAGTGATTAACCTGGGCGTGGCTGAAGAGATGGACTTTGATAAACAAGAAATTATGTGTATTATAAATTTTCCACTTTACTTCTTTTTTACTTTAGTGATCTTTTCTGGTCAAATTTTTGTTTTTGCCTTTTTTCTCCATTCTTACTTTTTTCTTTCTATTATTTTCTTCCGTCTTCCAGTGTATTTTTCAGTTGTTTTTCATTCTTTGCTTTTCATTAACTCCTTCTTTCTTTTCCTTCCTTTCTATCGTAGTTTTCAGGGGTTTTTTAATCTTTATTCTCCTTTCTTTCTTTCTTTCTTTCTTTCATCAGTGTTTCTTTTTCTTTTTGATTTCTTTCGTTTCCTTTTTACTCTATTTGTTATTTTCTTTTGTTCGCCTTCCTTTTTGTTCTTCATCTCTGTTTTTTCTTTCTTTTTCTTTACTCCTTCTTTGTTTCTTTTTCTTTTTCAAACTTTCTTTTTTCTATTTCTTTCTTTCTCTTTTTCTTTCTTTCTTCTATACATGTTTTTTCTTTTTTCTTTATCCCTTTTTCTTTCTTTTCCATTTCTTTCTTTTTTTTCTTTTTCTTTGTATCTCTTTTTTTCTTTCCGCCTTTCTTTCTTCCGTTCGTATTTATTTTTATTTTTCTTTCTTTATCACTATTTCTTTTTCTTTCTTTCATTCTTTTGTCCGATTTCGTTTTTTCTTTTTTTTTTTTTTTGTTGATTTCTTCTTTTTTGTTCTTTCTTTTTTCCTCCTCCTTTTTCTTTCTTTCGTCATTTCCTTTCTTTCTTTATTTCTTTCACTTTTATTCCCCTTATACCTTTCTTTCGTTCAGGTTTTCTTTGTTCTCTTTTCAATTTCTTTTCATTATTCTTTCTTTGATTCGTCTTTCTTTTTTCTTTTTTGAAGTTTCATTCCATTGAACGCCTTTTTTTCTTTCGTTCCTATTTTCTTTCATATCTTTGTTCGTTTAGCTATTATTTCTTTTTTTCGTCTTTTTCTTTTTTAATTTTCTTTTTGCTTTCTTTAACTTTTTATTCATACCATAAACACTCTTTCATTTATATCTTTCGCTTTTCTTCTTTCTCATCACATTCCTTTCCTTTCCCGTCATTTCTCCATTTTTTCTTTTCGTATTTTCTTTCTTTAAATTTTCCTTCATCTTATCTTTCTTTCGTTCGCATTTTTCTCTTGTCACTTTCTAATCTCTATTTTCTTCTATTCGTCTTTCTTTTTTCTTTCTTTCTTTCTTTCTTTCTTTCTTTCTGTTTATCCCCGTTCTTACGTTCGTGTCTTCTTTTTTCTCTTTTTCTTTCTTTTCGTTCTTCTTTCTTGTTCTTTCTTTCTTTCTTTCCTTATTCATTCATTTTATTACTTTTCTCTCATTCTCATATTTTCTCTTTTAATTCTTTCATTCGTCCTTCCTTGTTCTTATCATTCTTTAACATTTCATTCATTATATCATCTCTCTTTTGTTTCTAAATTTTTTTCATGTTATATTTTTCTCTCTTTTTTCTTTCCGTTCGTTTCTCTTTCTTTTTTGATTTTCCTTCCTTGTTTACGTCATTCGCCTCTTTCTCTTATCGCCTTTTTCAGTCGACTTTGCCTGACTTTTATTCTGATTTTCCTTCTTTCTCCTCGCTTTCTTTTCTTCGTTTTTCTCTTTCTTTCTCAAACTTATCTAGGTCAGTACCTAAAAAATGGTTTATTATTTAATTCCTTCCTCCTTTCTTCTATTCTTTCGTCTGCTCCTCTTCTTTTTTGTCTCTTCTTCGTTACCCACCCGGGCTTCATTTTTTCCTCCTCTTCCCATTCGCCGCCTCTCTTTTTCCTTCCTCCCTTCCTCTCATTTTTCTCATCCTTCTTTCTTTCTTTCTTTCTTTCTTTCTTTCTTTCTTTCTTTCCTCGACTTCCTCTTTCCATCCTCGTTTCTCCCCCCACCTTCTCTCTGTCTCTTTTTTCCCGTCCTCCCCTTTCTTTCCCCAGACGAGGAGAGATCACTTTACATAGGACGTCATGGCTGATAATGACGCTGATCTGTTATAAGCGGTGTTGAATTACAAGAGCTTTGCACGTGCACAGCTTTCGCCCACCTTCTGATAGGGACACCCCGACGCCCTATCACACACCCGCACACAAGTACCGAACGCTTAAACACACAGCACCAAATTCCACACTCGGTTTACTAATGAAGACTTTTAATACAGTCCTACATGCCACCTTCTTCTCTTCAAGTAGTTTTTCAAAGGCTCTCTCTTATCTGCATTCGAATTAATGTCCTCGTCTTTGCTCGTTATAAGCACAACGTTTAAACTCTCCGGCCTTCTTCAGGTGTTAGGCGATCGGGGTAACCTTCCAAAAATTTCGAACAGAATCTTTTATTTAAACCAGTCATCGGGAAACAGCGTAACGCGGCCCACACGCAGCCCGTTTAGACTTGAATGGCGCGCCTAATTTAGTGGTGACTTTCTAACCGTAGCATAGATATGGCACAAGGCCGAAAGTATGGGGAAGTCAGTAAGTAAACGTTTTTTCCAAGTGTAGCTTAGATGTCGTACAAAGCCAAAAGTATGGGGCACCCAGTGACGATCGAACTCTCTACTCTTGACCGAACTCACTACTCACTACATTCTTATTGCTCAAAATAGAGTCCAACAGTTTTGTAAAAACCTCGGAGAATTCCAGTAATATATATTTAATCATTTCTAAGATACAACGGTTCAGAGCTTAATCTAACTATTGCACAATTTGCTGTCACACGATTTGGACAATTTTGTTGTTACACCAGGTTTATATACACACACACACACACACACACACACACACACACACACACACATATATATATATATATATATATATATATATATATATATATATAATTTTAAAACTCAGTAAATTTAAAAATAAGTTATTCCAAAATTCGCTTGAAGATGAAACAGAACTAATGCTTTTAATTTAATTATATAATTAAATTTGAAGTTTTTAGCTTCGGTTTTTGAAACACGGTAATTCCCGTGTAGCGAAGAAACCATATTTTAAATCAGTTAATTTATAATATTTATGCTCTGTACATTGAGCACTGTTTTGTAAAAATAAAAATATCAATAAGGACACCGTATTATATATCTTACTGTTCTTTCTTATTTTAATATATATATATATATATATATATATATATATATATATATATATATGTATGTATGTATGTATAATGCGTATATTGTGGCAGCATGTTTTCATTGATACATGTTTCAGTGAATAACTTAGACAAGTTTTGTCTACTTATTTTCAGTTGAAACCTTTCATATTCACGGACAAGCTTTTTGGTGTCGTTATTGAAGGACCAGAGAAAATCGCCACGTTGATTCATATTATTTCTTCTGTGTACTTTCGACATAGCTCAATGTCATCATCAAGTGTTGTTTATTGCAAGACAAATATTGTAGTGTTCATTTTTTTAAGACAAAATTGTTGTGTTCATCTGAAAATTAAATTTCTGATTTGTGGAGTGAAGAACGCTGAGTCAGTGCGTGATCATATGATATTGATTCGGGGAGTTAACTAAGTATAGTTGTGGGGAGATTTTACGAAATAAGTAGTAAAAATTGTTAGTTCAAACCTTGACATTTTAAACTATTATACATATTGTAAAACATTTGTGTAGTATTCGTAATTAATTTTATTACAGTTTGGTTTACCTGCGAGAATTTTTAATTTATATTTATTCTTTTCATTAAAAGTATAGAAGTATTTTCGACAAGAATTTTTCTGAATTGCCAATGTGTACAGGTATGTTGTTGGAAATGTTTAGAAATGTTGGACCTATCATTCAAATGAAAACTCAGCCGCCGAGACAACGTTGTCGTAGTGTGTCCAACATAAATATTATTTTTACCGTTGGAGATACAGTCTCCCAGAGGACATCCAAGTTTATAGACAATGTTAGTTTTCTGCAACAGGTTAGAAGGTGGCAACGAATCATTACGAATAAGTGTATTAGATATACTAGTCAAAAGAAAAAATAACAATTGTTTTTACTAATGTTCAACCAATACACTCAAGAGCCACTCAATGTAAAGGTTCACTATATGGACTTATATTAGCGTAGGAAGGAAGAAACGTTAGGAGTACAGAGCTAATGTAGACTTTAGAATGGACCGGGAACCCAGTCCTAAACAAGAAACAAGGAATAAACATCTACTCCAGTTCAAACAACTGGGGAGGAGTGAGAACCGGACGTTTTATTAGTGCGGCTTGCCTTATGGTGAGGTGCATCTAATGCGGCCCACTGATCAGCAAAGGTTGACCATGCCTGGTTTAAACTGGTTTTAATCCACGTCTAAGGATATCTAGTCTTGCGCAGTTATTGCTTGCTTTGTTTCCACTGAATCGAGAACAGAAACGTAACACACAACTCATGCCATCAAATTCACAAACCAACGTTTTAATTTACTGGGCTGCACAGGACAAGTCTGAAATTAGAACAATAAGAGTTATGTAAACAACTCGTCACGGGTCAGTAAGTTTTTCATATGCCTGAAACATTACCATTGGACCATGGAAGACTGCAAATGCTCTAATGAATTGCAGGTGCATCTGGCCTGGAGATTCTTGGCAATACATTTAAAAAAATCTGCAATATTATCACCTTTTCCATAAATATTTTCATACACTAAAACACAGTTAAAGTAATGATATATATATATATATATATATATATATATATATATATATATATATATATATTGCATAATGAAAAGTCACGTATACTTTCTTGATATGTATATAATATGGATAAAACAACTGAAAAGTTGCAAATTAAAAGAAGAAAATTGGATGATGTGGAATGCAACAGTTGCATTCCACATCACGTGACGTCCGCGTCCCACGACGGACGCTACTTGTAAACAAACTCCCAAATACAGTTATTCAATTAATTCCTGAGGAAGGACCGAGGCGGTCTGAAATATCAAATATATAAAAACATATAATAAATACTTTCACAAAAAACAGCCAATTTTTTTCATTTAATTTCCAACTTTTCAGTTGTTTTATCCATATTATATATATATATATATATATATATATATATATATATATATTTAAAGACATTTTTATGTTTAACATTCTTTTATAGATACAAGTATTTAAGTAAATGCTCTGTTTATATTAAACAGTATTAAATAACATTTACCGGCCTGAATGTCCGAGAAATCTTCATATATATATATATATATATATATATATATATATATATATATAGGGATAGATAGATAGATAGATAGATAGATAGATAGATAGATAGATAGATAGATGTACGTATATAGGTAAAATGAGAAAGAATAGAGTATAATTCAAACGTTCGTCACATTTAATTTAAAAGAGGGCTCAATACAAAGTAGAGCAATATCATTTATTATTTATCGCCTGATGAGATGCATTGATACGCATCGAAACACGACTGCAATTGTGTAGCGATTTTGACCTGTTTTCGGTGTAAAATCCTAATATATATATATATATATATATATATATATATATATATATATAAACACATATATATATATATATACACATTTCATTAAAGACAACTGATAAGATTATACAACCAAACATGCTTGAATGAAGGTATGTTGCCGATATATATATATGTATATATATATATATATATATATATATATGTGTGTGTGTGTGTGTGTGTGTGTGTGTGTGTGTGTGTGTGTGTGTGTGTGTGTTTCATTAAATCCTACCTACAATGTGTTTGTATAAGTGTTTTCCTTTCTGGACATAAACATTTTTTAAATTTTCAAAATGTTTGATATATGCGAGCATTTTCGGATATGATATATATATATATATATATATATATATATATATATATATATATATATCAATGTTTTCACCCCAGGCAAGGCAATAAAGTTCCTAAGATGCAAGGGGGTTTCTTATTGTTAGAAAATATGAGAAAAACAGTAAAATACCAAATATTAAGATGACAGAAAATAACGATTGACAACGAGTTTTATTAGTCCGTCGCTCAACGGTACCCTACACATAATAATCAATGGGGTTGCAGTCTGGGGAGTTAGGTGGCCAGATATAAGGGATGTATGTGGTCTCAGAAATTGTCTGGCAGCCTTTACGTTCTCCTGCTTGCGTGGCATGGTACAGAATCCTGTTGCCAGACCTAGAGACATTCAGCAAACACCATCTTGAACCAGAGCATCAATACCTCCTTCAGACACACGATGTAGGAATCAGTGTTGAGTCTGAGGCCATCACCAACAAATTCAGGAGTTCTTTTCTTAACAGAATGGTCAGAGGAGTTTGCCGAGCTGCCGTGCCTTCATTAGACTCATCCAGATTGTCCACTATGCTCAGATTGACAGCCAAACACTCTGTAATGTTCGTATTGGAGTTTCCGGCACGAATGCGGTTTCCAAATTCTTGCTGAAGTGAATTGCATCATGGTCCTCTTTTTCTCACAGTCGGTGCCCAACAAACCCTACTATACTGCGTAGTCGAGAAAATCAAAAACAAACAATGCGCATGCGCGAATTTTAAAATATATAAATGCCCTGTAGCATCGATGGAATGGCGACTATATTCACGGATAAATTTTTAGATAGTGGTTGCAATTTCTCCAAATTGCTAATGCGTTTGATTTAGCGATTCATTGACTTGTTAAATGAAAGTGAGAGCAGGAGAGAGTCGAGTGCATTTGGCGGTGGCAGACACGACGTTTGATACTAATGTATAGGGACTGTACTCTCATTAACATTTGATAAGTGGTCAGTGGAAAAAGTGAACAACAGGAAAAATGACATAAAGAAAGAAAGAAGGAAAGTAGAGAACGAAAGTAACAAAAGGTCTGAATTAAAAAGAAAGAAAAATAAACAAAGAAAGAAAGAAGTACAGAACAAAAGTTACAAAGTTCTGAATTAAAAAGAAAGAAAGAAAGAAAGAAAGAAAGAAAGAAAGATAGAAAGAAAGAGAACAAAAGTAACAAAAGGTCGGAATGAAACAGAAAGTAAGAAGGAAAGTAGAAAACAAACTAACAAAAGGTTTGAATTAAAACGAAAGAAAGAAAGAGAGAAGGAAAGAAAGAAAGACAGACAGAAAGAAAGAATGAATGAATGAAAGGCAAAGAAAAACAAAAGTAACATAAATTCTGAATTAAAAAGAAAGAAAGAAAGAAAGAGAGAAAGAATGAATGAATGAATGAATGAATGAGTGAATGAAAGGCAAAGAAGAACAATAGTAACATAAATTCTGAATTAAAAAGAAAGAAAGAAAGAAAGAGAAAAAGAATGAATGAATGAATGAATGAAAGGCAAAGAAGAACAATAGTAACATAAATTCTGAATTAAAAAGAAAGAAAGAAAGAATGAATGAATGAATGAAAGGCAAATAAGTACAACAGTAATATAAATTCTGAATTAAAAAAAAGAAAGAAAGAAAGCAAAAAATAATGAAAGAGAGAAAGAATGAATGAATGAATGAATGAATGACAGGCAAAGAAAAACAAAAGTAACATAAATTCTGAATTAAAAAGAGAGAAAGAAAGAAAGAAACGAGCAGTTCATTAATGTAAAATTACCAAGACAACCAGACCAAAAATTATAAATTTATCGAATTCTGCGCTTTTTTTTCTATTATTACTTTTTTTTCCTTTTTTTCTTTTCTTTTCTTTTCTTTTCTTTTCTTTTCTATAATTCTAAGCGGCCATAATTCCCGGTTCTGGCATGACGTCTAACCAAAATGGCGCTGATATTCTCGTAATCACCAAAAGCCGTTCCCTCCCCATTCGCTATTTACTCAGTGGGAGCCGTACGCAATGACCTTTGAATTAAATGTGACTCTGCCCCGAGGGTCGATACTGACGGTAGTTATGTCACTGTGTACTCGGACGTAGCGAGAAGGACGGCGCCGAGACGTGTTAACCGCATGCAGGGCGAATTTACATTCATTCCCTACATCTGATAAGTATGGCTTCTTGAAAGTATCTTCTCCTGAAAATCATTAGACGTAATAAATAGATAAATACATATTTGAGTGTATTAGAAGTTATATATATATATATATATATATATATATATATATATATATATATATATATATATATATGTTAAAAAGAAGAGAGAAACTGCAAACATTTTTGGTTGTAATGTGGATTTTTAAAAAATATATATTATGCTTTATTTTCCATAATTTTGCTACACGAGTTTCCGGTCTCGCGACCGTCATCAGGCAAAAGGTGGAGATTTCCACATATTATTAAATATAATTAAAAATAATTACTTTTTCTTCATGTTTTTCGATGTTAAATATTCTCGATATGAGACATTCTCCTTTTTGTCTTAGTGATCCAAACGTTTTTCTTGAAAATATATATATATATATATATATATATATATATATATATATATATATATATATATATATATATATGTGAAAATTTCTCAGAGTTAACATGTAGAAAAAGACAATATTTATAAATGTAAAAGACAATTATCAATAGAAAAAACTAATAAAACAAAATGCCCTTAGTAAATTCTTTCAATTGCTAAGGATTTTGTTTTGTTTGTTTCTTTGTTTTAATAAATTCATTTCGTTTTTGCTTTGGAAAAGTCCACATTGGACGAAACACGTCGGCTAATGTTACAGTTTTCCTATTGTCTTTTACGCACACACACACATATACATATATATATATATATATATATTTATAATTAAGTAATTCATTGAGTCTGAAAGAAACATCAACAGAATGCAGAAAGCACTGGACAGAATGCTTGACAACCTGTCAGGGTTTCAATTCTCGGTAGTGGATGCGCACTGCTGATGAGTCCCAAATATAGGACGAAACGGCCGTCCAGTGCTTTCTGCATTCTGTTGAGGTTTCTTTCAGACTCAATGAATTACTTAATTATAATTATCAAATCCTCCTTACAATTTCTATCATATTTATATCATTGCTTGATCCGGCTTCTAATGCTTCAGTTTGAGTGGCTTGGTGATAGTAATCATGGCTCCGGGGGGAGGGTGAACAGTTCTATGGTTACAGAGAACTTCAGTTGAGTTCCACTACGGAATATGTGAGCGAGCGGCGCTATATTGAATCTGATTTGCTACCTCTTCGTCACCGAGGCCCGTTGGAACGGTTGGTATGACGTTTCCTTCATAACTCAACTGTCAGGGTTTCAATTCTCGGTAGTGGATGCGCACTGCCGATGAGTCCCAAATATAGGACGAAACGGCCGCCCAGTGCTTTCTGCATTCTGTTGAGGTTTCTTACAGACTCAATAAATTACTTAATCATAATTATCAAATCCTCCTTACAATTTCTATCATATATATATTTTTACATATATATATATATATATATAATCGGTATCACCCTATGCAAAGCAGTAAAGCCACTAAGACACAAGGGGTTACAGTGTGTGGAAGAATTAGGAACAGAAACATTAATAATAAGCGGGAAAAGAAAAGAGTAATCAGTAGATAGCGATTGGCATTGCATTCAAATTTTTGCAGATTAAAGTTGACTAGAAAGTATGGAAACGAGAGGGCATGCCACAAGCGAGAAGTGCGAGAAAAGAAACTGTTAGCATAAAACTTACGGTTACATCTAGCCGTCACTACTGTAAATTGATGTGATCTCGAGGCCAGTCTAGTACTGCGCTTAATTTGAAAAAGTCTGGGTCGCATAGCAAAGAGCTCATCCGAACAATTACGATGAAAGTATTTATTTTTGTGAAAATGTTTGGTCTGATGAGTTAAAACCATAGTATTAGTTTTAAGGAAATAAAATATTACCATTATCTTTTAATGTCTCCACTTTCATAATAATAATTATATATATATATATATATATATATATATATATTGAGTATTTATACACCAATCCTTCATTTATGCATGTTTCATTAAAAAAAAAGACAAGGTACTGCGATTAAGCTTTTTATTTAATTTGTCTTGTGTTGGAACAAGTGTTTTCTTTTCTGGACACAGAGTGTGTAGAAACTGTCCAAATGTTCTGTAATTCCGAGCGCGTTTGGCTATACTTTTAGCCATTATCAAGGATGATTTTATTGATTCAGTTTAATTGAGTGTGTGCAAGATGTGTATGTTTAAATGTGTTAGAAATGTTTTATTTTCTGAACACGGTTAGCATATTGTGGCCGTGTTCGTAGTTAATATTGTTAAAAGTTGGCTTTTTCTTTATGTATTCCGTGGCATCAAATCATTATATATATATATATATATATATATATATGTGTGTGTGTGTGTGTGTGTGTGTGTGTGTGTGTGTGTGTGTGTGTGTGTGTGTATTTGGGCAGCAATCCATCTTTCATGCATATTTTATTAAATACGATACGGTACGTTTATTTAGTTTTTTTATACAAATTCTCATGTGATCTAATAATTGTTTTTTATTTTCAGATGATAAATTATGTAAAAACTGTCCGAATGTTCTTTTTACAGGTGCGCTTTTGGCTATACATTTAACTATTTTCAAGGATTAAATATTATAATTGTTAAATAATAAATAATTTGTTGCATGTATGTTTTATAAAATGTTTTCATTTTTCCAAACACGGTCAAGATATTATATCCATGTTCAAAGTTAATATTATTAAGTGTTTTTTTTTTTGTTTTTTTTTATTAATAAGGTTTCCATTATTTTTCGCCTTTTTTGCATGTAGATGATGCTATTATATTAGTTTTGTCAACAAATATGTCACGAATAGTGTCCGGTAGGTCTCCATGAATATTTAAATGAGATCTAATTGAGCTATAGTCAGAAAGATGTAGTGCGTGTTTCGTGTCAAACATGTTTTAGTGTGGCCTATATAATTATTTACGAATTTTGATTGATCAGGAATACAATTCCTTAATGGGCATTTAAATTCGTAAATAATATTTGCCCTATTTAATTTTGTTCTAAGAGGTGAATTATATATATATATATATATATATATATATATGTGTGTGTGTGTGTGTGTGTGTGTGTGTGTGTGTGTGTGTGTGTGTGTGTGTGTGTGTGTGTGTGTGTGTGTATATATATATATATATATATATATATCCGATATATTTTATGACTTTAAAATGTTCGGTTTATTTTTTTAAACAGTATCTCGTATCTATTTTAATCGATCGGCCTGAATATTTGGGAAATCTTACAAAATCAAAAAGTACACGCCACACCAGGATTCGAACTTGCGCCACTTTTTCAGATCCGGCGTTAGATCCGATATGCGGATTCAGATAGATAGATAGATAGATAGATAGATATGAACAGACTAAGATAGATCGATATGAACAGAGATAGATAGATAGATAGATAGATAGATAGATAGATAGATAGATAGATAGTACTAGATTGGCGTCAAGGTCTTATTATTTTACTGTTGAATTTCCTAGATGTAAGCGTAAGTTCCATGCTAACAGTTTCTTACTTTATTTACATTATTCGGACTGTTATGCTCATCTTCATTGCCATATTCATCCTGATAGACGAAATAAAGAGATCGGTTGGTATTTCTAATCACCTGAAGAGGGCCGAAGCGTACAAAAGCCGAAACGTTGTGAATATGGCAAGGAAGATTAGGATAACAGTCTGAATATTGTAAATAATGTAACAGTTTCTTGTCTCGCACTTCTCCCTTGTGGAACTCTCTTCCGGCTTCTTGCTTCCAAATAGCTTCTTATAGCGACCAAAATATTGGGTTAAAAAAACATGACAATGAAATTAACTGAAGAGGTTGGAAGTAGAATATTATGAAGCTGTTCATTGTCTGATAATTCTAAGAGCTTTGGTTCAATTCTAATGTTTTGTGAACTTATATTCATGTTTTGTCAACATTCAAATGAATAAAAACTTTCACTGACATCAAGAATAAGTCATCTCTTGGGTAGGCTTTTTGGTTTGGCTGGTTTGTTTTAAGGCATATCAACCTCAATGGGTTATTTAATGCCGACATGATTTTTAGAGCTGCTAATATTTTTGTCCAAGTATGTATTGCTGGTAATACTTTTTTTCAAAAATTTATTACTAGTAATTATGTATTGCTGGTCATAATTGTTTTCTTCAAAAATGTATTGCTGGTAATAATTTTTTACAAAAATGTATTACTGGTAATAAAACCTATTTTTACAGTTTCATAGCGTTTTGACCTCAGTCTGGTGTTAAGTATTAGCCCATAGCTAGGGACCTAACAGGTGCTACCACCACGGGTTAGGGTGAACCTGGGAACACCAGCAATTAAGAGATGGTTCCACGCTTCTCAAAACCTCCTGATTAAAGGCCTTGCCGTCGGGTGTAGTTTATCGTCTTTTCATTAAGACGGATTATATACAAGGGTGTTTCATTAAGACGAATCATAAGTCAGCAGTAAATAAATCAGTGTTATTGGTGAAAGTTTATTTATTTCTATATTGGATCATGTTATTTAAGTCATGGCAATTATGTGTGAAAAATAATATCGCCCAAATGTCCACCAAGGCTTCGGCGGCACACCTCCACTCGATGGTCAAACTTTTTGATGATGTCTCTGCATAGTTGTTCCTCGATCTCACCAATATACCTTATTATCTCATCCTTCAGCTGTTGAATTGGTGTTGGCTTGTTGGCATATACCTTACTTTTGAGATGACCTCAAAGGAAGAAATCTAAAGGCGTCAAGTCGCACGATCTTGGTGGCCAATTGACTTCACTGTTTCGAGAGATGATACGACCTGGGAACTTCTCATTCAATTTCTGTTTGAACGTCCATTTTCGTAATAGGCTTCGATAACTTTACTACGTTATTTGATTGTTAATCTTTCCATGGTTGAAATTGCCAAAGACTTAAGTTGTTAAATCTGAAAGAAAAAAAATCATTAGACGCTTAAACTTAATTCACATTTAAAATCGGTCCAAGTTATTGGAACACCCATGGGTGTTTCATTAAGACGGATCAAAGTCAGCAGTAAATAAATCAGTGTTATTGGTGAAAATTTATTTATTTCAATATTGGATGATGTTATGTAAGTCATGGCAATTGTGTATGAAAAATAATATCGCCCAAATATCCGCCAAATCTGAATGAAAAAGAAACAAAAATTTAATGACGCCTAAACTTAATTCACATTTAAAATCGGTCCGTCTTATTGGAACACCCTTTAGTTTATCGTCTTACCCAGGACACCTCATTTGGTGGAGGTCTTACGCCTCTGCAGAGGTTCAATCGGCATATGCTGAAGCCTCAGTCGACAGGAAGGCAAAATGAGGTTGAGACTAACAGGCATTAACCCCCAAAGAAGATGATTGAATGAAATGATTTTTTGTATCACTTATCGTCATCTTTTATCCTATCCATGTCTTCCTCTAACTCTTAGACTCATCCCTAGAATTCTTTGAATTTATCTTTATGCCTTACTGAGTTTGTTTACAAGCGATTCTTGAATCTCTATATTTCACGTCCTTACATGAAAGTTGGTATGAGAGATTTATTATACACTTGACGTTTTAAGCAAACTTCCAAGATATTTTTTTCATTGTATCTCTGTTTACGAGTAAGTTAAATAATTTCCAACCTATCTTTCTGCGTTGTCATATTTCATTTTCAAGTTGTTTCTTTAACGTTATCACGTGTCCTAAGTATATGTATTCCTGGAACACTTCCAGTTCTTCATCTACAGTTCTTATGATCTTTTTCGTGCGTTACAAAGGAGCATTACTTTTCTTTATTTCTCTTCATTTTTGAACATCATTAGGACTTTCTCTATATTCGGCATTTACCCCTTTTTGTAATTTTTCCAATGATTCTCATATTATCAAACTGGCGTCAGCAAATCGTATATGGTTTAAATATTCTCCGTTTATACATACTCCCCACACCAACCAGTTCATTGTCCGGATGATATTTCAAGGCCTGCTATAAATAAATTATGTGCAACTGTATCCCTTTTGCCTCACACTTTTTCCTATGTTTATACTTTCTACATTTTTGTATACTTGAAATATTGCATTACTGCTGTATTATATGTTCTTAAAAACTTTTATGTAGTTTTCACTCATAAATTACTACATTGCTTAATACTGCCGAGTATTCTACTGAGTCAAAAGCTTTCCATTGTCAAGCCAAAATAAACAAAGTTATTTGCTGTAGTCTATTATTGTTGCTGTACACAATTTTCGGTCAATCACTTCATTTATTATTTACAAGCAGCCATACACAGAAAAAGCGTTCAATTAGAATGGAGCAAAAACAGTATCAGGTTTAGATGTAACAGAGTCTATATTCTTCAAATACTTTAAAGTACTTTCATTAAAAAAAAATTTTGAATTAATGCAGTTACTGATATAACAGAAGTAGTCTGTATTTATTCAATCAAAGTTAGCCGAGGACATGAAGGGGTAAAACAGGCAACATGAAGACCCACTTCAGATCCCAATTATTTTGGAGTTTTTGAAATCCGATTTGTCAGTGTGCTACCAGGGATGTAAAAGAGGATACATTTATAAAGCAATTGTTAAGTTAAATGAAAATTGGTTGAAAGATCAATAAAAAATAAGAAACCAGTTAAAATCGCTATTTACGCGGGTTTTCACTATATGGGTGGACACAATTATTAAGTTAAATGACTGTTAAACAATAAACTTATTGTTACACTTATTGGCTACAATTAAGTGAAGTTTGTATTAGATTGCTTGAAAATTGAGGGAGTTTTTAGTTTAAAATTTGTGTTGAGCGTTCGGTTTACAAGGGCGATTTTACTGTTTTTAAACGACAATCTTCCATGATTCTCTCACGTACATTCATATCTGCTCAATGTGTATCCAAATAAACATAAAAATGTCTTAAAATAATTGTCGGACTTTGTACATTTCATAATGTGTGACGTCATTTGTTTACATTTGGATACGCATTTGGATACGCATCGAGTAGATATGAATGTCCGAGAGAAAATCATGGAAAATTGTCGTTTAAAAACAGGAAAATCGACCTTGGTAACCGAACGCTCTACTGTGGTGAAATCGGTAAAAGCACGTCAGGCCGGTTCGTATAGGATACAGGTTCGATTCCTGTCGGGGGACGCATATTTTCTATGAAATTTCTCGGACATTCAGGCCGGTAAGTGTTGTTAATACTGTTTATTATAAACAGAACATTTACTTAAATATTTGTATCTATAAAAAAAAAGAATGTATAAACATAAAAATGTCTTAAAAATAATTGTCGGATTTTGTCCATTTCATAATATATACACACGACTTACCCGTCGAATTCGACGTATGAGGGTCAAGCAGATCAGTTCCTAGGAAACCGACAAACCCGACACCAGCACAATGAGATTTGATAATAGTGGTGAAGGTTTCGTGCAGGACGATCCACACTTTTTGAAGGGCTGAATACAGAGACTTGGTGCACTACGTGCCTCCGAAGGTTTTGAATTCAGAGTTGTCCTTCTCCTAGACCAGTTGCCATCCAAGGCTATAGAACCCAGTCTGTCTTGCTATTTAGACATAGCTGGAGGGAAAAGAAAAGGATTCACACTTTTCCCAAGGGTATTAGCACGTAAGTGAATGTAATGCACACACATATATATATATATATATACATATATATATATATGTAATGTATATATATATATATGATCGGCTCTCCCGTCGAATTCGACGTATGAGGGTCAGGCAGATCAGTTCCTAGAAACTGAAAGCCCGACACCGACACATGAGATTTGATTATGGTGGTGAGGGCTTTGTGCAGGGCCATCCACACTTTTTGGAGGGACGAATACAGGGACCTGGTGCAGCGAATGCCACAAGGTCCCCAAACGACCCTCCGCAGGTTTTGAATTCAGAGTTGTCCGTCTCCTAGACCAGTTGCCATCCAAGGCTATAGAACCCAGTCTCTCCTGCTATTTTCTCATAGTCGGAGGGAGAAGAAGAGGATTCACTCCTTTCCCAAGGGTATTAGCACGTAAGTGAATGTAATGGATTCGACTGGAATTCGAACTCGGCTCTCCGATTCCTCAAAAGAAGCCGTTATCCATTACTCCACCGTGCCTCATATTGTCGCCATATTTATTACAATGTTTCGACCTTTCAGTATCTGTTTATATTCCTGAGATGAGGTATTATGAAGACAATAGTCCGAATAATGTAAATAGTGTACATAATACCTCATCTCAGAAATATAGACAGATACTGAAAGGCCGAAACGTTGTAATAAATATGGCGACAAAGATGAGGACAATAGTCTGAATAATGTAAATAATGTACATAATACCTCATCTCAGAAATATAGACAGATACTGAAAGGCCGAAATTTTGTAATAAATATGACGACAAAGATGAGGACAATAGTCCGAATAATGTAAATAATGTACATAATACCTCATCTCAGAAATATAGACAGATACTGAAAGGCCGAAATTTTGTAATAAATATGGCGACAAAGATGAGGACAATAGTCCGAATAATGTAAATAATGTACATAACACCTCATCTCAGAAATATAGACAGATACTGAAAGGCCGAAATTTTGTAATAAATATGGCGACAAAGAAGAGGACAATAGTCCGCATAATGCAAATAGTGTAGCAAAAAAAACAGATGGGAATTTGACCATTTTTCGTTTCCTGGCAGGGAATCTTGTATTCCGTGTGAACAAAATGTTATATCTTCCTATCAATTTATTTATTTAGAAATTATTATAATTTTTGAGCATCAAAATGAGGAAACATTTTGTAAAAAAAAAAAAGATTGGCTATCTGTTCATTACTGAAATGCGATGCGAAGAAGTTACGATCTGACTTTCCCACGTGGAAAAATAAAAATAAAATTCCCTTTGAACGTTTCTAAGAGATCAAATTACAAAGCCGAACTTTAACGAGGAGGAATTAATTCAAAATTGTCTAATGCATACATACATATATATATATATATATATATATATATATATATATATATATATATATATATATATATATACATATATATACATATATATATATATATATACGCACACACACACACACATATATATATACACACACACACACACACACACACACACACACATATATATATATATATATATATATATATATATGTGTATTTATGTATGTATGTATGTATTTACAAGTAATTTTATCCAGGTTAATGGATTTTTTTTTAATCTAACTTTTTTATTGCTGTAAACGTTTCGCGTACGAAAATAAATTTAGCAGATACAGACTTAAAAACTTCCTAACGATACACGTGCTTTTTGGTGGTTTTCCAGATTAAAACCGAATGCAGATTCCTGGTGAGAGGGACATTTTCTTCATTAAGACTCTCGATATCTAGGCTGGTAGACCTGAATTTCACCGTTTAGAAAGGGATGTCTCCTCAAACATATATACATATATACATATATATATATATATATATATATATATATATATATATGTGTGTGTGTGTGTGTGTGTGTGTGTGTGTCGCCTCAGAATTTCTTCAGAATGATGTTGATAGCATTTCTTTAAAATTTCCATTAAATGTTCTTCCCTTCGCTGTTGCTGGGTGCAACAAATTTGGTAGGAAAAGTTTGCTCAAGTATAATTTTTCAAATAAAATTTCGTAGGCTGAACCAGCTGACATGTCTCGTATGTTAGCTATTAATTCGGCAGTTTAATGTCAGTTGTCCTCAATTAAATCTTAGTCAAGAAAACTTAACAAAAGAAAAACTCCGGTAGTATTCGAGGGTATATTTGGTTAATTTGCAATATAAGCACAAAAAGCCACCGGTATTGAGAATCTACCATTCTGGTGTGAAATCGCCTGGTTATTTCGAAAATGACATTAAAACATTGCGCTCCATTACCGTTTAGAAGTTAAGGGGAAATGTGAGTTGGACTTCTTTCACGTCGCGTACACAGAACGTCCGCCATTACTGGTTTTGTTTATATACGTTTGCGTCGAGTAGTCATGCGTCGCGGAAGCTTTACTTTTCATGATTACTGCGCAATGCGCGAAGCTTGGAAATAATGCGTGAAATTATGCGCATAAAAACGTAAAATCCGACTATTAAAATAAAATAAAATAAAAATTTAATGCCTGAAAAGTTGAAAAAGTTATTGTTTCAACTATCTTGTGTCATGAAATTTTCCTAGTGTAGTTAAATTGTTTGGTATCAAATGCAAGGGTTAATTTGCAGTATAAGTATCAAAAGCCACCGGTATTCAGAGTGTACCATTCTGATGTGAAATTGCCTGGTTATTTCGAAAATGACATTAAAACACTGCGACCGATTACTGTTTTCGATTTATCGTCAATATAAGTTCGATCTCTTTCGCGTTGTCCGGCCGCCATTTTGAGCTCGTCGTAATGGGCGGAAGTTTATTTATTTATCGGTCTTTTTACAGATTTTCCTTATCTTACTGGTCTTAATTACTGCGCGACTTTTGCAGATGGTATTTTAAAATGCGCTTGTTTTTTTTAAATGAAGTTTAAAATGCATAGTATTTTTTCTTTATTGTCCTTAATAAATCTGCTTATAGCTAATGGAACAATTTCTAGATAAATATAATATCATAATTCTTCTGCATTCTGTTTCAGTTAATTTGCACAGGGGTATATATATATATATATATATATATATATATATATATATATATATATATATATATATATATATATATGTATATATACATATATATATATATATATATATATATATATATAATATATATATATATATAGATATATATAGATATATATATATATATAGATATAGATATATTATAAATTAAGTGATTTAAAATACGGTTTCTTCGCTACACAAGAATTACCATGTTTCAAAAACCGAAGCTAAAAACTTCAAATTTAATTATATAATTAAATTAAAAGCATTACTTCTGTTTCATCTTCAAGCGAATTTTGGAATAACTTATTTTTAAATTTACTGAGTTTTAAACGCACATATAAATTCATAATTTCCTGTTTCCAAGGATACAGAGAAATCCAATCATTCAGACAGGAGCGGTAGCGTGTTCATTTTTATTAACTATTGTTGTATCAATTATGAGTTACGTTTGAAAAAGAGGTTAAATTTTGGGAGGCTAGGGGTATATTTTTCAAAGAATTTTGACATCCATTCAACGCATGTGGTCTGTTATTTTTTTATCAACGACAAAAAATTTTTCGCCATTTTTTCTGTTAAATTCGTACTTGTATACTTAAAGATTCTTTCTAAAAAGGGTGTTTGGATTATAATACGTTATATTTAACTACAATTTTAAAATATTATTTTTACTCTTAATTACTAATAGACTATATTTCTTTTTAAATCAAGTAAATGTAATAGAATTACTTAAATTATTATAGATATTAAAAATTAAATTATTATAGATATTTTAATTATTTTCTTATGTAAAACTATGATTCCATAGCGACACAGAAATTTCTACGTTTCAATACTGAAACTAAAGTTGTTAATTTAATTATAAAAATTAAACTTAAAATCCAGAGTTTCGTTCCATTGTCAAGCGATGTTACGAATAACTTTCTAAGAAATTTATATAAAATATTAAGATTATCTCCAATTATAAATTAAGTAAATTTCTTAGAAAGTTATTCATAACATCGCTTGACAATGGAACGAAACTCTGGATTTTAAGTTTAATTCTTATGATTAAATTAACAAATTTAGTTTCAGCTTTGAAACATAGAAATTTCTGTGATGCGATGGAATCATATTCTTAAAAAAGAAAATAATTCTAATATTATGCTCTAATGTTTGTATCTATCGAGCACTGTTTTTTTTTTAAATAAAAATAATTGCTAAGAACACCGGATTATAAATCTTACTATTCTTTCTTATTATTTTAATACATACATACATATATATATATATATATATATATATATATATATATATATATATATATATATATATATATATATATATATATATGAAAATGTGGAAAAGACAAAGCAAAATCCGAATGTGTGAGTTTACTGTTTTTATTTTGTTTTTGTTAACAGTAAACTCACACATTGGGATTTTGCTTTGTCTTTTCCACATTTTCATCATACCGTCGGATCTACATCCACACATTTGCTTATATATATATATATATATATATATATATATATATATATATATATATATATATATATAAGTATATAAAAATATAGTTTTAAGGTATGATATATATGTATAGGTAATTGAGATAGACCGTATATAATTATATGAATGTAGATACTGTACTGAGGTGAACACCAAACGATGACAGTCTGTTTCAGGCTTGAAGTTAATCTTCTGAGTATTTTCTTACTAATAAAGCATGTTACTTTATTATTAAGGCGGCGTTTTTTAAATCGAAATTTTATTTCTATGTATTACCAAAAAGCTCAGTGGGTTGTCTCCTATGTTCGCAGATGAAGGCTTTCTAGCGATTCGGTTTATCGAGCTCTTCAGGCATTGCAAGTATTTAGTATTATAAATCTGATCTGGTGTTGGTTCCATATTTCTTGCTAACTAGATCTCTGATCGTTTTTTTTTTTTTTTTTGATGTGGTGCTTATGATCCTGGTGTCGTCAGGGATGGCTAGCTGGTTCTCAAATTTTGTTGATAGATTGGTGGAGGGTAATATTATAAAATTATGTTTTTGTTGTCGGGGGTGCCTCAGAGTTGTAGATTTTATGTACTCGTTTCCTGGAGTTGAGGATGAAATGACGTGGATAGTGAAGAAACCTAAAGTTCTTTTATATATATATATCACTTCTCCATCTAGTTTTTATAGAGCAGGAATCGATAACCTTTTGCTAGGTTCCGACGTATGGTTTTAAAATCATTCAGTGTGCTAACAGTATACGTATTTTTACACAAGCCAAGGTCAATATACTTGTTCTAGAATATATTTTATAGAGTAATATATAGTACGAGGGTCATTCAATAATGACGGTGAATTTTTCGGTATAAGGACTTCTAATGCAGATAGAAGCTTACTTTCTTTCTTTTTTTCAACGTAGTCTCCCATCACTGTCACACACTTTTCCCATCTGTGCACAAGCTTCCGTATTCCCTCAGCGCAAAAATCTTTGGACTGATGTCTCAGCCAGTCGCTCACAACACTTTTGACTTCATCGTCACTTTTAAACTTCGTGCCTCTCGTGAACGCTTTCAAGGGACCAAACAGGTGAAAGTCTGAAGGGGCAAGGTCTGGGCTGTAAGGGGGATGAGGGAGCAGTTCCCAGCCCAGCTTGTTGATGGTCTGCACCGTTTGGGCTGCTCTGCTGTTTGTGTTCTTCAGTAAGCATCTTTGGCACCCATCGGCAGCTGACCTTGTGTGCTGTTCCAACAGATAAGCTCAAAGTCCTTGCAATGTCATCCACTGTAACCCTTCTGTCAGACTGAATGAGGTCATTGACTGATTCGATCACCTCAGGAGACCTCACTTCTGTAGGCCTCCCAGGCCTGTCTTCATCCTCAACACTGCTCCGTCCTTCTTTAAACAATTTAGCCCACTTGTAGACATTTTTTGGCTGAAACATGTGGCACCATACACAGTTGACATTCTCCTATGAATTTCAACTGGTTTGCACCCTTCAGCAACCAAAAACTTGATAACTGACCGCTGTTCAATCCTGGAGCATGTTTCTTGGTTGGCCATCTTTGTTAATCGCCAAAACTCTCAAAGTTTTTTTTAATCTGCAAAAGAAATTAAATCCATGCGAAAAAGAAGTAAAACAAAAAAAAATAGTAAGCTTCTATCTGTATTAAAAGTCCTTATACCGAAAAATTCACCTTATTTATTGAATGAGCCTCGTATATATAAGTACATACATACATATCTGTAATATAAAGTATATATACTTTAGTATATATTAAAATTGAAACAACTAAATATCTTCTTTGCGTTGTAATAGTTATTGTTTCGGACATCGTGATGTTATCTGCTAATATTTTGTATTGTCAAAAATCTTTTTCTGGTAAAAATTTTCTTTCAAAATTGTATTACTGGTAATAATTAATTCAAAAAGTATTGCTGGTAATATTTGCCCATAACTGGGACCCTAACAGGTGCTACCACTCCGGGTCAGGGTAGACCTGGGAACACCAGCGATTAAGAGGTGGTTCCACGCTCCTCAAAACTTCCTGATCAGAGACCTTGCTGCTGGACGTAGTTTATCGTCTTAACCAGGACGCGGGTGTAGTTTAACGTCTTACCTAGGACGAAGATAGATAGATAGACAATGAAGAGACGAGCAATATATATATATATATATATATATATATAGAGAGAGAGAGAGAGAGAGAGAGAGAGACCTACAAATCAATGCCTTGTGAAACAAACTCCGAAGTGGTTGCTTTACAGATTACTACAATCATAACCTGTTCAAGTTTATAGTTAACCGTTATTTTCCCTACATATCTGCATGAGTTGTACTTCTTCTACTTTGAGTGACCAACGGGCCTTATACAGGGGAACACTAATGCAAAAACTAAATAGATAAATATAGATAGATAGATAGATAGATAGATAGATAGATAGATAGATGGCTTCAATAAAGAATACGTGGAGATAGATAGATAGATAGATAGATAGATAGATAGATAATGAAAGGACGAGCATAGATAGATAGATAGATAGATAGATAGATAGATAGATAGATAGATAGATAGATAGATAGATAGATAGATAGATAATTGGTGGGACAAGAAAAGAGCTAGTGAAGGGTAGACAAAGATGAGTGAATAGGAACAGAATAGAAAGAGAGGAAATAGAAAAGGAAAACAGAAGAGATAGATAGATAGATAGATAGATAGATAGATAGATAGATATGTCATCAGTCGGGCTTATATAGGCAGATAATCTTACCACGCTAAGATGGAAGGGCGGCCATATTTAATAGCAAACGATATCGACGCTCTCTGCTGTATCCGATGCGCATAATCTACGTCCATGTTTTGCTATTTGATCAAATAAATACATCATAAAGATGGCTTTCTCTTGTTCTGCTTGCCAGATGCCGAGTACCTTCGGGATTGTAAGTCTATCTATCAAAGTGGCAAATCTGGCGCCGCCATTCTCTGGCTGGTTGAGGGGAGAAAGCCAAAATTTCTCGAGAAGGAGAAAGGGCGGGATTTAAAAGAACCTCATCATGAAAGACACTACAACGATACATTGTAATGAATATAACATAATTAATTGCATGAGATCTGCTTAAGTATTATTCGCATATATATTTAGATGGGTATCCTCGAATACGAGTGGCCAGCTATTATATATATATATATATATACATATATATATATATATATATATATATATATACATATATATATATATATATATGTATATATATATATATATATATATATATACATGTATATATATATATATATGTATATATATATATATATATATATATATATATATATATATATATATATTGATGCATGTTTCATTAAATAATATAGAAAAGTTTTGTCTATTCACTTTAAGTAATATCCTTTCATATTGTCTGATAAGCTTAATAAAATTATCATTGAAAAACGAAAGGAAATCACCATAGTGCTACATGTTTAAATCCAATCTAAGCTTTCGGCTTACATAATACATTACATATATATATATATATATATATATATATATATATATATATATATATATATATATATATATATATATATATAATAGCTGGCCATTTGCGTTTGTTCAACGTCCATGGAGCCAACCTGCGGCTTATACGTAATTATGCTGAGCAGACCTTAGTTACAGTTTCTGGGAGAGAGCATCTTATCTAACGTGATTAACAATCTAAACAAGGCCAGGCACTAAAACCCTCGGTCACGGTGAATTGTGACTTCGTGCTAGCACAGCTATCGACGGCTTACAAGTGTCCCGTTTACCCAATTACACTCACAAACTTGGGTCACTCTGTGGTATGGTTTTCGGGCATTTCCAGACCGATAACATCTGACAAATCAACCAAGGTAAGATTCGAACCAGTGTCTCATAGTCAGAAATATATATATATATATATATATATATATATATATATATATATATATATATATATATATATATATATATATATATTGTGTGTATTTAGGCAGCATTTTTTCATTAATACATGTTTCATTAAATAATATAGATAAGTGTTGTCTATATATTTTATGTAAGTTTTTTTCATATAGTCTGATAAGCTTAATAACATTATCATTAAACAATGAAAGAAAATCACAATATTGATACATTTTTTTTTTTTAATCCAATCTAAGCTTTCGGCTTAAATAAGCCATTATCAAAGATGACAATTATCAAAGATGACAATTACAATATATTTAAGCAATACACGAACATGAAATTGATGATAGTCTTGTTTGTTTACAGGATGATTTCCAAGCAACGATTTTCTACTATATTATTTAATGAAACATGTAAATATATACATACATATATATATATATATATATATATATATATATATATATATATATATATATATATATATTACCCTGAAGATCCGTTTAGGTGAAATCTAGGTAGCTTGTTCCTAGCTTTAAATAAAATAAATCCTATTTTATTTATCCCAGCTCTACTTAGCGTATTGAGCACTCTACCTTTTAGCTTTGTTAGTCGCTAGGTTTTTTCTTCTTTGGACTCAAATCTTAGGGCACTGAACGATTTGTTTCGCCCTCTTCGGATGCTTCTAGTTCTTTTTCTTTTTTTTTCAATTTTTTTCCTCGGGTACCAATTTGTTTTGATATACTTGCAAGTTGTGCTAGCCGAGGTTTTTTACTAACCGTGTATTACCCTTAGTATAATATCTATCCATCTATCTATCTATCTATCTATCTATCTATCTATCTATCTCTCACTCGATATATATATATATATATATATATATATATATATATATATATATATATATATATATATATGTATATATATATATATGTATATATATATATATATATATATATATATATATATGTATATATATATATATATATATATATATGGAGAATGATAGATAGATAATATTAGTGGCCAATATACACACACACAAATAAACATATATATATATATATATATATATATATATATAAATATGCATATATATATATATATATATATATATATATATATATATATATATATATTTCCAAGAGGATAGAATCCAGGTAGAACTCAATGTCCAACACAGAATAAGAATAATAATAAAAATCAAACATCCTTATCCAAACACTACTGGCATCTGGTGGACAAGGATCTGGTGGAGATTCTTATCACGAGCGAGAACCCCTAATAACTTCCGCGATCGGTGTGATCTATGCATTGCGGAAAAAAAATTTATTATTAAAGATAAAAATCCAGATGAGTTTCTAGATCTTCCTAGTGAGATCATTTCCAAATGTAGACATAAAAAACGCTTCAAAACATAAACACGTTTTTGTAACTTGTTGTTACCTATAACAGTTCCATCTTAGATCACTAACATCGGACATGACATTTAAATGGAATGACTCTTATGATTATCTATATATATCATTGTCTGTGTTTATGTGGTGCTCTATATATTTTTTGATCATTTAATTTGTGTTAGCAGACTTTATTCATGTGTTGGTATATCTGAATGTGGGTATGTAGGTAAAAAGGTTTTCCTAAATAACTGATATACAAAATCTGATAGTTTTCTGATATGTTTATATACCTAGGTATATACGAGGGTCATTCAATAAATAAGGTGAATTTTTCGCTATAAGGACTTCTAATACAGATAGAAG
>OZ038507.1:77080583-77083083 GCA_964036315.1 Acanthosepion esculentum
TTGGGGTGAAATGCTTAAAAAAAAAAAATTTTTAAGTATCTCCCCTCCCCGCCAAAAGAGAAATCCGAAAAGCGCCCTTGATATATATATATGCCTTATATGCAAAGTTTCTCTTTCTAAAAGAGAAAATCTAAATTAGAATTAGAATGAGATCTGTGTTACCAAGTACCCTTAATCCATCGTAACAAAATTCAATGCGTGAAATTTGTAAATACTAAACACTTGGAATCCATCGCCTTATAGATCAGTTATAACAAATTTAGTAGAGGAGTTGAACACAGCATAGGTAGATTCATATCTATCTATCTATCTATCTCAGTCCATTCATATATATATATATATATATATATATATATATATAGAAAAGACTACTGAAAAGTTGCAAATTTAAAAAAATTAAATGTTTTTTGTACAAGTATTTATTTATATATATATATATATATATATATATATATATATATATATATATATATATGTATTTGATATTTCAGAAATGGCCGTTTTCAGAAGTTTCTTTACATTATGTAGCGTCCGTCGCGAGACGCGGACGTCACGTGATATGGAATGCAACTGTGTTCGAATATTTCTAACGTAAATCTAACTGTCATAATATTTTGGATGTTGTTTTAAAAAAAAAACTTTAACTATATCTAAAAAAGATTTTTTTGTTTAACTATTGAAATATTTATAAAGATTTAAGATACCCAAGTCTTTTTTTAAACCTAGTTTATATGAATTTAATTTTAAAATCCAGTATTTTTCTTTTTTTTCTGCGTGTGTATGTGGAACGGAAATCAGAATCTATCAATACACATTTACAGTTTTCTAATGAGTGTCCTGGTTGATTAAAACTTTCAGCTATGGAGGAATTAGGATTGTTTTGACGTATGGTTAGTTTATGGTTGTTGAAGCGAAATCTAATATATATATATATATTCTGTATTTCGGAAGCAATCCCACTTTTATACCAGTTTCCTTAAAAAATGACTGGGAAGCTACCGCCTGCGTTTAAGTTTTACTTTAGCCATTTTTAGGAATGATTTTATTTTCTTAATGCATGGGTTTTTATGTATCTATCTAAAGTAATGCTTTACAAATAAAATGGCTAAAAATAATGAAAGTATAAAAAAAAAGAAAATGCCAACATTCAATAATATCAAATATGATTACGGCCACAGCGTGCTGACAGTGTTCATTTCTCTAGATACATACAAAAAATAATACATAATAAATTTATATATATATATGACTACCCACAATGCACCACTGACCCGTATATATGAATAGCCGAGAAAAATAACAGCACTCGTGGCCCGATGATTGCATCTAGCATGAAACAGACTGTCGCCTCTAAGTGTTGACTTCTATGTTCACTTTTATATTTACACACGCTCTATCTCTGATATTGAGCACTTTATCCCATAAATATAGCACACTTTAAGACTGTATTTCTTCATATTCAGCTCCTGATAATCAGTAGAGCACTTTCGCTACATTTTTTAATACAGTATGGACATAGAAAAATTTAGCCTCGACTACTCCGTAAAAAACATACCCATCTCATCCCCTTCCATATATAGGCTAAAAATATTTGAAAAAACAGAAAGTTTCATAAAAAGAATGAGATGGAAAGCACACTTTTTAAACGAGGACCTTCACAAGGTGGCCCGATGATTGCATGTAGCATGAAACAGACTGTCGCCTCTAAGTGTTGACTTCTATGTTCACTTTTATATATATATATATATATATATATATATATATATATATATATATATATATATATATATATATTGTTTACATATCAAGAACAATTTTGAAAGAAAAGATGTATTACAAAATGGAAAAATAGTTTTTATGGCGCGTTTCACCCGTGAGAATTTCATGGGACTGGTTTTGTTAACATTGTTTTAACTGCACATGCGCTAGAATGAGAGATGCTGGGAATGTAAAAACTTAACAAAATCGTTCTAAACACACATACACACATACATATATATAGTTATATATATGTAAGGAGTAATGGATAGCGGCTCGGATTCAGGAATCGGAGAGCCGAGTTCGAATGCCAGTCGAATCCATTACATTCACTTACGTGCTGATACCCTTGGGAAAGGTATGAATCCTTTTCTTCTCCCTCCAGCTATGAGTAAATAGACTGTGTTCTATAGCCCTGGATGGCAACTGGTCTAGAAGAAGGACAACTCTGAATTCAAAACTTGCGGAGCGTCTTTTAAGGACCTTGTGACACATAGCGCACCAGGTCCATGTATTCGGCCCTTCAAAAAGTGTGGTTAGTTCTGCACAAAGCCTTCACCACTATAACCAAATTTTTTGTGCAGGTTGTTTGGCTGTTGGTTCCTAGGAACTGAGTTGCTTGACCTTCATACGTCGTAAAAAGTCGTCGGTAGGCGTGGATTAACAGCCTGCGTCGATCAGCAACAGGAGAGTCCACGATATCTATCTGTCTATCTATCTATCTCTCTCTCTCTCTCTCTAT
>OZ038507.1:77088083-77120583 GCA_964036315.1 Acanthosepion esculentum
AGCCATAAGACCAACGCCGCAGCCCCAAACAAAGAACAAAGTCCAAGCACTACGCATGTTTTTGCGTTTGCTATTTTTAAAATGAAGATGTACATTTTTGCCATAAAAATGGACTGTTATATGTTTTAAGTCACTTAAATAACAAAGAAATAATACAGCAATATTTTAAATATGTTCTATCGAAAAAATACGCGAATCAAGGGAGTTCTTAGCCAATAATTTGTACATATGTTTTTCAGAAAAACACGCGAATATTGGGAGTTTCCGCGAATAACAAGTACATATCTTCTAAAGAAAAATCCGCGTATGAATGAAGCCGCGGATGCTGAAACGCGAATAGGCGGGGGATCACTGTATTGTAGGATATTTTATATTTTTATTTTTATTTATAATAATAACAATGTTTCTACAATATTTACATTATATACACCCCTGTGTAAATTAATTGAAACAAGCGCTTTAGTTTCCTTTCTTTCCACATACGGTCAGTTTTAGACCCACTGGTCTGAAAGGGTTTAATCCATTTGTATTTTTTCCTCAGATTAGGTCATTTCCAGTGGTGTGTAGTAATATGAATCTATTTTCGTATATAGTTTCTGTAATATACTCATAAGGTATTTACAAAGGTATTCTATAAACCCTTGTGCAAATTAATTGAAACAATCGATTTAGTTCCCTTTCTTTCCACATACGGTCAGTTTTAGTCCCAATGGAGGGGCAGGGTGTAATCGATTTCTATTTTTTCCTCAGATTAGGTCATTTGCAGTGGTGTGCAGTAATATGAATCTATTTTGGGGATGTATGATGAATTTTGTTTGGCCTTGAAAAATATTGCGTCATCCGTCATTGCATCAGACTTTTATCTCGCCTAGACATTATTGTCTCAACTGTCGATTAGTTGTCCTACGGCCATTGTCTGTGATGGATTCTATTCCAAGGAAGCGTACAAAAACTGTAACGCTGTAACGCTGCGCGGACACACAGGCAAGCCTTACCAGTGATCAAATCAAAGTACTATAGACTGTCCCGGAAACTCTCCTGATTTAAATCCAATCGAGAATCTGTGGTCAATCTGCAAGGAGCGACTTTGTAGTGGTATGTTAATAAGAATAGACCATTTGTAGATGTCTGTTTATGGTGGCGTGAATAACATGACCACACAATTTATACTTAATGCAAAATACCACAAAACATTAAATACAAGAAGGAACAAAATGGTTTTAAAACAATAACATTTGTATTTATTTTGTGTATTGAAGTACATGCGTAGAAGCTAAAGTTCTGTTGGTGTTATGTCCCTTAGAATTTGAAATATTTTTTATCTGAACTCACAAAAGTTGAATTAATCATAAAGCTGAGAAATGCTGAATAAACTGTAGTTTTAGAAGAATATTTCAAAGAGAAAAGTTCTTGTTGCAAGTTTGGAAACGTTCGTATGTTTGTAATGTAGTTTGGAAAATTTCGTACGTACGTGCATGCGTCAATATGCTTTTAACGTCTGACCACCCATGGCCGAGACGAGAATCTTTAAGATCACATCTTCGCGGAAAGGAAGAGTAGAGAAGAAAAGAAGAGAGAGAGAGAGCAACAAGCTTGTGTCGGCTATTTATAATTCATGTAATCACGTGACAGGCTCAAAAGAAAATGGCGGGAAAAATTGACTTGGTCACGCGCTGGAAGAATATTTGTATGTGGGTGGATTGCAACGTCCACTTCTGTGTTTATTGACCAATTAGAAACTGGTATTTCCTGAAAATATTTACTGAGTAGGCTCTCTGATCCACTTTTTGCACAGATTTGTACAAAATTCAACATTGATAAGAAAGTGGTAGCGGGATGCTACTATACCCCACACACCCCATGGAATAGACATACAAAGTACTAAGATGTGTACTGGGTCCTGTTTCATTGGAAAAATATGAAAAGAAGTAAATAATAGCGGAATTATTAGTTTTGTTTCAATTAATTTGCACAAGGGTGTACATTGTTTGTGAATATGACAGCACAGATGAGGACAACAGTCAGAACAATGTAAACAGTGTAAATAGTATAAATGTTTAAATTAGGCAGAAAAAAATGATGAAATTAACACTTGGGGTAAAAATGAATAATAAAAAAAAGCAAATGAAAGCCAAATGAAGCAAATATGTTTCCTTTATTTACTCCACTCGTCTTTTTCTTTCGTTTCTCTTTCAATTTCTCATATTTTTCCTGTTTTCGCACCAAAATCAAAATTCGCTTCTAATCCATTCAAAATCTTTGCCAAACGGACGTGGCAAATTTTCAATATTGAAGACCTTCTGCACTCTTCGACAAAAACTATTTCCACACAAGGGCATGAGCCACGGAACACACCCACGATCTGATAAATGTATAAGTATATTTACTGTCTTTTCTCCTTCCTTCCTTCCTTCCTTCCTTCAATCCTTCCTTCCTTTCTTTGCTTGTTCCTTATCATCTCTATTCCTATGACTCGCATTCTGTTTATATCATTCTATCTCAAAGGTTTTTTCTATCTCAATCTGTTCCTACCTCTCAATCTCTCTCCCTCTCTCTTTCTTTCTCTCTCTCTCTCTCTCTCTCTCTCTATATATATATATATATATATATATATATATATATATATATATATATATATATCAGTTTTTTCAAATCTATCTGTGTCTGTTCATATATATCTATCTCTTTATCTCAATCTTTTCCTATCTATCTATCTATCCATCTCAATTCCTTCTCATCTCTCTCTCTATCTATCTATCTATCTATCTATCTATCTATCTATTTATCTATCTATCTGTCTATCTATCTATCTATCTATCTCAATCCCTACTCAAAATATCTATCTATCTATCTATCTATCCATCCCAATTCCTTCTCATCTATCTATCTATCTATTTATCTATCTATCTATCTATCTATCTATCTATCTATCTATCTATCTATCTACCTATCTATCTCAATCCCTTCTCAGCTATCTACCTATCTATCTATCTCAATCCTTCTTATCTATCTATCTATCTCAATCCCTTTTCTTCTATCTATCTATCTATCTATCTCAGTCTGTTCCTCTCGTTCTCGGCTTACAGTCGTATAACTTTGATACACCGGTTCTCGTACGATCACCGAATTTAAGCAACGTCGAGCCTGGTCAGTACCTAGATGAGTAACCTCTTGAGGAAAACCAGGTGCTGTAAACTTGGAGGTGCGGGTGATGTAATGGATAACGGCTATGAATTGGAAATCGGAGATCCGAGTTCTAATACTCATCGGTTTCGTTATTTGCACTTACGGGAAAATATCTTTGCGAAAGATATTAATCCATCTATTCTCCCCCTAGCTATGTGTTAAATAGTAGGCCTTGTATAAGTAAATCATTATTATCTCTCAAAATTCTTACAATCTCAAAATATACTCTGGGTTAAATAACTTACAAAAGGTTGATAAGCCGTAAAATCAAATCTCTCTCTCTCTTTATTCGTTCGCTCTTTCGATCTCACTCTCTCCCTCTCGCTCTTTATCTCCCTCTCACTCTCTAATTCGTTCTCTCTCTCTCGCTCTCTTTCTTTCTCGCTTTCTTTCCTTCTCGCTCTCTTTCTCTATCCCTCTCGCTCACTCTCTCTCTCTCGCTCTCTTTCGCTCTCTCCCCCTCTCGCTCTCACTTACTCTTTCTCACTCTCTCTCACTCTCGCTCGCTCTCATTTTATCTCTTGCTCTCTCTCCCTCTCGCTCCCTCTCTCCCTCTCGATCGCTCTCACTCTCTCTCGCTCTCTTCCCCCTCTTGCTCTCACTTCTCTCTCTCACTCTCTCTCATTCTTGCTCTCTCTCATTTTCTTTCTCGCTCTCTCTCACTCTCGCCCTCTCTCTCTCCTCCTCGCTCGCTCTCACGCTCTCTCTCGCTCTCTCTCTCTCGCTCGCTCTCTCTCTCTGTTCATATCTCACACCTTTTCTTTGACCGAGTGGTTGTGTGGGTTGTGCAACAGATAGCCACTCGAAATGAGAAGTAAGTTCGAATTCCAGTTGGGTTTGTTACACTCACTCACGCGCAAACACCCTTAAAAAGATATGATTGTATCCCAACCCAAGCTATGGGTTAAATATCAGGACTTGCATCTGGAAGAATTCTTGTTATTCGCACAAATATTAATGCACTGCTTACTCGCAACGAAAAAAAATCATTCTTATAATTCAAAATATGTTTTGGTATTAAATATCTCAACCCCAAAACGGTTGATAAACCGTAAAATTCAAACCAATCAAGACTCTTTCATATATCTCAGTAGGTTCGTATTTATCTATTTATCCATCTATCTGTTTTTAAAACTCCGTTTCGCTATTTCGCTTTATACATAGATACATACCTACCAATTTATCTACCT
The DNA here is from genome assembly GCA_964036315.1 of Acanthosepion esculentum. NCBI lineage: Eukaryota > Metazoa > Mollusca > Cephalopoda > Sepiida > Sepiidae > Acanthosepion > Acanthosepion esculentum. The sequence goes on from OZ038507.1 coordinate 77,092,460, forward strand.
ACCCACCTATCTGTCTATGTATCTATCTCTCTATCTATGTATCTATCTCACTCTGTTTCTATCTATTCATAAAACACTCTTTATCTATTTCACTTTATTCATATCTATCTATCTATTTATCTATCTATCTATCTATCTGTCTGTCTGTCTGTCTGTCTGTCTTTTCATATCTATCAATTATCTATCTATCTCTTTCTGTTTCTATCTATCTATTCATAAAATCTCTCTCTCTTTCTCTAGATATTTCAGTTTATTCATATCTATCTATCTATCTATCTATATATATATATATATATATATATATATATATATAAAGAAATATACTCTTAATGTGTTCGATATTTATGGGATAAATTGCTCAATATCAGAGATAGAGCGTGTGTAAATATAAAAGTGAACATTGTTCACTTGAATATATATATATATATATATATATATATGTGTGTGTGTGTGTGTGTGTGTGTATATATATATATATATATATATATATATATATATATATATATATATATATATATATATATATATATATAAATATCTCTCTAGCTATTTCCGCTCTATTTAATCCATAACGTTGGGAAGAAGGAATGGGTTCATATTTTCCACAAGATTATGTAGGCGAAACTGAATACAACGGACTTGGCGCGCCAATAGAAATTCCACCGCCGGTAGCAGCTGCTCTAAGCGTCCATCAGCAGTTCGATAACCTTTATAAAGTAGCTTTTACCCAATATGAAATCGGGTAAAATCGATTAACATTTAAGCTTTTTCTTTCTCTTTATTCTCTTCTCTTTATGCCTCTCCCTAAAATTTATGTCTTTTTCCTCTTCTCTGTTTCCGATTCCCTCTTTCTATTTTTCTTCTTTCCCTGTTTTTTTCTCCTCTGCTTCGCTTTACCTCTCTATCTGTTGAACTCTCTCTCTCTCTCTCTCTCCCTCTCTCGCTCCCTCTCTTTCTGTTTCCCGCTCGATTTCTTATTATCTTATGCTTTCTTTCTCATACCACTCGATCGACGAAACGTCACAAGCCTTTCGCTCCTCTATCGCATATTCTAGGAAGAGTGTTCAGACGAGCTCGATTCCTTAGTTCCAAGACCCGCCATACCACGCCCATGATAGCGAACCACCTTCATTCCCTTCGTATTCCTTTGGTGAGATCTAAGTTCCACTAGACCAGCTTCTTCCCTTTCTGACCCTACACGCAAGCCGTTAGTGGCCTGCAATACTGAATAGAATAATCGCACGAAGGTTGACAATGAACGATAACACTTAAGACAAGAACACCACATATAAGATTCGCCAGCGGCGCGTAGAAGTAGTCAACTGCTGGATTGAGTTAAGTGAATTCCACAATGAATCTCCAACTGCAGGATATCTACCAATCGCCCCACGCAGTCAGATGTGGCACAAGGCCGAATTTAATGCGGGGTATCCGAGCCCGTAGGCTCGTCCAAAAATTCCCCGTCGAACCCCTATAAAACGGGGTATAGTAGCTGTTTCCCGAAATGAGATTTTGCTTTTCCTCGTCTGGGGATCCTCTCTGCCACAGGCACCGTGTTTGACCAGTACAGCCGGAGACAAATCTCCAACTCTATGATATCTACCAACCGTCCTACGTTGTCAGATGTTGGACAAGGCCGAATTTAATGTGGGGTATACGAGCCCGTAGGCTCGGCCAAAATTTCCCCGTAGACCCCGTATAAAACGGGCTCGGGTAGCTGCTTCCCGAGACGATACTCTGCCCTTCGACATAGCCTCGTCTGGGGATCCTCTCTGCCCGGAGGCAGAGAGTTTGACCAGCACAACTGGAGACGAATCTCCAAATGCAGACCAACATACAGTATTTACTACTGTATTTATGTGAATGGGGACATAACCATTATCGTCCGTAGGTATGCTACAACATGTCCATACACTTGCAAGCAGCCTCTCTTCCAAATTGTAGGAGCTCGTGTCAGCCATCTGAAATAGAAAATTATATGATGTAGGTGTGACAATACTTTCGGACTACTCTCTACATTCCTTAGTTCATCAGTTCTAACTCTCACGACTAAGACCCTCCCAGCCACTCCTATTGTAACGAACCACCTTCATGCCCTTCCTATTCTATTGGTGAGATATATATTCCACTCGTGAAGATTCTTCCCACGAGCCGCTGCTTTATGGGACCAACTCCCAAGAGGATGCTTCCCCGATTATTACAATCTTGGCTTGCTCAAATCCATGGTTAACCGTTATCTTCTCCACATATCCCCATAAACTGTGCCTCTTACTTTGTAACCTTCTACCTCGAGTGGCTCTTGGGCATTGTACAGGGTGGATATCATTATAAAAAAAAATTATTTACAGTCAAACTAATGTCTTCACCAGTCCGACTCTAAATAATAACTCCTCATTCTTAAAATTCAGACAGGATTTATTTAACCTTTACGGTCCCGATGTGATACAACGATGAAGTTGACTAGAAGAGCTTTGGCACGGATCTCAGACCTGCTGACATTCCTATAGAGATGTCGCAACCTGCGGCTAATTAAAACAGGTTTATCAATGAATGCTTCAATTCCAGGAGAGCGCAAAGATTTGGAGAAACATCAGATCACTACTTCGTGGGGCAATGGTTTCCACGCAACCGTTGGAAGATACATCAACTCCAACGGGAACTCTCCGAGCAAACAAAGACTTACCAGAAAACACTTGACGCATATAACAACATAATCCAACAAGACCTGGATGTCATACAATGTGTCATACCAGTGAAAGGCTTAAGATTCGCTACATACAAACACTAATGAAGACTTTAGTTCAACTGGAAATAACGTAAGTAATGAAAATCCCTTGTTCCAGAAATATAGATAGAAAACATTTCCGCCTTTATAAGCCTTCTACATTGTCATTCTCTTTTGTTCGTTTTTTCACTATTTCTGACTATCGTTTCCCTTTGACTTACCTTATTTCTTTTCTCATAAGTTTTCTATGTATTTACCTTATTTCCAATCGATCATTTTCTCACTATACGTCTCTCTCTCTTTTTAATTCTCTTTCCCTGAACACTTCCCTATTCATTTTTCTTTCTTTCTTTGAGGTCTGTCACTTTCTTTAATCTTTTTTGTCATAACTGCTTTTTCTTACATTTTCTTTGCCATGTCACGTTTTTCTTTATTTCATATTCTTTCTCTCTTTGTCATGTCTGTTTTTCCTTTATATCATTTTCTTTCTCTCTTTGTCATGTCTGTTTTTCCTTTATTTCATTTTCTTTCTCTCTTTGTCATGTCTGTTTTTCCTTTATTTCATTTTCTTTCTCTCTTTGTCATGTCTACTTTTTCTTTATTTCATTTTCTTTCTCTCTTTGTCATGTCTGCTTTTTCCTTTATTTAATTTTCTTTCTCCCTTTATCATGTCTGTTTTTCCTTTATTTCATTTTCTTTCTCTCTTTGTCATGTCTACTTTTTCTTTATTTCATTTTCTTTCTCTCTTTGTCATGTCTGCTTTTTCTTTATTTCATATTCTTTCTCTCTTTGTCATGTCTGCTTTTTCTTTATTTCATTTTCTTTCTCTCTTTGTCATGTCTGCTTTTTCTTTATTTCATATTCTTTCTCTCTTTGTCATGTCTGCTTTTTCTTTATTTAATTTTCTTTCTCCCTTTATCATGTCTGCTTTTTCTTTATTTCATTTTCTTTCTCTCTTTGTCATGACTGTTTTTCCTTTATTTCATATTCTTTCTCTCTTTGTCATGTCTACTTTTTCTTTATTTCATTTTCTTTCTCACTTTGTCATGTCTGTTTTTCCTTTATTTCATATTCTTTCTCTCTTTGTCATGTCTACTTTTTCTTTATTTCATTTTCTTTCTCTCTTTGTCATGTCTGTTTTTCCTTTATTTCATATTCTTTCTCTCTTTGTCATGTCTGTTTTTCCTTTATTTCATATTCTTTCTCTCTTTGTCATGTCTGTTTTTCCTTTATTTCATATTCTTTCTCTCTTTGTCATGTCTACTTTTTCTTTATTTCATTTTCTTTCTCTCTTTGTCATGTCTGTTTTTCCTTTATTTCATATTCTTTCTCTCTTTGTCATGTCTACTTTTTCTTTATTTCATTTTCTTTCTCTCTTTGTCATGTCTACTTTTTCTTTATTTTATTTTCTTTCTCTCTTTGTCATGTCTCTTTTTTCTTTATTATATTTTCTTTCTCTCTTTGTCATGTCTGTATTTTTTACTTTATTATATTTTGTTACTCAATTTGTCATGTTTCTTTTTCATTTTCTTTTCTTTCTCATTTTGTCATGTCTGTTTTTTCTTTATTTCATTTTCTTTCTCTCTTTGTCATGTCTGTTTTTCCTTTATTTCATTTTGTTTCTCTCTTTGTCATGTCTGTTTTTTTGTTTATTTCATTTTTTTCTCTCTTTGTCATGTCTGTTTTTTCTTTATTTCATTTTTTTTCTCTCTTTGTCATGTCTGTTTTTTCTTTATTATATTTTGTTTCTCAATTTGTCATGTTTCTTTTTCATTTTATTTTCTTTCTCTCTTTGTCATGTCTGTTTTTTCTTTATTTCATTTTCTTTCTCTCTTTGTCATGTCTGTTTTTCCTTTATTTCATATTCTTTCTCTCTTTGTCATGTCTGTTTTTCCTTTATTTCATATTCTTTCTCTCTTTGTCATGTCTGTTTTTCCTTTATTTCATATTCTTTCTCTCTTTGTCATGTCTACTTTTTCTTTATTTCATTTTCTTTCTCTCTTTGTCATGTCTGTTTTTCCTTTATTTCATATTCTTTCTCTCTTTGTCATGTCTACTTTTTCTTTATTTCATTTTCTTTCTCTCTTTGTCATGTCTACTTTTTCTTTATTTTATTTTCTTTCTCTCTTTGTCATGTCTCTTTTTTCTTTATTATATTTTCTTTCTCTCTTTGTCATGTCTGTATTTTTTACTTTATTATATTTTGTTACTCAATTTGTCATGTTTCTTTTTCATTTTCTTTTCTTTCTCATTTTGTCATGTCTGTTTTTCCTTTATTTCATTTTTTTTCTCTCTTTGTCATGTCTGTTTTTTCTTTATTTCATTTTTTTCTCTCTTTGTCATGTCTGTTTTTTCTTTATTATATTTTGTTTCTCAATTTGTCATGTTTCTTTTTCATTTTATTTTCTTTCTCTCTTTGTCATGTCTGTTTTTTCTTTATTTCATTTTCTTTCTCTCTTTGTCATGTCTGTCTCTTATTTTCTTTCTCTCTTTGTCGTGTCATTTCTTTATTTTAATTTATATCTCAATTTGTCGTGTCTCTTTTTCTTTCTGTTTCTATTTTCCTTTGTTTTATTCTTTCTCTTTTTCATATCAATTTTTCTTTCATTTTTTAATAACTGTCTTTTCTATCTTCTTTCTTTCTCACTTTGTAATGGCTCTCTTTTTCTTTTTCTTTCTCTCATTAACATACCTCTCGATTTCTTTTCTTTCTTTTTACACTTTCGTTTTTTGTTGTTCTGCTTCTATCTAAACTCAGTCATCGACTCCATTGCTTGTCGTCTGCTTCAACCAATCTCTCAACAATGGCGCCAGTTATGGAAACTGGTACGTTCTTCATGTCGGCTCTAACCCCGTACCCTTGAGATATTCTTACTGATTCTTTAATATTGATTCATTCCTAGTCATCTGGGATGTCGGCTCGGCATCACGGCGGCCCGCCAGGGGAATTATTAAATCCGTATGCCACCGATTCTGTGTCCGATCAACATGCGGCTATGGTTGTGGGCTGGAAAAAATACTTCTTGCTGCGTGGATTGTTTATGAAAGGGATGGATGGTTTTGTACTTGGGTATCGTGGGGGAATGATGTAAAAGGTGGTTTAGATTTCAGATTAGTACCGTCTATTATATATATATATATATATATATATATATATATATATATATATATATATATATACATATATATATATATATATATATATATATATTAAGCTTATTCCTAGCCGCAAACACTCCTTACTCTGATGTTCATTGCGTTTCTATAGTGAAAATCATTAGCAGTGAATTTGCATTGAACATAAAATAGCTCAATCCAGCCAGTAAGCCTGGCATTAATTTCAGACGTTTGACAATTGCTTTCTTCATATTTTCCTTCTGTTCACATAAGGAAAGTTGTCTTGATTTAATTAAAATAGTTTCAAGGACTTATATATATATATATATTAAGACATTTTTATGTTTACACGTCCTTTTTATAGATACAAATATTTAAGTAAATGCTCTCTTTATAATAAACAGTATTAACAACATTTACCGGCCTGAATATGCGACAAATGTTCAGAGAAAATATGTGTTCTCCGACAAGAATCGAACCTGCATCCTATACAGAACCGTCATATAGCTTGACGTGCTTTTACCGACTTCGCTACAGAGGAGCGTTTCGGTTAGCAAGGTCGGTTTTACTGTTTTTAAACTACAATTCTCCTCTGTGGCTCAATCGGTAAAAGCACGTCAGGCTATATGACGGTTCCGTATAGGATACAGGTTCGATTCTTGTCGGAGAAACGCATATTTTCTATGAAAATTTCTCGGACATTCAGGCCGGTAAATGTTGTTAATTCTGTTTATTATAAAGAGAGCATTTACTTAAATATTGGTATCTATAAAAAGAACGTATAAACATAAAAAATGCCTTAAAATAAATGTCGGACTTTGTCCATTTCATAATATATATATATATATATATATATACACATAGACAACAACATTATTTGTACACGCATCAATTTCGAATATTTTTATCCAATTCATAGAATCTAATGCCCGTATGTTGCCAAGTTTTTTATATGTTAATAAGTACAAAAAAAGAATATACAACTCAATTTTACGAACAAGAGGTTAAATACAACAAATTTGAAATGTGATTGAATTACTGTTGTCCCCAGGTCCACCCTAACCCGGGGTGGTAGCACCTGTTAGGGTCTCAGCTATGGATCAAAACACTATGAAAGTATAAAAATAGATTTTTATAGTAAAAATACCAACAATACATTTTTGAACAAAATATTAACAGTGATACGAAAGAAATTAATAATGCTCCCAACAAAATTAAATTTCAGCATTACACAAGGAGTTGACATGTCGCTAAACAAACAAACGTATCTAAAAATCGTGTCGACATTAAATAACCCACCGAGTTAACCAAATTGAATTTAAACTTATTAATGTTAAGTTACTTACTTTTTTGTCTAGGGCTTCTAATAATTGTAATCATTTTTTTCTTTGTTTTACAATTAAGATGAAATATTTTTATATATGTTAGTCTACGAGATAATATGACAACAGTGTAACCAGTGTTGTTGTCAGTAGAACATTCTCCCCGCGTGCAAGAAGATTCATGGAAATTATTGGTTTATCAAAGATTAGATTTTGCTTTTATTGTGTTATTTATAATGATATTTCAGGTATTTATATTTTAATAGTAAGTAATAAATTCAATTTGTTTTTGTGAATTATTTTAGGCTTAAATCCCGATTTATATCTTCAATTTTTTATGCTAATTTTTTTCTAAAATTAAAAGACTTTTCGATATTTGTGTTTGTTTATTTGTGTACTATTTCGTAATTTTTGTTTATCTAACGTTTTATTATATATATATATATATATATATATATATATATATATAGAGAGAGAGAGAGAGAGAGAGAGAGGGAGAGAGAGAGATAGATAGATAGAAATACATATAAGAAACTAGTATTAGTAATTCTAGTATTTTTGTTTATCTAACGTTTTATTATATATATATATATATATATATATATATATATATATATATATATATATATAAGAAACTAGTATTAGTAATTCTAATATTTTTGTTTATTTAACGTTTTGTTTTTATATATCTTTATCTATAATTCTCAAAATGTGTATGTGTGTGTGTGTGTGCGTGTGTGTCTGTGTGTACATATGTGTGGTGTGTGTGTGTACGTGTGTGTGTGTGGTGTGTGTGTGTGTTTGTATGCGCACACGAGTGTGTATGTGTGCGTGTGTGTGTGTGTGATCGGATGTTGTTTATGAATTTCCACAGTTTTCATCCAATTTCGATGAATTTTTTTTGTTTGATAGATAATACTTCAGTGCCTGTTTTAATAACAAATTGTTGGCGACAATGGCTCTCCACAACTTCCTATACGTTATAACTCACAGCAACGTTTTACTATTTACTACCTGTTCTTGGATATAGATCTTTCAGAAAAACTTTAATAAAAATAAATAGTTTAAATTATTACAATAATATTATTTATCATTATATAGTTTCCTTTTCAGGGCCACACCCACATTCAAATTGTTGACCCCCCATTTGGGGATGTGCCTCAGTTGCACCCAATTGTTGTTACTAATATTGATTTTCGGGTGGTCTCACTTTAAACTTAAACTGCACCAATTGAACGGTAAAAATTCCCAGTAATGAGAGACCCGGTCGAAGACGGGTTATACTGCTAGATTATATATATATATATATATATATATATATATATATATATATATATATATATATATATATATATATATACAGGGTGTCCATAAAGTTCGTGCGCATTTTTAAAAATTTATAACTTTATTTGTATTTGCGATAGAAGTAATTTGTAAAAAGGATTAGAAAGAAGTAAATCTATATTTTTAAGGTTTTATTGAAATTTTATTTAAGTTTCCACATGTCCTCCATCATTAGCAATACAAAGGTTAATACGATTTTGCAGTTCACGGAAAACATTTGCCAACTGATTTACAGTAATGCCTGAAATCACATTAGTTATTTTAGCTATACTTAAAACTAGGTACATTAAACTTTATAACATTTTTTACAGATTATTTCTATCGCAAATACAAATAAAGTTATAATTTTTTTTAGTGCACACGAACTTTATGGACAACCTATATATATATATATATATATATATATATATATATATATATATATATATATATATATATGTATATATATATATATATATATGTGTGTGTATATATATGCAAGTTTCATTAAAAACGACAAACAAGGTACTACGGTTAAGTTTTTTATTTAAATTTTTCTTGTGTACGAACAAGAGCTTTCTTTGCTGGACAAAGGGTCTGTAAGAACTGTCCAAATGTTTTATTTTTCCGAGCGAATTCGGCTATATCTTTAGCCATTATCAAGGATGATTTGATTTTTCAGCTTAATTGAGTGTGTGCATTATGTGTATGTCTTAGTGTGTAGTAGGGGTGTTTTAATTTCCAAATACGGTTAGCACGTTGTGGCTTTGTTCGTAGTTAATATTGTTGAGGGTAGGCTTTTTCTTTTTTATTATTAAAGCCTCCATTATTTTTAACCTTTTTTACAGGTGGAAGCAATTAATATATTTGTGTTTTAGAATCCATTAAAATACACACAAAAATTCACCAGACTCCATTAGAAATATACTAGTAGAAAACACAAATATATTAATTGCTTCCACCTGTAAAAAAAGGTTAAAAATAATGGAGGCTTTAATAATAAAAAAGAAAAAGCCTACCCTCAACAATATTAACTACGACCAAAGCCACAACGTGCTAACCGTATTTGGAAATTAAAACACCGCTACTACACACTAAGACATACACATAATGCACACACTCAGTTAAGCTGAAAAATCAAATCATCCTTGATAATGGCTAAAGATATAGCCGAATTCGCTCGGAAACATAAAACATTTAGACAGTTCTTACACAACTTTTGTCCTGTAAAGAAAGCTCTTGTTTGAACACAAGAAAAATTAAATAAAACGCTCAATCGTAGTACCTTGTCTGTCGTTTTTAATGAAACTTGCATAAAAGAAGGATTGCTGCCTAAATATACAACTATCATATATATATATATATATATATATATATATATATATATATATATATATGAAAAAATTGATTTATTTTTGGGATCTTCTGAAACACTCAAAGTATATAATGTTTATATACATACATTATATACGTTTGGAAGTTTGTCATTGCCGGGGATGATGCTGGGGAGAAGCTTTCACTGTCTATAAAATGATTTCGTGGTATGCGTCTCAAATAACCTCTGACAACAAAGTCCAGCTTCAAGCCGGAGAATGAGTGAATGCGGACAACCAGCGCCTCATAAGAAGCTGCTTCGAGTAGCTGGGGCTCGACAGACCAGGAAGGTAGTTCATTTAGGTTAAGGAAAACCCTGATTTTAAACATCCGCCATCTTGCGATTATATCCTAAAAGGAAATGGCTATGGAAGTAAATCCAGACAAAAAAAAAACGGAGTCGATTAGCCATCAACACTGAGAATTTTATGGCAACCCCTGCAGCCAATTGCTCAAATATAATATTCTTTTGGTAGTGTCGGTACGGCCTAGAGGTCGAGGAGCGACATGTAGTCTGAGCAGCGCATGGCCTGTAGATACCATCGCACAGGTCTGCGCTCTGGAACGCTTATTCCAATTTCACCAAAAAAAGGACTAAATTTTGATCCTACAGGTGATTATCTTTATCTCGTTCGATATACGGATTATTGCTATTGTTATTGTTTAGTCCCCGCCACAAGGCTTGGGTGATTTCTTTATCGATTATACGGTTTGGGAAATTATTGTCGATTAGTCTTTTATATTTTTTAATTTCTTTATAAAATATTACGCGTGATGAAACGAATATATTTTTCTATTGAATTATTTACGATGTCTATTGAATCTATTGTTGTTACATCTGTGTGGATATACATTGTTATAGACAAGGAGACAGGCGCTGGAAGGGACATTTTATCATTACGAGAAACGTTTAGATAGATAGATAGATAGATAGATAGATAGATAGATAGATAGATAGATAGATAGATAGATAGATAGATAGATGGTAGGAGGAGAAAAGAAATAGCGAAGCGGGGACAGGGACGAGAGAAAGAGGAACAAAAAAGAAAGAGATGGAATAGAAAAGAAAAACAGACAGATAGATAGATAGATAGATAGATAGATAGATAGATAGATAGATAGATAGATAGATAGATAGATAGAAAGAAAATAATTGATGGAAGAAGAAACGAAATAGCGAAGGGGAGACAGGGATGAAAGAAAGAGGAACAAAGAAGAAAGACAGTCAATAGAAAAGAAAAACAGAAGAAAAAGAGATAGATAGATAGATAGATAGATAGATAGATAGATAGACAGATAGATAGATAGATAGATAGATAGATAGATAGATAGATAGATAGATAGATAGATAGGAAATAATTGATGGGTGAAGAAAAGGAATAGCGAAGGGGAGACAGGGATGAAAGAAAGAGGAACAAAAAAAAGAAAGACAGTGAATAGAAAAGAAAAACAGATAGATAGATAGATAGATAGATAGATAGATAGATAGATAGATAGATAGATAGATAGATAGATAGATAATGGAGAGAATGAGATAGACAGAGAGATAGATAGATAGATAGATAGATAGATAGATAGATAGATAGATAGATAGATAGATAATGGAGAGAATGAGATAGATAGATAGATAGATAGATAGATAGATAGATAGATAGATAGATAGATAGATAATGAAGAGAATGAGATAGATAGATAGATAGATAGATAGATAGATAGATAGATAGATAGATAGATAATGGAGAGAATGAGATAGATAGATAGATAGATAGATAGATAGATAGATAGATAGATAGATAATGAAGAGAATGAGATAGATAGATAGATAGATAGATAGATAGATAGATAGATAGATAGATAGATAGATAGATGGCGTGGGTATAGAATTCAACACTGGCTATCAGTTTCAATACTGATTTTCATGGCCACATTGTCTATACCCAGAAACACTACATCTCCGATATTGAGCACTCTTCCAACATGAATATAGCACATTTTAAACAAGATAATTAGATAAATATATACAGCGTTGACATAGAAATAAGCACTGCGGGGGTGACTATCAGTTTCACGTCACAAGGGATCTTCATCCGTGGTGCGAATCTAAATCGCACTGCAATGGTGATTTCTATGTCAGCACTGTCTACATTTACAAACGCTTCTTCTCCAGGACTCAGCCAGTGCTGTTCGATAAAAGTGACTCACTCGATATTTTCTTACTTAAAATCTTTTTTGCCCATTGTTTTTGGGGTCAAATTAATTTTTAATCTTACTAATATAAAGACCCCTTCCCGACCACCTAGTAAAAAAAAGTTTACTCACCCTAAGGTATCCTATTGATAATTATAATTTTGGATATAAATAAGATTTAGGGAAAAACTCTGTGCAAAAAAAGTAACTCACTTTTTTCCTGCAACTACTAATCAATAGAAACATAACCGAACAGCTTTAAATAAAGAATAATAGAGGTATAATTTATTTATAATAGGTAAAATAGTTCGAAATATTCAATAATCTATGGGTCCACCTTTATTTTGAATAACCTTTTCAACCCTTTTTAGCATTGACTTGATTAGGTTCTGGAAAATATCAATTCCGAGCATTGAATTCCATTCGTATATGAAATTCACAATCAAATCCTCTTTGTTGTTCAACTGCTTTCTCGAGAGCCTGTACTTTATAATGCTCCATAAGTTTTCTATGGGGTTGAGGTCAGGAGATTGGGGCGGCCATGTCATAACACTCACCTGCTTCTCGTGAAAGTATTCCTTCATCAATTTTGATTTGCGAGAAGGAGCATTATCCTGCATAAAAATGAGCTTGGTGTGGTCGATTTGCACCCTTTCAGCAGAAGGGAGCAGACAAGTCTCTAAAATTCTCTTGTACTGCTCGCACCTGAGGGTCTTTTCAATAGGTTTTAAGAAACCAGTTCCATGAAAAGAAAAGCATCCCCAGAACATTATACTGAATGGATGCTTGACAGGTGAGTCACTTTTATCGAACAGCACTGTAAATATAGTCAATTAGATAGATAGATAGATAGATAGATAGATAGATAGATAGATAACCGTTGACAGATCTTTCAGAAATAACTCTAGTCTATCTATGAGTCCTTTCTCTTCGTCCAAGAAGTTTTTATAATTTAATTACTCAAGATTACACATTCGATTCCTTGAATGACTGCAATATACACATTGACGCGCACGAAGGCGCTTCTCAGGCAATTTTAGCGCCCTAAGCGATCAGACGGTACGCCTCGGGTCTAACACCAGCCATTTCATTTCTTTACTCTTTTCGGGCGACGAATATGAAGCTCTTCATCCTACCAATGATTCTGCGTTTTTTCAGTCTCATATTAAGTTTAGGCCTAAAGCGACAAATAAGTAGCTTCTGGTAATGAGAAAACAGTATGTTTTATTTTAGTTCTTTACAAAATTTAGCTTAGGCTGGTACAAGGCCACGATTGTGGAGCTCCCATTAACATTGATATGGGTGTTTATATTTTTAGTTATTTATGAAGTTATGAGCTGTTGGGCGTGAAGTAACAAATGTTACTATATTATTTTAACCAAGTCTGGAACAAGGCCCTTTGTGTGGAGCTTATAGAAGATCAGAGAATTAAGATATAACATATATATATATATATATATATATATATATATATATATATATATATATATATACATACATATATATATATATATATATGAGGATCCCAAACCTCTAGCGTCGAGATATTCAGTGAACACCATATATATATATATATATATATATATATATATATATATATATATATATATATATATATATATATGGGAAAGGTATTTATCCTCTTCTTCTCCCCCCAGCTATGGTTAAATAGCAAGACAGATTGGGTTCTATAGCGTTGGATGGCAACTAGTCTAGCAGAAGGACAACTCTGAACTCAAAACCTGCAGAGGGCTATTTGGGGACCGTATGACATGTAGTGCACCTGGTCTCTGTATTCGGCTCTTCAAAAAGTGTGGTTGGTTCCTGCACAAAGCCTTCACTTATAATCAAATCATATGTGCTGGGGTCTGGCTGTCGGTTCCTTGGAACTGAACTGCTTGTCAATCATACGTCGAATACGACGGGAGAGTCCACCATATATATATATATATATATATATATATATATATATATATATATATACATATATATATATATATATATATATATATATATATATATATATATATATATATATAATGGACTCCCGTTTTTCAGTTCAGTTTTTATGTTTATGCTTCGTATGAGACAATTAATCCTACACGGGGTTTGCAAACAAGTCCACACGAGGGACAGGCTGAAGGGTTGACCGTCATATGGGCTGTTGTATTGGCCCGAGATTTAATGTTGGTTCTTAATTTTCTCAGATGGCTGAGACGATTCTTTTCAAAGTTAGTTATACCTCGGGAACAGGTGTTTCTCCAGGTGTTTCCTCGGTTTTCAAAAGTGGGTACGATCTCTTCTATAGGGATGTTTGCAGTAATTAAATTGTATTTAAACTTATCATTGAAGCGTAACCAAGGTCGCCCTACATTACGCTTACCATGAAAAGGTTGGCTATACATAAGGATTTTCGGCATCGGATCATCACTCATTCTGATGACATGATCAGCCCATCTGAACTGTGATTTCATCAGAAAGGATTGAATACCACCAATGCCACATTTGGAAAAATGGCTCCTCGTGGCATAAGTTGACGTCACTGTTGAGTAATTACTTCGATTTATGTGTCGTCTTTCCGATACATTCTTGTATTCTCTGCTATTTTTTTCTTTATTCCATCGTGAATAATGCTACAAGGTTGAAATTCACCAAATCATTCCAGACCTGACTTTAAGACCACGCCTATCCTTCGTACAAAAGCTTAAATTCGGTTTATTTTTCGCTACTATCCATCAAAGATTTGCTCCGGCCGCAGAGCGTTGCTGTTGGAATTGGTTTCAAGATCCTGGCCGTCATGGGAGACTTTTAACGGGACTGTTTTATGTCCGAGGTAATGGCGGCCATGGAGGGTTTTTTTTAAGTGTTCAACGGCTGTTTACGTGTAACGATGCGACTGGCTGTCGGCCATTCACTTTAAGCATTAATTGTTTGTCAGTGTTAAAATGGGTGTGAAGAAATCAAGAGGGAAAAGAGAAGAGAAAGGCAACATGTGAAGGAAAAGGAGGAGGAATGCACCAGTTAGAAAAAATCGTAAGAATAGAATAGAAAAATAAGAAAGGGTGGGATTAGGAAAGATTTTAAGAGAGGACTAAAAGGTATTAGAATTGAAAGAACGAAAGAAAGAAAGAAAGAAAGAAAGAAAGAAAGAAAGAAAGAAAGGATTTCAACAGGAAGAAAGAATGAAAAAAAGAAAGAAAATAGGATTGATGAAGAAAGAAAGGAAGAAAGAAAGAAAGAATGAAAGAAAGATAGAAAGAAAGAAAGCACTAAAATGGGATTTCAAAAGAAAGAAGAAAGAAAGCAAAAAAGAAAGAAAGAATGAAAGAAAGAATTTCAACAGGAATTAAGAACGAAAAAAGAAAGTAAATTGGATTGATGGAGAAAGAAAGAAAGAAAGAAAGAAAGAAAGAAAGACAGACAGACAGAAAGAAAGAAAGACAGAAAGAACGAAAACACTAAAATGGGATTTCAAAAGAATGAAAGAAAGAAAGAAGTAAAGAAAGAAAGGATTTCAACAGGAAAAAAGAACGAAAAAAGAAAGAAAATTGGATTGATGAAGAAAGAAAGAAAGAAAGAAAGAAAACACTAAAATGGGATTTCAAAAGAAAGAAAGAAAATTCAATGAATAAAGACAGAAGGAAGAAAGTACCAAAATGTGTTTTCAAAAGAAAGAAAGAAAGAAAGAAAAAAGAAAGAAAACACTAAAATGGGATTTCAAAAGAAAGAAAGAAAGAAAGAAGTAACGAAAAAAGGATTTGAACAGGATGAAAAAGAACGAAATGAAAGAAAGAAAATTGAATTGATGAAGAAAGAAAGAAAGATAGAAATAAACACGGAAAGAAAGAAAGCTGGAAAGAAAGAAAGAAAGAAAGAAAATTGAATGGATAAAGACAGAAGGAATAGAGCACCAAAATGTGTTTTCAAAAGAAATAAATAAATAAACAAACAAACAAACAAAAATTTCAACAGAAAGAAAAAACGAAAACGAAAGAAAATTGAATTGATGAAGAAAGAAAGAATGAAAGAACGAAAGCACTAAAATGGGATTTCAAAAGAAAGAAAGAATTGAAAAAAGAAAGAGAGAAAGAAGGGAAAATTTTGCTTAGCTTAAATTTCATTTACTTTTCCTTTAACTTTTCTCATTCGTCTTTTTTTCTGTCTTTTTCCTTATACCTTATGTGTTCCTCACAATGGTGCCATGTTTAGCAAGTTTCTTTAGCAATTCTATATGATTGTTCAATGAGTTCTACCTATACAAATTACTCACTTGTCTTGTGCCAGACGATAGAAAAAATCTTTCCCAGATTCATGGCGTACAAATTTCCTTTCTAATTATTATTATTATTATTATTTAGTTTATAAGCAGTGAATAGGTAAGTATTGGTCGTAATATTTGAGTTATTATGGCAAGAACTGGTTCAGACATAGATAAATATCAGGCATTTATATTGGAAGCTGTAAGTATTGCCTTCGTAGGTGGTCCCTTTTGGGTGTGGCTTTTCCCCTGTGCAGATTCAATCGGCGAATTCTACGCCCTTCTGAAATGCAGTACAAAGAGATAGATAGATAGATAGATAGATAGATAGATAGATAGATAGATAGATAGATAGATAGATATTGATATTGATATTAGATATCAACGTATGATCGTTACAGCCTTAAGGCATCACCGGACTATATATATATATATATATATATATATATATATATATATATATATTTAAAGACATTTTTGTAGGTACAAAATTTTATAACTGAAATGAAGATGTTAAGCATTCTTCAGGCTTCGTACATTAAAATCTCCCGTACGATGCCTGAAGAGCGGGAACGAAACCGGTTGCTTCGCTTTTTATTCTTTGCTTTAGTATTTTAATATGTCTAGTAATATTAAGCGTAACACCTTCATTTCATATATATATATATATATATATATATATATATATATATATATATATATATATATCGACGGTTAAAAACTAAGTTTCGTTTTCCTCTTGTCTTATATATATATATAAGTGTGTGTGTGTATGTATGTATGTATGTATGTATAGATGTATATATATATATACATATATATATATATATATATATATATATATATATATATATATATATATATATATATATCATGTTCATATCTATCTCATCCTGTTCATATCTATCTATCTATCTATCTATGTATCTATCTAAAACTATTCATAAATGTCCATATCTATCTATCTATCTATCTATCTATCTATCTATCTAAAACTATTCATAAATGTCCATATCTATCTATCCATCTATCTATCTATCTATCTATCTATCTCATTCTGTTCATTATCTATCTATCTATCTATCTATCTATCACAGTCTGTTCATATCTATCTATCTATCTATCTGTTTATTTTCTTTTGTTTTTTTTCTTTATTTTGAAACTTATTCCCCTCTTGCTACATTGCAAGAATATTCCATGTAAATTTGTATCTTCTCCCTGTACCGCTCTAATAAGTAACTGATTCTTCATCCTATCGTCTACCTTCATAAGAACCAGATTTGGCCGAAAATGGTGTACTGTTGTCATATTTGGAAGGGAGATGCCCAATCCTCACTTTCCAGTCTTAATAGCGTTCAACGGCGTCTCTGAGTCCTTGTAGGTGACGAATTAATTCCCACCCTCTAACCTCTCTCTCACAGGTGGGATATGGCGCTCTCTCGCTTCTCTACCGCTACCCCCACGGAAAGTGCTCGGACGAACTACATTCCTTGATTCCGCCAGATCTAACCTTCACGACGGCTAGAACCCGCCATGCCACCTATATTGTAGCAAACCACCCACATTTCCCCTGTATTCCATCGACGAGAATTAAGTTCCAATCGAACAGCTTCTTTCCCTGAACCACTGCCCTGTGGGAACGACTCCCAAGAGGATGCTTCCCCGATCGCTAGAATCTTAACCTATTCAAGTCTAGAGTTGACCGTTATCTTCCCATCGCGTCTATATAAACTACCCCTTAATGTAACTCTCTACCTCGAGTAGCCCGCGGGCTTTGTACAGGGCCTTGTAAAAAAAAAAAATTAGATTTATTTATAAGTGGACTTTAGAATACACCATCTGAATCTTCTGCAGGATGTAAGGCCCCAAGAAAGGTGGCCATCTTCCGGTAGAATTGGTTACAAATCTGCTCTATCTTTTAGAATTCAGTTATTTTTTTTTTTTTTCTTTTTGGGGGGGTATCATTTTTATGTATTTTTATGTGTCCTGGTCTTATGTTTAAGCCCCCTCTTTGTTTGCATCCTCTCTAAGACCTCATCGTTGCTTGTACACTCGGTCCAGGGAATCCTTAGCATCCTTGTTACCAAAGATATCCTGCTGTCTCGCAATACCCTGTCCAGCTTTTGGAATGGCAAATTCCAATACGTCTTTGGATCTCAGGGTCGCACTTTTGAAGACTTTTTTTTTTATTCGTGTGTAAAACAGAGCCTATACTCAGTTATTCATTGAATTTTTTTATTTGCCATTAAATAACCCAACAAAAGTTTACATGTCATTAAATTAACCATCTTATCGCAACTTCCTTACGCAAGCAGACGGTTGTCAACAGTGAGAAAGAAAGAAAGAAAGAAAGAAAGAAAGAAAATATGGTAATTAAGAAAGAAAGAAAAAAGTGTAAAGAAATATAGTCATTAAGAAAGAAAGAAAGAATACGGTCATTAAGAAAGAAAGAAAGAAAGAAAGAAAGAAAATATGGTCATTAAGAAAGAAAGATAGAAAGAAAATAACGAAGAAAGTAAGAAAGAACGAAAGAAAAAAATGTGGCGATTAAGAAAGAAAGAATGAAAGAAAGAAAGAAAGAAAATATGGTCATTAAGAAAGAAAGAAAGAAAGAAAGAAAGAATGTTGTCATAAAGAAAGAAAGAAAGAAGGAAGGAAGGAAAAAGGAAAGAAAAAAGAGAGAAAGAAAATATTGTCATAAAGAAAGAAAGAAAGAAAGAAAGTCAATTAGAAGCAAAAATCTTGAAAAGAAAACTGATTACCCGGCCCAGTTCCACTAATCCTTTCGAGGGTGATATATGGAAGTCACTGGCCTTGACACGTTCCTTGGTTTAGAGCCAACACTTAGGGATATTTATTGTCAGGAATTCAAGATTGCTTATTTATTTCTTATTTTATTCCTTTTTTTTATCATTTCACGCTAAGCAAGGTAATAAAGCCACTTAGACGTAAGAGGTTACTGAGTGTGAAACAATCTGAGAAAAAGAAAATATTATTCAAGAGAGAATGGTAAACAGAACAGGAATTAAGACAAACGATAACGAAATACACTTATATATTTCTTACATTTGTTTGATATATTAATTTTTTTATCTATTTTTGTTTTCTGGTAAATTTTAGTAGTTTTACTAAATTCTGGGAATGGGATGTTTATTTAGACTGTTTGGTGAGGATGTGCTTGTAGGTAACAACGCAAGTACGGAAATTTGTTCTAAAGATCACTCTGAGGTGTAAAATTGACTCTCCACACAAGCACACACACAAATAAAATATCATATATATATATATATATATATATATATATATATATATATATATAGAAGCGTAATTGTGTATATAGGTTTCATTGAAGACGACAACAAGGCAATTCTATTCAGCTTTTATTATATTTTTCATACATTCCTACAAGTGATTTCTTTTTTGGACATAGAGATTAAAAGCTGCCCAAATGGTATATAGATCCGAGCGCCATATATATATATATATATATATGTATATATATATATATATATATATATATATATATATATATATATATATATATATATATATATCGCTTAATCGAAATGTCTTGCCATCATATATATATATATATATATATATATATATATATATATATATATATATATATGATTTAAGATTTAAGAAACAGAAAATATCTTTATATATAGTGCTCAATATTAAAAATATTAAAATAATATTAAAATAGACTGTTAATAATATTATATGAAAAGATTACTTAAATTTCAAATATCAATTTTATCCGGACTTCGAAATTTCTTGGTAACATTCAGGGGTGTATGCCTTTAAGCGATATTTCCATTTATTTTTTAATTGAGAAAGTGAAAAGAATGAAAATAATGAACCCCCTCAAGACTGAAAATTTTACCAAGAAACTTCGAAGTCGGGATAAAATTATTTAAAAGATTTAAAAGAAAAGTTATCTTTTCATATATATATATATATATATATATATATATATATATATATAATGTGTGCACATATTTTATCTGTATATGCCCCAAAATACTAGGATACATACAAATGGATTCTAACCACATAGCTTCTTGATAATGACTGTGAAAGTCGGAATTAGTTGAGCAAAGATAACAAAACATGAAATTCTGGCAGTTTATGCACAACGTCGAACAGAATATTCAACACCATATTTGGAAATTTGAAAAATACAACAAAAAATTAGAGACAATGTCGTTTCTTCTTAGTCAAACTTGTTTTTATATATATATATATATATATATATATATATATATATTTCAAACATGTAGTGTTGAATGTTAAAGACAACATAGTCTTACATATTTTCTTTTGAATTTTCTCATATTCTCTAATGAGACTTTTTATTTGAAAATGATTTCGAAATATGTATTGTCCGTACGATGACCTAGCGCTTTCGAACATCATTGTTCATCTTCAGGGTCAATATTTTTAGTCAAAATTTTTTTTAAACAAACATTTGCCAATTATCTTGTAGCGTAATCATGTTGCTACTTTTTTACAAACTTACGCTACAAGATAATTGGCAAATGTTTGTTTAAAAAAAATTTTGACTAAAATATTGACCCTGAAGATGAACAATGATGTTCGAAAGCGCTAGGTCATCGTATGGACAATACATATTTCGAAATCATTTTCAAATAAAAAGTCTCATTAGAGAATATGAGAAAAATCAAAAGAAAATATGTAAGACTATGTTGTCTTTAACATTCAACACTACATGTTTGAAAGAAAAGTTGCTGCCAAATTACATATATATATATATATATATATATATATATATATATATATATATATATATATATATATATGTATATGAAGAAATATAGTCTTAAAGTGTGCTATATTATGGGATAAAGTGCTCAATATCAGAAATAAAGCGTGTGTAAATATCAAAGTGAACATAGAAGTCAACACTTAGAGGCGACAGTCTGTTTCATGCTAGATGCAATTGTCAGGTCACGAGTGCTGTTATTTTTCTCGGCTAGCATGAAACAGACTGTCGCCGCTAAGTGTTGACTTCTATGTTCACTTTTATGTTTATATATACATAGAGATAGAGCGTGTGTAAATATAAAAGTGAACATAAAAGTCAACACTTGTCTGTTTCATGCTATTATATATATATATATATATATATATATATATATATATATATATATATTCAGTTGTATGGATATTAGTTCGTAACCCTGGTTTTCACGCTTTTGCGATCATCTGACAAACTGTTTTATTTTTTCAAAAAGTGCATGATGTTCGCAAAAGCGTGAAACCCAGGGTTACAAATTAATATGCATACAACTGAATGTGTTAGGTCTATCACAGATATTCAGCGCCTTCCATTATGTATTGTATACGCATATATATGTATATATATATATATATATATATATATATATATATATATATATATATATATATATATATATATATATATAGTGAATTATGAATTTTTGCCGTGCCTTACCGAGTTTTACTCGGTAAATTTAAAAATAAGTTGAAATGGAACTAATGTTTTTAATTTAATTACAAAATTAAATTCGAAGCTTTAAGCTTCCATTTTTGAAACATGGTTATTACTGTGTAGCGAAAAAACCATATTTCAAATCAGTTAATTTATAATATTAATGCTCTGTAAATTTACATTGAGCACTTTTTTGTAAAAATAAAAATATCTATAAGAACACTGGATTATATATCTTACTGTTCTTTATATTTATATATACACACACACATATATATATATATTAATCCATTTATCTTGGTCTTTACTATCATGTCAAATGTATGCATCTGTATAATAATCTTTCTTATTTATGTGATATATATATATATATATATATATATATATATATATATATATATATATATATATATATATATATATATATGAGGGCATCCTGAAAAATTCTCAGCCCGATACATTTCTCATAGTCATATCAAATGACTAACTATCAAATCTTTTGGGAGCGGTTGGGACTTCCGTCCAAGAACTTTACAAAACATTATTATTATTATTATTAATATAGATATACATATATATATATATATATATATATATATATATATATATATATATATATATATATATATATATATATATATATATTAAGCGTTTCACCCCAAGCAAGACGGGAAGCCACTAGCACGCAAGGGGTTACAGAGAGTTGGAGCGAGAGCAAAGAGGAGTGATAGAGGAAAGGATGAAGAGAAGGATAGGGGATAGATCAAGGCATCTGGAGACGTCGATTGACATTTCATTTGAATAGTTGGTGATTATACCTATCAGGGAAACAAGAAAAGGAGAGGAAGTTTCACAAGCGAGAAGTGCGAGACATGAAGCTATTGGAGAAGAAGAGACGGCTACATTTAACAGTTTCGACAGTGAATGGGTGAGAGCGAGATGCCAGCCTAGTTGAACGCTTAAATTCATAAAGTCTGGGAACCAGCGAAAGCAGCTCCTCGGAGCAGTTACCGTGAAAGTATAATCATATATACACACACATATATATATATATATATATATATATATATAGAGAGAGAGAGAGAGAGAGAGAGAGAGAGTATGTGCGCGCGCGCATGTGAGTGTGTATGTGGGGGGTGGACTTACATTTTTCATCTACCCCCCATGATTCTTTATGTTGCGTATCCCTCTTGGTTCGTACATCCGTTCACGCTCTCAGTAAAGGGAATGCAATGTGCCCAACAGAGTCTCTCCCTTCCATATAGCATAGAACGTGGGGACTCCAATCAGACATATCGAGCCATCGGGTGCAAAAAAGCAACCCACTTCTATCTCTCTCAGTACGTATAAAATGCACGAAAACGAACACACAAACACGCTATATATATATATATATATATATATATATATATATATATATATATATATATTATCATATGGATAAATATAGGCAAATATACGAGCAAGTGTTCGTAAAATACACATACACACACACACACAAATATATATATATATATATATAAACACTCAGAAATATATATATATATGTATATATATGTATATATATATATATATCCTTTCACCTTTCATTCCTATCTGCTCTCGCTCCAAATCTTATGTAACCCCCCTGCCTTGATCGATCCACTATCTTCCTCCACATGCTCTCCTTTACCACTCCTATCTGCTCTTCCTCCAAAACTTCTGTAACCCCTTGCGTGCTAGTGGCTTCCAGCCTTGCTTGGGGTGAAAAGCTTAAAAGCACAATTATATATATATATATATATATATATATATATATATATATATATATATATATATATATATATATATATATATAATTGTTTAATTAAAAATTATCATTTATTATAAATTATATTTATATGTTATAAAATCACTACAAAAATAGCCATTTTGTTTCAACACCTCCGGTGTCTTTTTTAAAATTTTTTTTTACTATGAAAATGAATTTTTATGTAACTTTTTTATAATTTTTTTTTTACTATGAAAATGAATTTTTGGTAACTTTTTTATAATTTTTTTTTTACTATGAAAATGAATTGTTGGTAACTTTTTTCTTGTCTATTTTTATATTTTCATGTTTTGACCCCAGTATGGGGGTTCACTATTTACCCATAGCTGGGACCATAACAGGTACTACCACCCTGGGTCAGGGTGAACCTGGGAACAATAGCAATTAAGAGGTGGTTCCAGGCTCCTCAAAAGCTCCAGATCAGAGGCCTTGCTGCCGGATGTAGTTTATTGTCATACCCAGGACGAACCAGAGATGTGATCCATTTGTTTACTTCTTTTAATATTAACTTCCAAATATTACGTTGGTGCAAAAATAATGTCGTTTTTTGACGTTCAACTTCATGTGAGAAAACGACATTATTTTTGCACCAACCTAATATTTGTTTCCTCCTTTTTATATAATTCCCAAAGTCCCAATAACAACAAAATATGTTGTTATCTTGACATGCCACAATCTACTGATTCTTATCTCGAAGTCTCTGGATTTACTTAGTTTCTCAAGCGTTTTCAATGATGCGTTTTTGTCGGTTGGGGCGGCAAAATCTTTTCATTTTTATTTTTTTGCATGTTTATAACCTTTTCACAGGCCACCAAGAAACAAGGCCAATAAAAGATGAGCGCGAGAGAAGAAAAAAGCATAAAACTTATGCTTACATCAAACAATGTCAACAGTAGAATAATGAGACCTATCTGACAATCTAGTACTCTGCATGAATTCGTAAAGTTGAGTTACCAAAGAGGAAATCTCATTAGAATAATTACCACGAAAATATTTATAGAAAAGACAAGCAAATTTCGTTAGAGCGGTGAGAATGCGGATGAAGCCGAGATGCTTGGTCAACACCAGTAACATTGCAGATTAATTATTTTATTTTGTCAAGCGCCATAACCTTGATCAGAAGTGACAGCAGTATTCGATGCAAGGACGAAGAGTAGACATACAACAATTACGGCAAGGTCTGACCTTTTTACAGTTGAAATGGCTAGATGGGACCGTAAGTTCTATGCTAACTGTTCCTTCTTCTCGCACTTCCCACTTTCCTGTTCTTTTATTGGCCGACTTCTGGTATAATTTTTTTCTCACTGTCGTAGGGGCTTGCTTCTGGAACTATCTTCGGGACTCTTCCCAGTCAAGTGTGATCTTCAAAAATTTAAATTCAATGTCTTCTTAATTCCTATTCCTTTATTGTTCTCGCTATTTAATAATGTTTTTCCTTTTCTTGTATATTTTCACACTCAGTAACCCCCTGCGTCTTAGTGGCTTTGTTCCCTTGGAGTGAAATTACATATATATATATATATATATATATATATATATATATATATATATATATATATATAAAGCTTTTCACCCCAAGCAAGGCTGGAAGCCACTAGCACGCAATGGGTTACAGAAGGTTTGGAGGAAGAGCAGATAGGAGTGGTAAAGGAGAGGATGTGGAGAAAGATAGTGGATCGATCAAGGCAAGGGGGTTACAGAAGATTTGGAGCGAGAGCAAATAGGAATAAAAGGGGAAAGGATGTGGAGAAGGGAAATGGGTAGATCAAGGTAACTGGAGATGTCGATTGACGTTACACTTAAATAGTTTGTCAGGGAAACAGGAATAAGGAAGGGAGTTCAACAGGCAAGATGTGCGAGACATGAAGCTATTGGAGTAGAAG
Source organism: Acanthosepion esculentum (assembly GCA_964036315.1). Lineage (NCBI taxonomy): Eukaryota > Metazoa > Mollusca > Cephalopoda > Sepiida > Sepiidae > Acanthosepion > Acanthosepion esculentum. Next base: position 77,117,938 of record OZ038507.1, read on the forward strand.
AGACGTCTACATCTAACAGTTGGGAACGGAATGTCAGCCTCTTAGGACGCTTAAAATTCATGAGGCCTGGGAACCAGCGAAAGCAGCTCATCGGAGCAATTTCCGTGAAAGTATTTGTATATATATATATATATATATATATATATATATATATATATATATATATATATTGTGACATGGCCCTCTTTATATATACTAAAAGTAATTAAGTTGAATTAAATCAATGATTTGAAATTTACATTGCCCGAACTATCATCCTCATCTTTGTTGCTATATTTATCACAACGTTTCGGCCGTTGTACGCTCCAGTCTTCTTCAGGTGGTTGGAATGTCGAACAGAACTCTTTATTTCACTCGCTGGTGTAGACTCTTCCAGATCTGCGTGCCATGTCTAATGTATGTCAGTTATCAGTTATCTCCTGTTAATTCCTCTCTCCAAGTTCTCCACTTGAACTCACACTTTTATGGTCCTGTCACTGGATCTAACTAACGCCTTTATCCACTGTGCCATGTCTCTTTGAGGACATCTATGTATGAATTTCTGGGTATTATAAACCAAATGTCTTCAGCAACCAAAAGAAGGCCGGATCGTACAACGGCCGAAACATTGTGATAAATATGGCAACAAAGATGAAGATGATAGTCCGAGCAATGTAAATAGTGTATCATTTGAAATATTAATATTTAATATAAATCCCCATCCTAAAATTTAACAATTTATCTTTTATTCTGTATTCTATTTCTTAAAAATTCTATTTCTTAAAAATTCGGCCTTGACTGCTTTTAAATTGAGTCAACGGTCGAATTGTCAAATTCATATGTAGTGTTAAACGATTTTAATTTTATATGTCACCTTCAACGGTAAGGTGCGTCTCTATACTAAATGATTAGAAACACTGCGGCTGTTGTATCAAAAAGACGTAAGAAAAACGTTTATCCTTTATCCGTGGGCTAGCTAGCAGGTAAAATTGTGTCCTGATATTTCAGGGACAGAAAGTAAGAAAAAATTCCGGGATAATCTGTAATTCCAAAGCCAGGATTATCTATCTTCCTTGAATGAAATCAAAGCGCTTTCAAAGTTAATGAACCAATCAAACAATTGATTGACAGAAACACTTCTGAAAGCTGTTTCATTAAGACGGATTATCTATAAGGGTGTTTCATTAAGACGGATCAAAGTCAGCAGTAAATAAATCAGTGTTATTGGTGAAAATTTCTCTATTGGATCATGTTATTTAAGTCATGTCAATTATGTTTGAAAAATAATTTCGACCAAATGTCCGCCAAGACATCGGCGGAACACCTCCACTCGATGGTCAAAATTTTTGATGACGTCTCTGTATAGTTGCTCCTCGATCTCAGCAATATGCCTTATTATCTCATCCTTCAGCTGTTGAATTGTTGTTTGCCTGTTGGCATAGACCTTACTTTTGAGATGACCCCAAAGGATGAAATCTAAAGGCGTCAAGTCGCTGTTTCGAGAGATGATACGACCTGGGAACTTCTCGTTCATTAAAGCCATTGTTGCATCGGTTGTGTGGCATGTGGCGCCGTCCTGTTGGAAACAAAAATCTTATACATCCATAGCATTCAATTCAAATTGAAATTGGCAAAGTTGTTAAATCTGAAAGAAAAAATTATTAGACGCTTAAAATTAATTCCCATTTAAAATCGGTCCAAGTTATTGGAACAGCCTTTATATGTAATTTCAATCACATTTCACAGTATTCCACAATGTCGAAGGATACTAATTGATAATAATATGAACCTTTAACTTAATATAATTTCTTTTTACAGAATAATTTGACTAAATTAATTCATCACTCAAAAATGGAAGTGCCAACGGAACATTTAAGGCACATAATGCTTTAGGAGATTCAAAATGGAAAATCTGCAGGTGAAGCGACTTGAAATATTAACTCAGATTATGGAGAAGAATGTTTGAATGAAAGAACTTGCAGAAAATGGTTTGCCAAATTTCAGCCTTGAAGATGAACACCGAACAGGATGTTCAGTTGAATTTGATAATGAGCTCCTAATGGCATCACTTGAAAAAAATCCTGCAGTATCAGTTGAAGAATTGGCAATGAAGCTTCATTCAAACCATACAACTGTTCACTGTCATCTTCAAAACCTTGGAAAAGTTCATAAAGTTGGAAAATTGGTGCCTCGTAAATTGTCAACCGCAAATCCCGAGCTGACATCTGCTCTTCTCTTCATTCTCGTGGACTCATCTCACTTACATTTTAATTCACATTTAAAATTCGTCCGAGTTATTGGAACACCCTTTATGTTGATATATGTCTAATTTTGTATTGAGATAAGATTGTATATATTTTCAAATTTTCTAATCGAATTGGTCACGGATATTGCATATGGAATACAATAAAATATACAATAAAATTTGTATTTCAAACGAAAACCTAAGTGATGAAAATTGAAAATATAGTAAAGTTGGAGGGGTATCAAGGATTCGGTGTGTGGCTATGAGACCCTTGCATGGGCCCAGATATTACAATTACATTTCTGCAGACCGTAATTGTTTGTATGGAATAACTTTAATAAACATTTATTTTTGTAATTGAGACTTCTTTTCAATTAATGTTATGAACGTCTGAATTTATATTCTTTTTGTTCTCATTACAT
>OZ038507.1:77128083-77170583 GCA_964036315.1 Acanthosepion esculentum
ATTCCTGGAAGCCCATGCCTTAAATAAATACAATAAATTGTTCTCATGAGTACAGCCCACACCTTACGAAGGTCTTTATCTATGCAAAATGTGTGTGTGTGTGTTTTGTTATTAGAGACCGCAAACAAAAAATTCTTTATTGATATGGCAGTCCCTGCAGACTGCAATGTATCTTTGAAGAACTTCAAAATACTATCAAAATACAAGGACATTGAAATCAAAATCTCAAAATTGTGGCGCATGAGAACATTAACAATTCCGGTTGTAGTTGGAGCCCTCGGATTGATTAGAAAAGATTCCAATAAACTCATTGAAGGGATTCCTGGAAGCCCATGCCTTAAAGAAATACTAAAAATTGTACTCCCAATTACAGCCCACACCTTACGAAGAGCTTTATTTATGTAAAATATGTGCGATTTTTTTTTAAACGGCCCAGTGAAAAATGTATCGATGCCATTTCTGACTTTAGCACTCTGGTCACGACCCGGAAAGAAATGAGTAGACATCATAAATCAAAGGAAATAAAACAATAATAGTAATAATGATGAAATTAACCCATTACTATATAAAGTTTCTTTAAAAGTAATAGCTGTCTTTGTCTAATCTACCTTGCTGGCTAATGGTGATCACAGGGCTGACAGATTATAAATTTAAAAATAATTACATGCACCAATGGATTAAATCATTTCAGAGCCCAAGATTAATATGATTTAATTAAATCAAAGATATGAAACTTTCTAACTATTAAGTCCAGTTTGGAAAAAAGCTGGATTGAATACGCGGAGCTAAAACGGGCTGCTAGCTAAATCTTTTATGTGCCGTATCCCTTCAGGACGTAAGTGATCACGGCTCTCCACTTCTTCCTGTCCCATGTAGCTCTCAATTTTTTTGTTATTTCTCCCAAGCCCTGTTCTGCCATCCACTTGCTTAAGCCCGTTAAGTATGTCACGCGTTGCTTTCCTTTTTCATACTCTCCCTCTATTCGCCCTGCGAGTATCAGATTTTATAGGCCCTCCTTTCTTATCACTTGTCCCGGGAATTTTCAACTGCCTACAAAGCATAAACCTTATCGCAGGAATATTAGATGCTTTCATCTAGGCAGAATGTGAGAGCGCATGACTTCCAAAGTCTAGTTTGATTAGACATAAACACGTCGCCACAACGGGTACACAATCGATCCCTATGATGTCCAGACTGATTTCGCTTGTAATCTATGCAATAGAGTGTGAAGGTCAGCGATTAGAATTACCCGACATTGCAAGTCACAACACTAATATATCAACGCAACGAAGGGTAAGCTTGGAATATGCAAGAAAATAAGGAATAATATTCGAATTACCAAGTAAATAAAGGAATATTATTCGAATATCCAAGGGAATAAAGGCATGTTAATCGAATAGTCAACAGAATAAGGAAATATTATTCGAATTTTCAAGTGAATAAAGGAATATTATTTGAATACCCAAGACATTGGTCCTGATCTGGCGTCACGGCTTCAGTCAATTACACACCGCCGGAAGTTTGACTTCCTGTCCCTTTTCTGTAAAGACTTTCATGGTAATTCTTCGGAAGAGCTCTTCGCTATGACTATTATTACTAACATTATTTTATTTGGTACGTTGTAAATAGTTTACTTTTCATATTGTAAATACACATTGGGGTTAGTTTTTAAATTGTTGTTTTATTCCCCCACCCCACCACACGCACACACAGACAATGAATTGTACATATGGGGACTAGTTAGAACTTTCATAGAGACAATGTGGTATTAAAGTGACTGTAGTAAGAAAGGTAAGTAAGAATCCGTTGTTTTTGGTGTTAGGAATATTGTTGTATGTTTGGGTCAGTGTTTGTGGTTAACTAAGTTTAAAGTTAAGACAGATGAAGACAGCCCTTTTTCCCCATTCCCCATTTTTGGCCTTGTGCCACATTTTATATTATTACAAAATAAATATCGCTATGGTACATACACTTTATGAATTTAAGCGCAGTATGAGACTGTTGTCAAGATCTCATTAATTTATACTTGAGATAGCTAGATGTAGCCGTAACTTATATGCTAGCAGTTTCTTATCCCGCACTTCTCGCTTGTGGAACTCCCTCCCGACTCCATGCTTTCCAGTCAAATTTAATCAGCAAAAATTTAATTGCAATGTCAATCGCCTTCTACTGTTGTCCTGACTGATTTTTTCTTTCTCCCCATTACTAATGTTTCTGTTCCTAATTCCTCCACGCCCTGTAACCCCTTGTGTGTTAGTGGCTGTACTGTCATGCTTGGGGTGATACCGATTAAAAAAAGGTTAATCGAATATCCAAGAGAATAAGGGGATATTATTCGAATATCCAAGAGAATAAAGTTTCCTTTCTTTCATCATACGGTCAGTTTTAGGCCCACTGGAGTGACAGGGTTTAATCGATTTGTATTTTTTCCTCAGATTAGGTCATTTGCAGTGGTTTTGCAGTAATATGAATCTATGTTCGTATATAGTTTCTGTAATATACTCATAAGGTATTTACAAAGGTATTATATAAACCCTTGTGCAAATTAATTGAAACAACCGCTTTAGTTTCCATTCTTTCCACATACGGTCAGTTGTAGTCCCAATGGAGACTGTTGTCAAGATCTCATTAATATTTCTATTTTTTCCTCAGATTAGGTCATTTGCATTGGTGTGCAGCAATATGAATCTATTTTCGGGGTATATGATGAAATTTGTTTGGCCTTGAAAAATATTGCGTCATCCGTGATTGCATCAGATTTTTAACACGACCAGACACTATTGTCTCGACTGTCGATTAGTTGTCATACAGTTATTGTCTGCGACGGACGTTACCCCAAGAGAGCATACGAAAATTGTAACACTGCACAAACACACTGGCAAGCCTTACCAGGACAAATAGATACAACAAAATACAACCAAATCTCAAACTCTACCTTTGGATATGCTGCTTAGATGACTGAAATTTCGAACAGAACCATTTGTTTCGTCCACCGGAGTAGATTTGTCTAGTTCCACGTGCCATGCCTCTTCCGGATGTCTCAGTATCAGTTATCTCCCTTTGACTTAACTCTCCAAATTTGTGTTCACCTCAGCTGTAGCCATGTATTGAACTCACAACTATATGTGCCAAGACACTTGATCCACCCAACGCTTTTTTCCATTAGGTCATGTGTCCTTGTGGCTTATTTAAAGCCGAAACATATTTCTGATTGTTTTTTTTTTGTTTTTTTGAGTGAATATTGCTTTTACAATTTTTAAGTATAACAATCATTTTTTTTTCAAGTACAAATTTTACTATTTAACCCATAGCTAGGCGGGAGGTAAGATTGATTCATTCAAGGTGTTTGCGCTTAAGGTACCGTAGCGAACTCGACTGGTATTGGAACTCAGCTTTTCCATTTGTCCTTCCCAGCAGATATCCATTGTACCAACCGTACATTCTCAGATGAAGAAAGAACTTGAATTTTGATTCTTTCACCGAATAAATACCATGAACTGAACATGTGGACAAAGTGGAAGTTTTTAGGACAGTCGGAACTAAAAGAATATGTTGGATTATAATATATGATATAGTTGAAATTTAATGGAACATAATGTGTGTCAGAGAACATGGCAATCAGAAAATATAGGAATTGATAGAGGTCGAGGAAACAGCGAAAGACATCTTTAACGAGTGAATGGCGTGACACCCTCTGGCCTTGCTTGGTAACTAGTCTTAGCGCGACATAAACGGAACAAAATCGACCAGAATTTGAATTCTACTCGCCTAACGGTTATATTTCTGTGCAGGTAGTCCATACACGATTCCCGTCTCCGTACCAGCGACGGCATGTCAATAATAATTAATGATAGCAATTAACCCCAGTGTTAATTAAACAAGATGATTATTAAAATAAAAAAAGACGATTTGACATCGAGGTGAGAACGCCGAAATTGATATTTAAGCGTTTCTATTTAAATGTGAAAATGGATTTCAATACGATGAAATCGTCCGATGTGTTTTACATTAGACACATTTGGATACATACTTACCTGCTGTAGGCGAAAGCCTATGCGAGGAATTTTTTTTTAAATATTAAGCCTAAGCACACACACACACACACACACACACACACAAACACAGCCCAAGAGGGGCTTCTCCCAGGCAGTACCTCGCCTTCAGAAGGGAACTGGGTTTATTGCCTGGCGCCTGAGGCGTCCCTGAATAGCAAATTCCCGAGAGGGGCTTGGGCAATTTTTCCACGATATTGCCGTTAAAAGGACTTTAAACTGACCCTGTGTAACATTTAGTAGCGACGTTGGCGCACTGAAAAATGCCCCAAAATATTTGAGACATCGACACCTTAAGGCAATTCAAAGGACAAGATACTAAATTCTATATTTTCTATAACTAACTGTGAGTTCAGATGACATTTTCAGTCATGGAAAGGCAGCAATATTTCATTATCGCTCTCCATTAACCACCACAAGGACCCATCCCTGCATCCCATTAGAATGTCTGATGACCAACTTCTCGAGAGCTACTCCCTGCGACTGCTCGGTCTCACGCTGTCTGCTGATCTGAGATGGAACAAATACATCGAGTCAGTTGCATCAGCCACCGCAAAGAAAGTTGGTTCTCTGTGCCGAGCCAGGAAATTTTTCTCCCCGGAATCGATCCTTCAAGTCTATAAATCGACCATTCGCCCTTGCATGGAGTATTGCTGCATATATGGTCTGGGGCCCCTGCTGTTTGCCTCGGGGTTCTTGATAAGATCCAGAGACGGATATGCAATGTGATTGGCCCTGATCTGTCATCTCGTCTGCAGTCGCTCTCTCACAGACGCGATGTTGCCTAGCTCTGCCTTTTTTACAAGTACTTCCACGGTAATTGCTCTGAGGAGTTGCGTTCGCTTGTCCCCAGGCCTCGTGAATTTAAACGCCCTACGAGACTGGCATCCCGCTCCCACCCCTACACCGTGGAAACTGTTAGATGTAGACGTCTCTTCTACTCCAATAGCTTCATGTCTCGCACATCTCGCCTATGGAACTCCCTTCCCTATTACTGTTTCCCTGACAAATACAATCTCCAACGGTTTAAGTGTAGCGTCAATCGACATCTCCAGTTGCCTTGATCTATCCACTTCCCTTCTCCACATCCTTTCATTTTTCATTCCTATCTGCTCTCGCTCCGGATCTTTTGTGGCCCCCTTGCCTTGATCGACCCACTGTCTTTCTCTTTCACCACATCCCCTCCCTTGCCACTCCTATCTGCTCTTCCTCCAACCCTTCTTTAACCCCTTGCGTGATAGTGGCCTCCGGCCTTGCTTGGGGTGATACGCTTAAAATATATATATATATATATATATATATATATATATATATATATATATATATATATATATATATATAAAGACAATAGGAAAACTGTCCTTAGTTAAGCCGACGTGTTTCGTCATTCGACGGACTTATTGCAAGGGATATTTGCCTTGAAAAAGTACGTCGAATGAAGAAACATGTCGGCTAAAATAAGTTTTCCTATTTTTTCATTCATTTTGTATCTTCTACAAATATATTCCATCTGAGAATATATATATATATATATATATATATATATATATATATAAAGGAAAGAACAGTAAGATATAAAATCCGGTGTTATTATAGATATTTTTATTTTTACACAATAGTGCTTTATGTAAATTTAAATTTACAGAGCATTAATATTATAAATTAATAGATTTAAAATATGGTTTTACCGCTACACAGTGATAACCATGTTTCAGAAATGGAAGCTAAAGCCCCTGAATTTAATTTTGTTATTAAACCAAAGACATTAGTTCCATTTCCTCATCAAGCGAATTTTGGAGTAACTTACTTTTTAAAATTTACGGTTGTTAACGGCACAGGAAAGATTCATAGTTTGAGGGTTTCCAAGGTTACCGATAAATCCATTCATTGAACCCTCTACCACCCCTTGTCTAGATGAATGGATTTATCGGTAACCTTGGAAACCCTCAAACTATGAATCTTTCCTGTGCCGTTAACAACCGTAAATTTTAAAAAGTAAGTTACTCCAAAATTCGCTTGATGAGGAAATGGAACTAATGTCTTTGGTTTAATAACAAAATTAAATTCAGGGGCTTTAGCTTCCATTTCTGAAACATGGTTATCACTGTGTAGCGGTAAAACCATATTTTAAATCTATTAATATATATATATATATATATATATATATATATATATATATATATATATATATATATATATATATATACGTGTGTGTGTGTACACAAATAAGCTGAGATCATAAATTATTTCTACTAGCGTTAACCGTGGAAATTCAATGGTTTTACTGTTTTTAAATGAAATTAATAATTTTGAGATCTCCTAACTCCATGAGTTGTAAAAAATTTTAAATGATCACTTTATAACATAATTACAATTATATTCTTCATATCTCCTTGTTTTGTTTTGTTTTTTTTATAATAGGTGGAGCAATGCAATAGTAATGGCAAGGCGTAAAGTTCGTGCGAACTAAGGAACTAACTAACGAAGGGAGGGCAAGGTTTTCTTATTTTAATTTTGTGATTAATCTTAATTCTTAAGTTTATTTTTAATGACATTTATGATATTTATAATCGCCATGAGCTTACTTAAAAATAAGCCCATAGACATTCTCCAATCACATCGTTAAATATTGGAGCTTAACAACTTTAACAAAATATTGCAATAACGTCCATGAAAAGATTTGAAACTGACAACTTTTTTCCAGTTCACTGAAAGAGACTTTAAAAACATCTTTATTTATTTATTTTATTTATTTATTTATTTATTTATTTTATTTTATTTATTTATTTAATTTTATTTATTTATTTTATTTATTTATTATTTTATTTATTTATTTATTTAATTTCATTTATTTATTTTATTTATTTATTTATTTTATTTTATTTATTTAATTTTATTTATTTATTTTATTTTATTTATTTATTCAATTTTATTTATTTATTTAATTTTATTTATTTATTTAATTTTATTTATTTATTTTATTTATTTATTTTATTTTATTTATTTATTTAATCTTATTTATTTATTTATTTAATTTTATTTATTTATTTTATTTATTTATTTATTTATATTTATTTATTTATTACTGAAACTAAATAGCAGCTTTCGTATATCTTTCCACACAATCTAAACGGAAGAGTTCATTGTGAGGTACTGACAAGAGACGTTAAACACTTTTATCTTCCCTTCTTTCTTTCATTTTTCTTTCTTTCTTTTTCTCAATTCACACTGAAACCAAGTAGCGTTTCTAACATGTCATTTCCGTTTTTTTCACGTAGTCAAAACGGAATAGTCCGTTATTTATGCGGTATTGGTAGGACGTAATGAACATGCAAACAAACAAAGAGAGCAATAGGCAGAATTATAATAGGACGATATCAATTAACCTGTTAATTAAGCATGATAAAAAGTACAGATTGATTTCAGAATATCTCGTGTTCAAAATGTCTGATGTGTTTTACATTAGATACATTTGGTGACATCGACGCCTTGTTCTTTTGTTTTGTTTTGTTCTGATTTTTGTTTTTACTTTGTTTTAAGTGCATTTCACAATTTTTAGAGGTGAATAGCACAAAAAGACGTCCTCATTTGAAAGGTTTTGTTCCCAAGGTCTCGTATCGCTGTTTTTGCGAAAATATTTTCAAAGAATCTTTGTCTTCATCATACGGAAGAAGAAGAAGAAGAAGAAGAAGAAGAAGAAGAAGAAGAAGAAGAAGAAGAAGAAGAAGAAGAAGAAGAAGAACGTCATTGGGACTCAGCCTTTTGTTTTCTTTTATCTCCCATACCGACATTGTCTCGTCATTGTCTACGTTTTAAAAACATGGCCGCTGTATTGGTTTGGAGGGTCTTGGAAAGAAAGCAAACAAGCGGACGAAATGATTACTTGTAAAAACAGAGTGACAAGAAGAAAAAACTTCCAAGCGGTATTCCTTTTTCTGGTGTTGGCAGATAAAAGAAAGAAAGAAAGAAAGAAAGAAAGAAAGAAAAAAAGAAAGAAAGAAAGAAAGAAAAGAAAAATATATGAAGGAGAAAATAGAAAAATAAATGAAACATAAAAAAGACGACCTGATTCGTGGTTTAGATACTTGCATCTTTAACAGAAATAAACTCTAAACATACCAAAATTAGAAGAAAGAAAGAAAGAAAGAAAGAAAGAAAGAAAGAAAGAAAGAAAGAAAGAAAGAAAGAAAGAAAGGAGAGGCAGAAAAGGACAGAGGAAATAAAATCTAAACATACCAAAATTAAAAGAAAGAAAGAAAGAAAGGAGAAACAGAAAAGGACAGAAAGAAATAAAATAAAATCATACCAAAATTAGAAGAAGGAAAGAAAAGAAAGTAGAAACATATGAAGGGAAGCATAGAAAAAAGAATGAAAAATATAAAAGCCAAAATGAAAGAATTAAGTAAAATCAAAAGAAAGACATCAGAAATAGAAAATGACAGAATGAAATAAAGCAAAAACATACGATTATTAGAAGAAAAAAGGAAAAAATGAAAGTCGAAAAAGTATTAAAAATGAATGAAAAACAAAAATGAAAGTATGAAAGAAAAATGAAAAACGTACTAAATTTAAAAACAATGAAAAGAAAAAAGAAAGAATAAATATTTCGTCCTGGGTAAGACGATAAACTACATCCAACAGCAAGGCCTCTGATCAGGAGGTTTTTGAGTAGCGTGGAACCACCTCTTAATTCCTGGTGTTCCCACTTCCACCCTGATCCATCTATCGGCAAATAGTTAACCCCAAACTGGGATCAAAACACTATGAAAGTGTAAAAATATGTTTTAATTCCAGTAATAATTTTTTTTGAAGAAAAAAACATTACTAACAATACATTTTTGAAGGAAAAATGTTACCAGCAATATATTTTTGAAGAAAAAACAATTAGTAGCAATTCATTTTTTAAAATAAAAATATATTACCAGCAATAAAAATCTTGTCGGAATTAAATAACTCATTGAGGTTGATATGCCTTAAAAGAAAACAAACTAAATCAAACCTAAAATATTTTTTAAAAAATATTTATTCAAATTAAAAGAAAGAGATATGAAAACGAAAGTGAAAGAATAAAATAATGAAATATGAAATAATGTAAAAAAACGTTACCAATATTAAAAGAAAAAACAAAAATGAATGAATTCAATGAAAAAATATTCATCAAAATTGAAAGAACGAGAGAATGAAATAAAGGAGAAAAATGAAAGAAAGAAATACTAAAAATTTGTGAGAATGAAAAACGGAAATGAAATATCTAACAAAAAAGCACACCAAAATTTAAAAAAGACGAAAAGAAAAGCAAGAATGAAACAATTAAAATTAAAAGAAAGAAAAAAATAAAGAACGAATGAAGGAAATATTAAAAGAAAACTGAAGGAATGAAAAAATATGTAATAATGCAAAAATTGTGCCAAAATTAAAAGAAAACGAAAAGAAAAAGCAAAAATGAAACTATTAAATAAAAATATATATCAAAACTGAAAGAAAGAAAGAAAGAAAGAAAGAAAAAAGAATGAAAGAAAGAAAGAAGTGTAAAAAAATGAGGATAGACAAAAAAAGAAGTATAAAAATTTAGCATAGACAAAGAAAGAATATGTAAGGAAAGGCATAAAAGAAAGTAAAAAGAAATGAAGGGCAGAAAGAACGAACCAACCAACCAATCAAAAGAAAGAAAGAAAGAATAATAATTAAGGAAAGGTATAAAAGAAAGTAAAAAGAAATGAAGGGAAGAAAGAACGAACGAAAGAAAGAAAGAAAGATAATAAATGATGAAATCGTAGAAAGACAAAGAAAAACAATCTGGACGTAATACAAGCAAAAAGAAAGAAATTTGCGAAAATGAAAGAAAGAAATGGGAAAAAAACTGACCAAAAGAAGAGAAAAGAAAAAAATGGTTACATACAATCGGCAGAAGAGAAAAGCAATCATCGGACGGAATAAAAATAAAAATGAAAACGAAGAAAATCGGCAAAGAGTAAAAATCAAGCAATGAAAATGAATTTCAAAAACGAACTTAAACAAATTAAGAAAAAAAAAGGCGTCGATGTTTTGTCAAGCATGTCTTCTGCGCGTTTCGGAAACTCCCAAATTCTAGTCAAAGTAGTTCAATGAAATTCCTTTGTAGCAAGAAAAACATGGCGGCATATTTCGTTAGCGTCCAGTCGCTATTTTTTTTTTTTTTTTTTTTTTTTCATTTTTTTACAAAGTAAATACGCGTCTTTGGCGAAGGACAAATAAACACGAACGAGAAAGCACGTTGTAGTTCTGGGGTAGAAATTATCGACAAAATAATAATGATTTTCTAACAATTATACAGAGTTGCTTCTCGGGTGGTCAACCTCACTAAACCTTATCATTTTCATTTGGACTTTTTTTTTTCCAGAAATAAAAAATGTGGTTACGTTTCAGAGAAGTGGAAGTATTAGTTCTTAGATCCAAATTTTTTTTTTTTTTTTTTTTGCACAATACTAGAGAAATCTTTGATGCATTTTTTAGCTTGCTCAGTGCTTCATTTCATGCGCTGGTAGGGTAAGGGCTATCGGCGTAGAAAGAATTCAATTCCCTCTCAATTATATTTCGTTCACTTTGCACTAATGCCCTTGGTATGACTCCATCTTCTAGCTATGAATGAAATAACAGGGAAGACTAGGCTCTTTTGCCCTGAAGCGGAAACCAGTCTAGGAGAAGGAAAACTCTGAATTCAAAGCCAAAACGAAGAGGGATTGGCTCCGTCGGGTTATCTTGCTCTAGACACACCGCTTTTGCTATGACTGCAGTACATGCGATGCTTCTACCACCTCCGCAGTCCTTCTATATTTTCGCAATCAAGTCAGTTGTAGTATGTTGTTACATACTTTAATAAAATTCGGAAACTAGGAAAATGGAATTTTCATAAAGGCTCAAAAGCCATGATCATTGAATCTGAAAAGGTCTTTGTTATCTCAAAAAAAAATTATTGCAATATTCACTCACGAATAAAAGAAAGAATTGTTTTCATAATACAAAATATGTTTCGGAATTAAATCGCCAAAAATGGGTTGATAAGTCATAAAAATTAATCAATCTCATTTTTAGCCCAGATTACTCAATTTTGTTTTGAAAAATTGCCCGCTAGATTCGCAAGAGAAGTTCACTGTTTTAAGATTTAATGCCGAAATTTAATTTCCTTGGAGAAATAAAAATATGTTATTCTGCTTTCACAGTTGAATACATGGTAGATGATACTCAGCTTTTATGTATATACATATTTCTGGGAACATAATTACTGGTGGCGGTGATTTGTGTTTTATGTTGTAGTTTTGTTGAAGTTATATTTTGGAATAAAATTTGATTTCTTTAAAAAGTTGTAAGAGATTATAATGGACTAATATGATGAAAGTTATTTCATGTTAAGTGTTGATTTTTTTTTTTTTTTTGGCCACATGTCAGCCCCTACGATTTATTTAATGCGAAAATCTAAATATTTTGAACACACTTTTTATGCTTTTAACTACAGGTAACTTGTACATAGTTCATACTTTTAGTGTAAATGTATGTTTTTTTAGATATATATTTTGTAGATCGTAAAATGTATTTTTGGTAATTTTACTATAAAAATGTATTTTTATAATTTTAGTGTTCCACCGATCGTAATTTTGCCATACAAATGTATTGTTGGTCATTTTATTAATATACTGTTGACCTTTGTTTGGTGGTTCATTATTTGCCCATCGCCTGGACCCTAACAGGTGCTACCACTCCGGGCCAGGATGAACCTTGGCACTACAGAAATTAAGAGGTGGTTACAGGATCCTCCATAACCTTCAATCTTCCGATCAGAGGCCTTGCTGTCGGATGTAGTTTATCATCATACCCAGGACGACGCAAGAGAAGTCAAAATTTAATAATTTCAGGCTTTCAAAAGCAGCCCAATCTGACAACCCTGCCCATACGCCTGTCAGATTCTGTCACCCACCTCTGCTTTGTATAGTTATTTCCATATAACCTTTAAAAGGACAGATTTAAAACCGAGCACAAGAACGCGAGGGTACAGCTGATGGTAGTCCCGAAAGGGGGAGGGGGGCTTTGCAAAACTGTTTGTAGAAGTGGAGGAGCTGTGGAGCCAAGAATGTGACGTTCTAAGGGAATAGTTCGAAAGGTCTACAGCGACATTGCCCTAAGGTGGTTACACATTGTTAAGATTAAGCCACTAAGTTCTTTTCCGAATACATATATATCGATATATCGCGACTCGTGTTGTGCTTTGTTAAGTGTTGATGTTGCGAAATGTTTTTTTCTCTGTCTCGATCAATGATTCCCAACGTGGGGCGCATACCCCACCGGTGGAGTATGGCAATATTTTGGTGTGTTATGTGTAGGAAATACACCCTTCGGCTTAATGTAACAACAGAATAAGGGGGGCTATTCGAGAAAGAGTTATTAACAGTGAATTGTTTTCTAGTGAGCTCGAATATCATTTTGCATTATTATTTCATGATTAAAATGATCAAAGTATATTACAAAATAAGCTTTCATTCAAATATTTTATGTTTCTGACTTTCAGTTGTCTATTATGTTTTGAAATTATATTTAACTGTCATTTTGTTTTGTTTTTTTAAATTCTTTATGGATTTTGATTACTGTATATTTGATTACTAAACGATTACTGTATCAACAACTAGACAGAATAAACAACAATGCCATTGAGAAAAATATAGACTCTAGTTCTGAAAAAGGTTTAACGGTGAACATACCGTATGAAGAAAACACGTCAGAAGCTATTAAACGAATTTTAAAACTGATATACGAGTTGTATTCTCCTCTTTCAACACAATAGTAAGGACGCTCATCAGATTAAATGATGAAAGAGCAGTTACAAGTAATGGCAATCTGATCTACAAAATTGATTGCATGAACTGCTCAGCAAGTTATATGGGCGTGACCTCTAGATCATTGAAAGAACGACTGGATGAACATCGAAGACTTTGTGATAAGGTATTTTCAAATGATAACGAAAAACAAAAATTGGAAAAAAGACTTCAGCGATTGCATTACATGCCATTACAGAAGGTCACAGAATTGATTTCGACCACCCGGACATAAAATTGACGAACCAAAAGCATTACAATCAAAGAGTAGCTGAACAAATGGTAATAGCAACTACAAAAAATAGGATAGATGCAGCAGAACTCCATCCTATATGGACATCTTTGCTTCAAAGAAAAATAAGATATGGATTTACTTGACCTCCCACACGGTCAGGTTGACACAAGGTCGAGGTTTAACGTGGGAAGGGAGGGGAGTTTGACCCGAGTGTTTCCACTCAGGTCGCTGGTCTTAGCTGGTCATAGCTAGTCTTAGCTGGTCTTAGCTTGTCTTAGCTTGTCCATGCTGGTCAGAGCTGGTCAATGCTGGTCATAGCTAGACGTAGCCGCGATACTACCAGCGCAGGGACGAATCCCTGCGACCGGCCTGTATCAGTGTGCAATCCCAGCCTAAAGGCGATCGTCCAGCGAGTAATCTGCGAACAGATACTACACCGTGATCTTAGCCTAAAGACCGAGAAAGCGTGATCAAGGCCCGGGAAAAACCAGGATCCAAGAAAAATAAGATATGACAAAAAGAAGGCAATTTTTAGAGTAAAAATACATATTTTTAATGCCTCGACTTGCTATTATTACGTTGTAAAACGTCATCAATTCGGCTTGTTTTCCTTGATTTAAATTCTTAAGCGTTTCGAACTTCTTTTTGTACTGTTTTTAATCAAATTAAGGGGTGACCAAGACTGGCAACTGCTAGTCGAAATATTCCCATAAAAATATTATCATTCGTTGGAACCAGAAGTTTTTTTTTCTTTTAATTATGCAACCACCAATGGAGACAAGTATCCTAACTTTAGTTTCAAAATATTTTAGGAAATAATTTTTTCCTCAATCTAACCGAAATCATTTGTATTCTTTTTTTTCCTTTTCTGTATCTCTCCATGACCTTTTTTCTTGATTACCCCGCACTGTGATGATATAAAATCTATCAAGAATGATGATATATTGTAAAAACCTGGAAGCAAATAGAGAGACTCTCTCTTTCGGAATCCTCTGCACTGTCCTCACTCAAACACACTGAAATCTTCGTATTGGAACTAGCGGTGCGAGTGCCAAGCAGTACAGAAATTATGGCGGAGTGAATTGTGTCGTGGTGCTCTTTTTCTCACTGACGGTGCCCAACTGACCCTACTATACGTTGGAGTCAACAAAATCAAAAACAAACAACGCGCATTTAATTGTAAAAGAAAGTCCTTAATAAAGGATCTCTCTATACTCCAACCAGACAACAACTTTGCCCGGCTAATCCGAAAGGAGATAAAAAAATTGAGACCCATATTATCGATGATTGGGTCTTCACAGCATAAAGTTGCAAAATGGCTGGCTATAATGTTGCAACCAGTTTTGCAGCGTTAATCTGTATTAAAGATTCGTTTACTTTTTCCCAATTCATTCGGAATTGTGATGCCACTGATGGATTTAAGTGTTCCTTTGACATCTGCAGCCTCTTCACTTGTGTTCCTTTGCCGGAGATTATTAATATTTGCAGCGATATGTTATAACGCAGTAATTTAACTCCTCCGACTATACCTGAAAATGTTTTCGTTGAACTCATGAAATTTGCCGCCATGTCTGTTGATTTTAGTTTCGACAATATCATGTATCGTCAGATCGACGGTGTGGCGATGGGTTCTCCTTTGGGTCCTGTTTTGGCAAATATTTTTATGGGTTTTTACGAGGAAAGCCTTCTGTCAGGTTCTTCCCGACCCAAAGTTTACTTTCGTTATGTGGATGACACCTTTTGTGTGTTCACCCATGAATCGGAAGTTGATCACTTTTTCTCCCTACTCAACGGTGTTCACCCTGCCCTTAAATTTACGGTAGATAAGGAGGTCAATTGTTCATTGTCTTTCCTAGATGTTTTGGTTCACAGAACTCCTTCCTTGTTCATTACTTCTGTTTATAGGAAGTCTACTTTTACAGGTCTCTATACCCGATGGGACTCTTTTTGTCCTAAACGACAAAAGATCAATTCGATTTGAGGATCGTTCGATTAGCAAGGTCGAATTGAAATGCCTTTAAACTTCTTTAAACGATTTTACTGTTTTTAAACTACAATTTTCCATGATTTTCTCTCGTACATTTATATCTTCTCGATATAATAAAATATGTCTTAAAATAATTGTCGGACTTTGTCCATTTCATAATGTGTGACGTCATTAGTTTACATTTGGATACGCATAGGATACAGGTTCGATTCCTGTCGGAGGACGAATATTTTCTATGAAAATTTCTCAGGCCGGTAAATGTTGTTAATACTGTTTATTATAAAACAGAGCATTTACTTAAATATTGGTATCTATAAAAAGAATGTATAAACATAAAAATGTCTTAAAATAATTGTCGGACTTTGTCCATTTCATAATATGTGACGTCATTTGTTTACATCTGGATACGCCATGAGCAAATATGAATGTACGTGAGAGAATCATGGAAGATTGTAGTTTAAAGACAATAAAATCGACCTTGCAAACCGAATGCTCCTCTGTATCTATAAAAAGAATGTATAAAAATAAAAAATGTCTTTAAAATAATTGTCGGACATGTCCATTTCTTAATAAATATATATATATATATATATATATATATATATATACACATATATATTGTCATCCACAGACAGATTGTTTCGCTGTATCACAGCTCATCAGTGTGGCTAGACGTCCAGTTGCCTCTGGCTAGAATCGAAAACCGGTTGAATTCGCGTCAGTCGGAAATTTTACACTGAAGTCGTTGGAGCACGGCAGAGAAGAAGGTGAATTTAAGCGTATTTATTTTTAGATAAACACGCAATGACTGAGAGAACTCGATTCGATTTACTGAAGAGTATACGTTCGTTTGTGTGTGTGTGGTCTGCTTTTTCATATACGTACTGATATTTATTTCAAAATTGCATAAATTATAATTTATGCTGAAAAAGGTAATTGAAAAAAATGTAATGGAAGTGTGGAATGATAATGAAAGTGACTGATTAGAGTCTAAAATTAAAACGTTCATTAAATTCCGCTATAACTTCTCCACCATCACCCATCCCATTCCGCTTCCTCAAAATCTTTTTCTTTTCAAGATTTTTGACCGCCTTCATCAGCATTTGCTGCATGTTTGCTGTGGTTGCTGCTATCGTTGCTGCTGTATTTTTGCTTTGGTTGCTGCTATCTTTGCTACTGTATTTTTGTTGTGGTTGCAGCTATCGTTGCTGATGTATTTTTGCTTTGGTTCCAGCTATCGTTTCTGCTGTATTTTGCTGTGGTTGCAGCTATCGTTGCTGCTGTATTTTTGCTGTGGTTGCAGCTATCGTTGCTGCTGATACTGCGGCAGTTTCACTTGTTACTGCTGTGACTGTTGCTGTTGTTACTGCTGTGCATTGCAGGTGATTCTGCTATTGCTGTTGCGGCTTTATTAGATGCTGCTGCTGCGGCTGCTGCTGCGGCTGCTACTGTTTCTATGGCTGCTTCACTTGCTGCCACTGCGTATGCGACGACGACTGTTGATGTTGCTGCTTCGGCTGCTGTGGTTGCCGCTGAAGTTGTTGCTTCTGCTGTTGCTATAGCTGCTTCACTTGATGCTGCTGCTCCTGTAGCTGCATCAGTTGCTGTTGTTTCTTCAATTGCTGCTGCTGCTGTGGCTGCTATGGCTGTTGCTTTTACTGCTGGGACTTCTGCTGTGCAGCTGCTGCTATTGCTGCGGCTGCTTCATTTTCTGTTGCTGCTGCCGTTGCTGCTCCTACGGCTTCTGATGTTGTTGCTGCTGTTGCATCTACTGATGCTGTTACTGCTGCTGCTTTTTACACTTGACAGCACGCACCAAGGCATCTTTCCACGGCACCCACTTAAACTTCGCTGAGGTTCTGGGCTTATTTACTTTTACTTTTTTCCTTGATTCTCCTTTGATCTTCGTCCAAATCAAATTAGGTGCAAAGTCACTGCTCCAAAAAATCTCCAATTTCAAATCGAGATTAAAATTCCTTAGATCGACCAGTTCTACTCTTCCCGTCTAAGACCCTCCCTGTCCCGCCCATAGTAGAGAACTACCCTCAGTCCCTTCCTATTCCATTGGTGAGATGTAAGTTTTGTTACAATTTTTGTGTACTATTATGTGACTAGTGATCAGACCCAAATGACTGGACTCGCTTTGTAGTTCCTGAAAAGGAGATTAACCAATCAAGAGGCGTAAAATATTCAATCCGTCTTGTATAAAGGCGGCCATTTTGGTTACTCTCTCCGAATAACCAGTGCCAACCTGTCAGAACCAAAGATGACCAGAACAGAAGACTGAACTACGCTCTGCTACTTTATCGAGATATCCACTGCTAACCTGAACTACTCTTCCCTACTGTCTTCGAAATATTCACTGCCAACCTCTGGATTCTATACTCAAAGACTACCGTCATCATGAACAACAAGTTCCAATCTAACAGCTTCTTCCAATGAACGACTTCTTTGTGGAACCGTCTCCCAAGAGGATACTTCCTGATGGTTTTCTTCAAAAATGTATTACTGGTAATATTTTTTCCTTCAAAAATGTATTGCTGGTATTGAAACCTATTTTTAAACTTTCATAGTGTTTTGACCCCAGTTTTTGTGTTAACTATTTTCCCATAGGTGGGACTCTAACAGGTGCTACCACTCCGGGCCAGGGTGGACCTGGGAACACCAACAATTAATATGTGGCTCTGCGCCCCCCCCCCCCCGAACCTTCTGGTCAGAGGCCTTGTTGATGGATGTATTTTATCGTCTTACCCAAGACGCCTGATGTAGTTTATCGTCTTACCCAGGACGCAGCATTTTCTGCCTTTTGGGCCTGAAACTCACACCTGACCTCAAGTTACACACGATCCATCGCTAACGATGCATGAAAAATGATCGGCGCCCAGTAAGTAAATGAATTCTCATGATATCCTCTGTCTGTACAAGAGCCAGATCAGACAGGAAATAAACTACTACTGCCATCTTTATGCAAAATAATACAAAAACGACAAAACAATACTTTGAAGATGAAAATGTCGAGGTTACATTGTGATCTGCCCGAAGGCAAGTTCTCAGTCCAGGTTTTGGAAGATCGTTGGCGATAATGGGAGGTGTAAAAAGAAAGCACCAACAGACAATAGTCACTAATTTTAGTAGATACAAATTTTAGTAGATACTAATTTTAGTAGATACAACAGGAGTAACCGGAAGAAATCCTACCTGACAAATGCAGCAATATGGTCAAAAGAAATAAACATGTAAATGAAATACGAATGTAGGTAATGTACAAATACGTAGATAATACGTGAGATTTATAGCATTTTTTTTTTGTTGCTGTTATTGTCTATTAAAGAAATGCAATTATGATCTTTGTCCAGGAACTCAGTCAGTTTCTCGACGGCAAAGATTATATTTAAACGTCGATGGAACATAGCACAGGGAGAAACGAGTTCAGGACTGCCCAATTTTTAAAAAAAATGTTTCACCTCAAGCAAGGAAATAAAGTCACTAAGACGCAAACAGTTAACGAAAGTGAAAGAATATTCGATAAAGAAAAACATTATTAAGAAGAGGGAACAATAAAAGAACAGGAGTTAAGAAGACAAAAGATAATGATTGACATTGCATTTACATTTTTGTGTTAATACTGGTTAACACAAGGGTCATTGCGCGTAAGTTATTGTAACGAATCTGACTGGAATTCGAACTCGGTTCTCTGATTTCTTATTTACCGTACTTCATTTTTTTTTACAGGCATTCGATTATCCGTTTTTTTTTTTAAGCAATTCACCCCAAGCAAGGCGGGAGTGCCACTAGTACGCAAGGGGTTACAGAGGATTGGGAACAAGAGTAAAGAGGAATGTTTGGGGAAAGTATACAGAGAAGGACGGAGAACTAGCTTGGAGTATCCGATGTTGATTGACATTACACTTGAGTATTTGAAGATTATAGTCATCGGGGAAGCAAATAAGGGGAAGGGAGTTCCACAGACGGGAAGTGCGGGAGAAGAAGCTTTTTGAGACGGTTATATTTAAATGTTTGACCGAGATACCAGCCTGGTAGTTCGCTTAAATTCATGTAGTCTGGGAACCAGCGAAAGTATCTTGTCGGAACAGTTGCTGTGAAAGTACTTGTAGAAGAGACCGAGGGAGGTCACAGTACGTCTGTGGGATAACGATTGTAGAGTAGATGCCAGATCAGGTCTTATCATCTTGCATATTCGTCTCTGGATTTTGTTGAGGACCTCCAGATGTACAGCGGTATCACCAGACCATATATGACAGCAACATTCCATGCAAGGACGGATGGTTGATTTATAGATTTGAAGGATGGACTCTGACGGGAAAAACTTTCATGCACGACACAGAGAAGCAACTTTCTTTGCGGTAGATGAAGCTATTGATTCAATGTATTTATTCTACCTCATGTCAGTGGACAGCGCGAGATCAAGCAGGCGTAACGAGGCGCTCTGGAGGAGTTGGGAATCAGCCGTTCCGATGGGAGGCAGGAAGGGTTCTCTGTGGGGGGTAAAGGAGATCAGTTTCATTTTGGAGGCATTAAAGTTTACAAACCATTTCCTGGCCCAGTCAATCACAGATTGGAGGTCCTTTTCGAGATCCGGGCGTGAAAATGAAATTAACATCGATGGTAACATTTCTTGACGGACGAGGAAGCTTATTCTTTTCTTTTTTCTTTTTTTTTTCAACATGTGTCTCGTTTTGTTATACTTTGTGATCATATACTTTGAAATTGAAATTACTTTAAATTCGAATGATATAACAAAACAAAAAGGGTAATGTTATCCACTGAAGGGAAATTAAACTCTTATTGTTATTTCGCGTGTTGAAGTTCAACAGCCCCAATTCCCCGAAGCAATGGTCACGTTTGACAAATGCTAAAGTTGACTTCGTTTTCAATCAGAAGCTGCACTTACAAATAAATATATTTTAATCATTTTTTTTAGATTTAGCGGTAGTAAAAGGCTCGGCTATCCGGAAACAGACAAAACATAATAAAAATAAATTAGAATAAAAGCATTTAAAAATGTTATTTGATGATATAACTATGAAAAGAATTATTTCAAAAATTAACCTTTTCAATCATTCTTTTTCGATCATTTAGATATTCAGTTATCCGTAATTTATTTAATCAATTATCCGGTATTTAGCTTTTCAATAATCCGGAATTTAGGTAATCGTTTATCCGGAATGTATTTAAGTATCAGAAATCTTGAATAATCCAAACATTTTTCAACCCCCGTCCCAAGCAGTCAGGATAATCAAGAGAGTACTGTATCTACTATGAAAAAAGCTGACTGTAAAAAAGGAAAACAAAGATAAAACGAGGTAAGAATCCTGAATTTAGGTAATCGCTTATCCGGAATTTCAATATTCAATTATTCGGAATTTAGGTATTCATTTATCGGGAAGTTTCATATTCAATTATTCGAAATTTAGATAATTACTTATCCAGAATTTAGGTATTCAATTATCCGGATTCTTGAATAATCCGGACATATATTTTCAACCTGTCTCCCAAAGAGTTCGGATAATCGAGGGCGTAATGTATTTATTATGAAAAAAGCTGACTAAAAAGGGGAGAAAAGATGAAACGAGGAGGGAAAAGAAAATAGGGAACGATATGAGAATGAAAGGAGAGGAGGAAATGAAAAGATCTAGAAATGTACGAGGAGAGGGAAAAGAGCGAAACTTATGGAAAAGTAGAGAGTGGGAGAAAGAATAGGTAGGAGGTAGAGGAGAAGGATGAGGACGAGGCGAAAGCAGGTTAAAATATATGTAAAATAATAGAAGATGATAATGAAGAAAGAGGAAAGAATCCGAATGGTAATGCGAAGAAATAGAGAGGAGGATGAAGAAGAAAGAGGAAGGACAAGGAATAAGAGGAAAGAGAAGAAAGACCAATAGAAGAGGAGGAAAAGAAAACAGAGAATGCAAATGGGCAGAGGACGAGGAAAAAGAAAAAAGACGAGTAAGAAATATGGAAGAGAAAGAGAGAGAGAGAGAGAGAGAGAGAAAGGAAGACGAATGCATACCAAGAAAAAGGGAAAAAAGAAAGGAAAACGATTGTTTCATCCATGATAAAAAGTAGAAAGAAAAATGTATGCCAACGAAAAGAAAGGAGGAAAGAGGAGTAAAAGGAAATAGTGGGAGGAGAAAGAACGCTGTAAAAAAGTGGGAGGAGAAAACTGGGTGTAGATTAAAGAAAAGTAGAGAGAAGCAAAAATTTAACCGAATAAAGAGGAAGGAGTGGCGGAAGAGTAAGGAAAATAAATGAGTAGGAGGAGGAAAATAAAAACGGTGAAGGTCTGATAAAAGAGGAAGGGGTAAGCTAATGGCACACAAGAAAAGGTAGATTGAGTAGGACAGAAAGCGGGTGTAGTTCAAAGAAAAAGTAGAAAGCAGATAAAGAAAGGGGAGGAGGAGAAAAAAGAAAGTCGTGAAAGGAGTCTTATATAAGAGGGAAAGGAAGAGGAAGCTATCTGTCGATGGAAAAAATGGAGGGGATCAGTGTGAGGAGGAAAACAGGTGTCGTCCAATGAGAAATAATCAGTCAGAGGAGAAGGTGGGGAAGAAGTAAGAAGAAGATTGGAAAAGTAAAGAGTAGGAGGAGAAAAAGATTTATGAGGAAGGAGAGGAACTGGTAAAAGAGGAAGGAGGAGGTGAAAGCAGGTTGTAGTTGGAAGAAAAGGAATGGGAGAAAAAAGAGAGGTAAAGAAGAAGAGGGACTAATAAAATACGAAGGAGGAGGAGGAGTAAAAAACTTGATATCAACGATACAAAAAGTAAACCGAGCGGGAAGAGGGAAACGGTTGTAATGTAGTCCAATGAAAAAGAGTCTTAAGAAGAAGGAAGAGAAAGAAGAAGTCGGAGGAGAAAAAGAAAGGTAAGGAAGAGAGAGGCTTATAAAAGAGGAAGGATGAGGAGGAAAAGGCTTGATGTCAAAGATATAAAAAGTAAATCGAGCAGGAGGAGAAAATGGGTGTAGTGTATTCCAATAAAAAAGAGTCATAAGGAGGAGAAGGAAGAGAAAGAAGTAGTAGCAGGAGAAAAGGAAAGGTAAGGAAGGAGGGTGATTTACAAAAGAGGGATGAAGAAAAGGAAAACGGGTGCCGTCCATAGAGAAAGTGTATAAGAAGAAATCGTAAATGAAGGTAGTGAGAGGAGAAAAAAGAAAGATGTTGAAGGAGAGGGACTAATAAAAGAAGGTGGAGGCGGGGAAATCTTGATGTCAACAATGCAAGGGGTATGTCGAGTAGGAGGAGGGAAACTCCAATGAAAAAGAGTCATAAGGAGGAGAAGGTAGAGAAAGGAGAAGTAGGAGGAGAAAAAAAAGAAAGTTAAATATGATTGATTAAAAAGGAATGGGGTAGAGGAAAATAGAGAAAGAAGAAAAGAAGAAATCAAAAACAAAGAAAAGAGGTGGGAGGAGAAGGCGGGAAAAGAAAGAGATTTGCGGAATAGGAAGATGAACAGACTTATTGAAGATGAGAGTAAGCCTAGGAAAAAGAAACAGAAAAAAAGACAATGAAGAAACAGGAACCACTAACAAAGTTAATAATAGAAATATCAACCCCACAAGACACCCCCCAAAAAAATCGGCTTAAAGATCCCATATATTCAGACACAACCTCCTTTTTCCTGGTAAACTGATTGTTTTGTTTCGGGATATTACAATTTTTTTCTCTCTCTCTTTCCAGTTGTTGTTTTCGATGCGAACAGGCAGTTCAGCAGCCGACCACCCAAATAGACTGGAAACATTGTCACAACTGGGTACTTAAATTTTTTTCTTCGTCTTCCGTTTGGTTTCCGAGACTAGTTCAGATTTGTTTTTTTTATTGTTGCATTATATTTTTTGTCACTCAATCTTTTTCACATTTCTTTCACGTTTTTATTGTTTTGCGTATGTTCCTAAGTGCCTCAGTAGGGAAGATGGTTGAAGTTTTAAAGATGTCTACCAAGCACAGTTCAAAGTTATCTGTCTATCTATCTATCTATCTATCCCATTATCTTCTGTCTATCTATCATCTATCTAAAGGTGTCTGCCAACTACAGTACAAATTATCTATCTATCTATTTCAGTCTGCTCATATCTATCTATCTATCTATCTATCTATCTATCTATCTATCTATCTATCTATTTATCTATCTATCTAAAGATGTCTGCCAAATACAGTACAAAGTTATCTATTTATCTATCTATCTCAGTCTGTTCATTATTATCTTCTGCCTATCTATCTAGCTAACGATGTCTGCCAAGTACAGTACAAAGTTTTTTTTCTATCTATCTATCTATCTATCTATCTATCTATCTATCTATGCAAGTCTGTCCATAATCTTCTCTATCTCTCTATCTATCTAAAAATGTCGACCAAATATAGTAGGACGTTTTCTATTTAGCTATCTTTCATTGTTTTTAGCTTTGATAATGTTTTTTTTTATTTCATTTTTAATTTTTAAGTTTATTGTAAGACTTGTCGGTCAGATTTTCGTAACGGAAAACTGGCATAAAAAATTAGGTTCATAACGCGTTTTTATTTTGTAAACCATCTGACGAGTGCGTTCATTTTTAGTCAAACTTTCTCTTGCGACCAGTGAGAATACAGAGAAGTAAAAAAAATATTTATACAAAATGAGTTAGCTATAAAATAAAAGGGGGAGAAATAACTACGAAAAGAAGACAAAGAAAAAATAAGAAATATTAATATTTACAATCTATAAGGACTACTATCCCCATCTTTGTTGTTATTATCACAACGTTTCGGCCGTTGTGTTCTCCGGCCTTCCTTGAGTGTATATCGACCTGGGTAACCTAAAGATAATCCGTCCTGGGTAAGACGATAAAGTACATCCGCGTTCTGGGTAAGACGATAAACTAAATCCACGTCCTGGATAAGACGATAAACTAAATCCACGTACTGTGTAAGACGATAAAGTACATCCGCGTTCTGGGTAAGACGATAAAGAACATCCACGTGCTGGGTAAAACGATAAAGTAGATCCAAGTCCTGGATAAGACGATAAACTAAATCCACGTACTGTGTAAGAAGATAAAGTACATCCGCGTCCTGGGTAAGATGATAAAGAACATCCGCGTGCTGGGTAAGACGATAAAGTACATCCAAGTCCTGGATAAGACGATAAACTAAATCTACGTCCTGGGTCAGACGATAAACTACATCCGCGTCCTGGGTAAGACGATAAACTCCGTCCGCGTCCTGAGTAAGAGGATAAACTACATCTGCGTCCTGGGTAAGTCGATAAAGTACATCTGCGTCCTGGGTAATACGATAAACTAAATCTACGTTCTGAGTAAGACGATAAACTTAATCCACGTCCTGGGTAAGACGATAGACTACATCCGCGTCCTGGGTATGACGATAAAGTATATCCCCGTCCTGGGTATGACGATAAAGTATATCTGCGTCCTGGGTATGACGATACACTACGTCCGCGTCTTAGGTAAGACGATAAACTGCATCCGCGTCCTGAGTAAGACGATAAACTACATCCGACAGCAAGGCCTCTGACCAGGAGGTTTTGCTGGTCTTCCCAGGTCCACCCTGACCCAAGTTGGTAGCACCGGTCAGTGTCCCAGCTATGTGCAAATAGTTAACCCCGAAAAAAGTGGTAAACACACTATGAAAGTATAAAAATAAGGTTTTAATACCAGCGATATTTTTTGGAAAACATTTAGCAGCAATACATTTAAGAAAAATTACCAGCAATACATTTTTGAAAAAAAAATTATTACCAGCAATAAAAATCTTGTCGACATTAAATACCCCATTGAGGTTGATATACCTTAAAACAAAGCAAACCTACAGGGAATTCCATTTTGAACACTTTATTTAATCTACAGGGGTAGACTGTTCTTGTTCGATTGCTCATGTCTAGGGATATTGCCTAATTCTTATGTTATTTAGTACTGTTCAGTTATTATTCACCTGTTTCCACTGAGTATAAGTACACACTGCCTGACCCAAAGATTGAATCCACAATCACTATGTCACCAAATTTGAGGGGTGATTCGTTCGACAACGATGTGGTGCTTAAATTGTGGCTTGACGAATTCTTTGTGTCAAAACCTAGTGATTTCTATTGTTGAGGCATTGAACAGTTTGTGGAACATTGTCAGGAGGTCATAAACAATGAAGAGGAATACATTTGTTGAAGGATTCTTCAGAACTATAAATAAATATGTATTAAAATAAGAAAAACAAACAAATTTATCTAACAACCTAGTATTTAAAAAAAAATCTCAACCAGTGTATTTCTGTAGAATAATGCTTTTAAGGCAGTCTTTGTTAGTATTAAATAGGAAAGAATTAAAATGGTCAAACTTAAATTTACTATCTGACTCCCTGGCGAACAATTAGCAAATCTTTAAAACTGAAACCTGAAGGTAAGTCTGAACATTTTGCTCTATTTTTTAAGATACATAAGTTTGCTTAAAGACCAATGAAAATTCTTAAAGCTGTTTTATTATTTATTTTTTTTGCTTTTGTCTGAATTCCTGGGATGAGGAGTTATCATTATTTACACTATTTATATTCAAACTATTGTCCTCATCATTGTTGTTTTTATAAAATTTGTTGTACACTCCGTCCTTCTTCAGGTGTATATTGATCAGGGTAACGCACAGGGAATTATGAACTGAACATTTAATCTACAGGGGTAGACTGTTCTTGTTCGATTGCTCATGTCTAGGGATATTGCCTAAGTCTTATGTTATTTAGTACTGTTCAGTTATTATTCCCCTGTTTCCACTGAGTATAAGTACACACTGCCTGACCCAAAGATTGAACCCACAATCACCATATCACCAAATTCACAAACCAACTCTTTTACCAACTATACCATAGGACAATTTGCTAGGGTAAACTTAGAGCCTTAAACCTAACCTTTGTGCTTGTCATGTTTTGACTGCTGCTGCTGCTCTGGCTGAAGCCTTGCTGTCATTTTGTCTTTCTTTATTAATGGCTCCCATATTGTATTTATTTCTATACTAGGCCTACAAATGAGATCCTCATACACCAATTCTTTCAGACGTCTAACTCTCCAGTGTTCTACTTTGTCCAAGTTTTTCACTTCATTCCACATTTATTTTTTAATGTCTTTTTTACATATTTTTCTGTAATTCATTTTTTTCCTGGTTTCTATTTGTGGCTTTTATCACGTTTCGGTCGTTGTGCACTCCGCTCTTCTTCAGGTGTATATCGATCTGGGTAACGCACAGGGAATTCTGAACCTTTATTTAATCTCCGTGGGCAGACTGTTCTCCTTCCACTGCTCATGTCTATGGATATCGTCTAGTTCTTATCTTTATTTAATTCTGTTCAGTTGTGGCTCACCTGTTTCCAGTGAGTACACGTACACGCTGCCCGACCCCGAACAAGAAATGGTGAGCACCCTTCAGAATAACAACTACCTGGAAAACATGGCATAAGCGTCTACAGGTCGGAATATAAGGGAAAAGAGGATGAACCGGAAATCGCTACGGTTTGTCTACCTTACGTCATGTGTTTATCGGAAAAGATTAAGAAAGTCTGATGCTCATACAACATCAGGACAATATTCAGAAGCTGTCCCACTCTACGGAGAAAATCTCTGCAGAGTAAAGCCTAACACTTGGGAGAATATGACCAAGAACTGCGTGTACCCGATCCCTTGCAGTTGTGGCAGATAATATAAAGGTGAAACAAGCCGTACCCTAAAAGAAAGGATGGAGGAAAATCGAAAAGTCGTAGTAAGAGGTGAGACAATGAAATCGGTCATTGAGGATCGTGTATGGAAGGAAAGAGCTAATCATCATCCCGTGTGGAATGACGTGAAAATACTGTGCAAGGAAGGACACTGGTGAGTTAGACGTCTGAAAGAATTGTTTAATATGAATGTCCAGGGGTCGGTCACCTACGTGAAACTTCCAATGGCACGCAGTCGCAAATGACACCACGAAGTCTGAACCAATAACTACTGCAACGCAAGGAAGATATTTATCTGTTTTAATTTTAATATATACTAAAGTATATATTACAATATAAAATATATTGTAGAACAGGTATATTGACCTTGACTTGTGTAAAAATGCATATACTGTTGGCACACTGAATGATTTGAAAACCCTAAGTCAGCACATAATTAAAACTTGCCGACCCCTGATTTAAACCATCTTATCATTGTTGCTTATTATCCCAACACTAGGAGACAATACACGTTTCATTATTACTGTTATTATTATTTATAATTAAATCCAAAAAATAAACTCTACAGCAGGAGTCGGCAACCTGCGGCATGCGTGCTACATGTGGCACACCAAGCAATTTCCAATGGCACGCAGCCGCAAATGACATCACGATGTCCGAACCAATAACAACTACAACGCAAAGATATTTAGCTGTTTCAAATTTAATATATACTGAAATATATAGACTGTATATTACTATATAAAATATATTGTAGAACAGGTACATGACTGGTATATACATACGCATTCTCTTGGCACACTGAATGTTTTTATAACTGTAAGTCGGCACATAGCAAAAGGTTGCCGACCACTGTGTTAGTCTATAAAGACCTCGGTAGTAGGCCTACCGTAGAAATAAATAGAGTATGGGAGCCACAAATAAAGCATGAAAGATAAATGACAGCAAGTATTCAACTGCAGCAGCAGCAGCAATCAAAATATGACAGCAGCAGTTGCAACCTAAGCAGCAGTTAGGTTTAAGGCTCTAACTTTACTACCATAAATGGGACAATGGCCAAGTGGGTAAAAGCGGTGGTTTATGAATTTGGTGGCATAGTGGCTGTGAGTTCAAAGTCTACTAACATACAATGGAAACGAGCCAGGAATAACTGAAGAGAACAAAATAAAAATAAGAATTAGACGATATCCCTAGACATTGGAACGAGAACAGACTACCCACGGAAAATTAAATAAGTGTTCAGTTCAGAATTCCCTGTAGGATACACATGAGGATGGCCGGAGTTCACAGCGACTGAAACGTTGTGATAACAGATCCACAATAATAAAATGAATTGAAATTAGTATTAAAATAATAGTAATAATGAAGAGTATACACCTAGATTGTTCGTATAACAATAACAGGGGTGAAGAATATAAGTAGTCAGAATATAAATAGTACGAATATAAATAGTGCCAGTATAAATAGTGCGAATATAAATAGTACGAAAATAATTAATCCGAATATAAATAGTACGAAAATAATTAATCCGAATATAAATAGTGAGAATATAAATAGTACGAAAATAATCAATCCGAATATAAATTGTACGAAAAAAATCAATCCGACTATAAATAGTGCGAATATAAATAGTACGAAAATAATTAATCCGATTATAAATAGTACGAAAATAATCAATCCGAATATAAATAGTGCGAATATAAATCGTACGAAAATAATCAATCCGAATATAAATAGTGAGAATATAAATAGTACGAAAATAATTAATCCGAATATAAATAGTACGAAAATAATTGATCCTAATATAAATAGTGCGAAAATAATTCATCCGAATATAAATAGTGCGAATATAAATTCTACGAAAATAATCAATCCGAATATAAATAGTGCGAATATAAATAGTACGAAAATAATCAATCCGAATAGAAATAGTGAGAATATAAATAGTACGAAAATAATTAATCCGAATATAAATAGTGTGAATATAAATAGTACGAAAATAATTAATCCGAATATAAATAGTACGAAAATAATCAATCCGAATATAAATAGTACGAAAATAATCAATCCGAATATAAATAGTGCGAATATAAATAGTACGAAAATAATTAATCCGAATATAAATAGTGAGAATATAAATAGTAGGAAAATAATTGATCCGAATATAAATAATACGAAAATAATTAATCCGAATATAAATAGTACGAAAATAATCAATCCGAATATAAATAGTGCGAATATAAATAGTACGAAAATAATTAATCCGAATATAAATAGTACGAAAATAATTAATCCGAATATAAATAGTGTGAATATAAATAGTACGAAAATAATTAATCCGAATATAAATAGTACGAAAATAATCAATCCGAATATAAATAGTACGAAAATAATCAATCCGAATATAAATAGTGCGAATATAAATAGTACGAAAATAATTAATCCGAATATAAATAGTGAGAATATAAATAGTAGGAAAATAATTGATCCGAATATAAATAATACAAAGATAATTAATCCGAATATAAATAGTACGAAAATAATCAATCCGAATATAAATAGTGCGAATATAAATAGTACGAAAATAATTAATCCGAATGTAAATAGTACGAAAATAATTAATCCGAATATAAATAGTGCGAATATAAATAGTACGAAAATAATTAATCCGAATATAAATAGTGCGAATATAAATAGTACGAAAATAATTAATCCGAATATAAATAGTACGAAAATAATTAATCCGAATATAAATAGTGTGAATATAAATAGTACGAAAATAATTAATCCGAATATAAATAGTACCAAAATAATCAATCCGAATATAAATAGTGCGAATATAAATAGTACGAAAATAATTAATCCGAATATAAATAGTGTGAATATAAATAGTACGAAAATAATTAATCCGAATATAAATAGTACGAAAATAATTAATCCGAATATAAATAGTGCGAATATAAATAGTACGAAAATAATTAATCCGAATATAAATAGTGCGAATATAAATAGTACGAAAATAATTAATCCGAATATAAATAGTGTGAATATAAATAGTACGAAAATAATTAATCCGAATATAAATAGTACGAAAATAATTAATCCGAATATAAATAGTGTGAATATAAATAGTACGAAAATAATTAATCCGAATATAAATAGTACGAAAATAATTAATCCGAATATAAATAGTGTGAATATAAATAGTACGAAAATAATTAATCCGAATATAAATAGTGTGAATATAAATAGTACGAAAATAATTAATCCGAATATAAATAGTGTGAATATAAATAGTACGAAAATAATCAATCCGAATATAAATAGTGCGAATATAAATAGTACGAAAATAATTAATCCGAATATAAATAATACGAAAATAATTAATCCGAATATAAATAGTGCGAATATAAATAGTACGAAAATAATTAATCCGAATATAAATAGTACGAAAATAATTAATCCGAATATAAATAGTGTGAATATAAATAGTACGAAAATAATTAATCCGAATATAAATAGTGTGAATATAAATAGTACGAAAATAATTAATCCGAATATAAATAGTGTGAATATAAATAGTACGAAAATAATCAATCCGAATATAAATAGTGCGAATATAAATAGTACGAAAATAATTAATCCGAATATAAATAATACGAAAATAATTAATCCGAATATAAATAGTGCGAATATAAATAGTACGAAAATAATTAATCCGAATATAAATAGTACGAAAATAATCAATCCGAATATAAATAGTGCGAATATAAATAGTACGAAAATAATTAATCCGAATATAAATAGTGCGAAAATAATTAATCCGAATATAAATAGTCCAGATATAAAGATTGTGAGTATAAATGGTGAGAATATAAATAGTGGAAATATAAAAGGTGCAAATATAAATAGTCCGAATATAAATAGTCCTGATATAATAGTGCGAGTATAAATAGTCCGGATATAAATAGTGTGAATATAAATAGTGCGAATGTTTGTTTTTTATTTAAAAATTGTAAATATTATGGACAAAGATATTTGGAAATGAAAAAAATTAGCAATGTGAAGTTTGAGTGCAATTCTTAGTAAAGTAATAATAATAATGGAATATTTTTCTTAACCTGTGTGTTGAGATGAAAAGGCAATAATCAGATAGAGTTGTGGTGATTACCCAACTTTGATTTGCTAAGACGCCCGCAGTCTTTCAGGTTTAAAAAATGACGGAGTAATAAAACCCTTTTGCGCCGTAATCTAGCACTGGGAACATGAGTCTTGTTCTCGCGGGGGAATTTTCTTTTCCCTGGTCGTCATAAGAATTAATTGTAGCTCACATGCACTCACGTTTCCTAATAACAAAACCTGAATGGTTTTCTTCTTTTTTCAGCAATCTGTGTACGTTCAAGTATATTTTCTCTCTTTTTCCATTGTTATTTATTATATAAAAATTATATATATATATATATATATATATATATATATATATATATATATAGATAGATAGATAGATAGATAGATAATATTAGTAGTCGCACACATATATATATATATATATATATATATATATATATATATATATATATATATATATATATATATACATAACATATAAATATATAATACACATACACATATATATATAAAAATTCCAAGAGGATAGAATCCAGGTTGAACTCAATGCCCAGGACAGAGTAAAAATATAATAAAAAGGCTTAAACTCTAATATTCCATGGTTATAATTTATTCCATTTGAATCGTAAATACGATCCAATTCATCAGACCTACAAATTCAAAAAGAAATCAGAAAAAATAACTCCGCGAATGAAAAAAATTTTAAAAAATTAGTGATAGTGTATGTATGAGAGTGGGGGACGAATATGAGAGGTAAATGAAAGCTCTAGAGAGGGGTAACAGACGAGAGAAGTACAGGACGGCCTAAAAGTGAAGGTGGAGATTAAAATTTAATAGAGAAAGTTTTAAAGAGAAGTTAAATGACGGTTTAAATGAATGAGATACAGATAAATATGAATTATTTTCCGATGCATAATTCATTACTGAATATATATATATATATATATATATATATATATATATATATATATATATATATATATTTAAAGTTCCTCAACAAGCTGAAATTTACTCCTTTCGAAAAAGTTGAATTGAATTCCATCGAGAATACACAACTTTAATGTCGTTTTCATACAAACTTGTAGACATGGTTTGGTTTGCTTTGTTTTACGGCATATCAAACTCAATGGGTTATTTAATGCCAACCCGATTTTTACTAATGGTAAGACATTTTTTCCAAAAATGTATTGCTGGTATTAATACCTATTTTTATACTTTCATAGTGTTTTGCACCCATTTGGGGAGTTAACTATTTGCACATAGCTGGGACCCTAACAGGTGCTACCACCCCAGGTCAGGGTGGATCTGGGAACACCAGCAATTAAAAGGTGGTTCCATACTCCTCAAAGCCTTCTGATCAGAGGCCTTGCAGTTGAACGTAGTTTATCGTCTTACCCAGGACGCGGATGTAGTTTATCATCTTACCCAAGATGCGGATGTAGTTTATCGTCATACCCAGAACGGGGATGTAGTTTATAGTCTTACCCTGGACGCGGATGTAGTTTACCATCTTACCCAGAACGCGGATGTAGTTTATCGTCTTACCCTGGACGCGGATGTAGTTTATCGTCTTACCCTGGACGCGAATGTAGTTTATCGTCCTGCCCAGAACGCGGATGTAGTTTTTCGTCTTACCCTGGACACAAATGTAGTTTATCGTCCTGCCCAGAACGCGGATGTAGTTTATCGTCATACCCAGGACGCACTTGTAGATACGCATTCCTCTATAATAAATTCATATTAATAATAAATTATACATCGACCCAAAGCATTGGAATAAAGATCAAGAATTATAAAATGAATTAAAACTATGATTAAAATAATAGTAATAATGAAAATCGTATCGACTCAGAGTGTTGTAATAAAGCTATTATTAAAATAATCGTAATAATGAAGAGTGTTTTAACCTATGTGGAATGTAGATCGTCGCCATTTTTTTTCGCGCATGCGCTGCGTTTGTTTTTGATGTTGTCGACTGCACAGTATAGTAGGGTCACTGTGAGAAAAAGAGGACCATGACGCAATTCACACCGACAGAAATTTGGAAACGGCCTGCTGTACTGCTTGGCATTCAAACCAGAAGCACCAATACGAATGTTTCAGTGTGTTTGAGTGACAATCTGAAGAGAGTGCAGAGCATTCAGAAAGGGCTGAACGATATCTCCAGTCAGCATCATTGGTGTTTGAAGCGATTACTAGTGACGGCGTCCTTACACATCCATTCATCTTCCTACGGGACCTCAAACTCAACACGGAGGCCTACATCAGGTGCCTTGTGGGGATAGTGCTGCCCTGGGTCAAGAGGGTGGCTGTTGGAAGATCCTATATCTGGCAACAAGACTCTGGACAATGCCACAAAAGCAAGAGCACGGGTCATATCTGTCAGACAATTTCTGCGACCACACCACCCTTTACATCTGGCCACCTAATTCCACAGACTGCAACCCCTTGATTATTATGTGTTGGGCACAGTTTAGCGATAGAACAACAAAACTCTTTGTAACACCAAAGATGAACTGAAGGCAAGGATTATAGCAGCATTCACCTATTTAAAAAAGGAGACCATCCAAAAGAGTTTCGGGAGATTCCGAAGTCGTCTAGTGGCCGATAATGGCGATTTTATTAAATAAATTTACTCTTTCGTATTTCAAGATAGTTTTGAGTAATTTCAGTAAATATACCTGTTAAAACGAGATGTCATTGTTGTTATCATTTTGTCGTCATTTAGACGACAATTTATCCATCGCACCCTGTTAAAATAAGATCTTATTGTTGTCGTCATCTTGTCGTCATTTAGACGACAATTTATCCATCGCACCCTGTTAAAATGAGATGTCATTGTTGTCATCATTTTGGCGTCATTTAGACGACAATTTATCCATCGCACCCTGTTAAAATAAGATATTGTTGTCATCATCTTGTCGTCATTTAGACGACAATTTATCCATCGCACCCTGTTAAAATGAGATGTCATTGTTGTCATCATTTTGGCGTCATTTAGACGACAATTTATCCATCGCACCCTGTTAAAATAAGATCTTATTGTTGTTATCACTTTGTCGTCATTTAGACGACAATTTATCCATCGCACCCTGTATATGTGTTAAAATGAGATGCGAGTGTTATTTTTGCGTCATTTAGACGACAGTCTCTCAATCGCACCCTGTATGTAGAATAATGCTCGCTATTAATAATTTATTTTTAGCCCTTTTATTTATTATGTCCTCCATCCTTGCAGGAAAAATTTGCCCGTTTGTTTTCAATTGTGTTACTTACTCAAACAAGAAAACCGAGTTTATCTTTACGCTGACTGCAAACAGGTTAAAATAGTGGACCACACAGAAAAAGTCCTTCCCAAAAGTTTGACGGAAACAAGAGAGACGCTGAACACAAAAATGGCGAGAAATTAAATGACACTATATATATATATATATACGATAGAAATTGTAAAGAGGATTTGATAATTAATTAATTCATTGAGTCTGAAAGAAATCAACAGAAAGCACTGGACGGCCGTTTCGTCCTATATTTGGAACTCATCAGCAGTGCGCATCCACTACCGAGAATTGAAACCCTGACAGTGGAGTTATCAAGCAAACGTCATACCAACTGTTCCAACGGGCATCCGTGACGAAGAGGTAGAAAATCAGACTCAATATAGCGCCGCTCGCTCACATTATCCGTGGTGGAACTCAAATGAAATCTCTTCGTCACCGAGGCCCGTTCAATGAGTTGAAGATTATAGCCAGCCGTTTGCAGGCTGTGCTGTCTCGTTTGATTGGCTCTGACCAGACTTGTGCTGTGAAGGGTAGGACTATTCCAAACAACTTTTATTTGGTACGCCTGATCAACGAACAAATCGACAGTGAAACCGCGCTAATCAATGTAGATCAGTCCTAGGCATTCGATATGGTTGACCATGGATTTCTAGGGGCGCTTGGAGACTGCTGTTTTCCGTTCGTATTTTCGCGTACCCCGATGCGCTGGTAGAAATGAATGGAGTAAGATCGGAACCTTTCGTATTGTCTGGGTCCATTTGTTAACGTAGTCCACTTTCGCACTTGATGTACGTTCTTGCCTTGGAGCCGTTTCTCCGCAATTTAAAAGCGAATCCACTCCTATGCAGTCCTATCCTTACTTGGTGCTACCAACTCACCCAGGTTCTCCGCCTATGCTGATAACGTTTCGGTTCTTGTATCGAGAAGAGCCGAGATTGACGAAGACGGCATAGGGGACTGAGGGTACAAGACGGTGACAGGGGCCAAGATCAACCGCGATAAATCTGTTGGCTTGCGGTCGGGCGCATGGAAGGGAGTTTCTATTCCATGGCCTTTCCTCTGGACGGACGTGCCGGTCAAGATACTCGGCGTCTGGTTCAGTCACGATCTCTTGCTGGAAATGCGAAGAGAAAGTTGAAGGAGCAGTTCGTCTATTGGTCTTGGAGGAATCTTTTACCGATTCTCCGTGCTTCCACTCCCGTATGCAATACTAATGCAATTAGTTAGGGTCTTGTTCTCCTTCTTGTGGGGAGGTAAGGCTCCAAGGGTATGTCGGGGATCTGTTACTTGCACCCTTCTGAAGGTGGTCTGTGTATGCTTAGCGTTGAGATTCGTCAATATATGCTTCGCATCGCGTTCCTAGACCGAATGTGTTCGCAAGTTGATGGAAATGGCGAATTCTGGGAGGAAAATGTTATTAAGAACTTCCCCTCCTTGGCTAATATGCACTCGTGCGAGGAGGAAGCCCACCATTTACCCAGAGGAGTGCTCTTTCTATTATGAATGCCGCTTAGCTCTCAAGTTCCTATTACGGTCGACGGATGGCCTCTCCGACGTAAAGGCGTTGTCCCGTAAGGCATTATATCAAGCGTCAGTCAGGGGATCCGTTCAAGATAGTCTCATTGGCAAGCTCGGTTTAACGAACCAGGAGGCTCGTTTCAAACGGCCTTGGACACCTGGGTTGAAATACCTCATTAACAATAAGGTGATTGACGAAGTCGGTAAAGGGAACAGAGGGTACGAGACGGTGACAGGGGCCAAGATCAACCGCGATAAATCTGTTGGCTTGCGGTTGGACGCATGGAAGGGAGTTTCTCTTCCCTGGCCTTTCCTCCGGACGGACGTGCCGGTCAAGATACTCGGCGTCTGGTTCGGTCCCGATCTCTTGCTGGAAATGAATTGGTCGGAGATGCGAAGAGAAGGTCGAGGGCACAGTTCTTCTGAAATACCTCATTAACAATAAGGTGATACGAAAGGCCCTCTGGGTCGACAAAAACTTTCAAGATCGTAGTTCCGTTGTGCAATTTTATTGAAGACATCATGGTTCGCATACCACGTGGAAAGCTATTTGTCTTGGATGCCAGTTCTATTTGTAGCAATGTTGCAACGTCGTTGACAGTGATTGAGCACTACGTGTTCTTGTGCTTGCTAAGTGTTATGCGAGTCGTGATATGGACGGCACGAGAGAAGGAAATCTATGGAGACGAGAAAATGAACTTTTTCCCAACTAATATTGTTCCATAGGCATCAGAGTAATGTCAAGACTAAGACGAAAAAGGTTTGGTTTGGTTTGTTGTGTTTTACGGCATATCAACCTCAATGGGTTATTTAATAGCGACAATTTTTTTTATTGCTGGTAATATTTTTTATCTATCTATCTATCTCACTCTGTTCATTTTCTATCTATCTATCTATCTCAGTATATATTGGTTTGGTTCGGTTTGTTTTACGGTATATCAACCTCAATGGGTTATTTAATGCCGGCAAGATTTTTATTGCTGGTAATATTTTTTATCTATGTATCTATCTATATGTCTGTCTGTCTATCTATCTATCTATCTATCTCAGTATATATTGGTTTCGTTTGGTTTGTTTTACAGTATATCAACCTCAGTGGGTTATTTAATGCCGACAAGATTTTTATTGCTGGTAATATTTTTTATCTATCCATCTATCTATCTACCTATCTTATTTAATGCCGACACCTTTCTTTTCTATTTTTTACTGGTAATATTTTGTTTTGTCAAAAATCTATTTCTGGTAATACTTTTTTCCTCAAAAATGTATAGCTGGTAATATTATTTTAAAACATGTATTGCTGGGTTTTTGTTTTTTTTTTCAAAAATTTATTTCTGGTAATAATTTTTTACAAAGTATTTCTGGTATTAAAACCTATTTTTACACTTTTAAAATGCTTTTTTACCTCAGTTGCTGGGTTAACTATTTGCCCATATCTGGGACACTAACAGGTGCTACCACCCCGGGTTAGGGTGGAACTGGGAACACCAGCAATTAAGAGGTGGTTCCACGTTCCTCAAAACCTCCTAATCAGAGGCGTTGCTGTTGGGCGTTGTATCATCATACCCAGGATGTGGATGTAGTTTATCGTCTTACCCAAGACGCGGATGTAGTTTATCGTCATACCCAGGACGCGGATGTAGTTTATCGTCATACCCAGGACGCGGATGTTGTTTATCGTCATACCCAGGACGCGGATGTAGTTTATCGTCATACCCAGGACGCGGATGTAGTTTATCGTCTTATTCAGGATGTGGATGTAGTTTATCGTCACACCCAGGACGCGGATGTAGTTTATCGTCATACCCAGGATACGGAGGTAGTTTATCGTCATACCCAGGACTCGGATGTAGTTTATCGTCATACCCAGGATACGGATGTAGTTTATCGTCATACCCAGGACGCGGATGTAGTTTATCGTCTTATTCAGGACGCGGATGTAGTTTATCGTCTTACCCAGGACGCGGATGTAGTTTATCGTCATACCCAGGACGTGGACGAAAAAGAAACGATTCCCTCCATCAGAATTTGGCAAAAGTTTGGTTAGTCTTGTGCGACTGTGTCGAGTAAATGTGCTGACTTAGAGTGGCATTTTGATGCCGGTTCGGCATCAGGGTATTAGGAAATCTTTAATAAACTTTGGCAACCAAGCCCAAAATTGGTTAGTTTAGGCTCTTTTTGATTTTTAGTTTTCTTTACGCCAAGTTTACTTATTTAGGTGATGTATGCTCATTGGCCCCATTTATTTTTGTCCCCACTTTCTTTAATTTAATTTTCCATCTGCTCCCCCGTTAGGTGACCATAAATATTAGTTCTCTAGCGGATGTGGGACACTTTTCGTTTTTCGAGGATGTTCTTTCGCATTTGTTGCCGTGTCTAAATGGGTGTGGTGTTGTGTGTGGGATTGGTCGAATGATTGGTTTTTAATTCATCCAAATCGAACATTAATTTTGTCCAGTTAACTGATATTTCTGCCACAATTAAGGATTGTGTTTTTTTTTATTACTAACACCATTTTGTTTAGTTTTTGTATATATAATATTAGGCATATTGTAAATATTCATTTTTAAATGTTGTTAATTTATTCCCCACTCCCCAAATAAATTATACATATGGGGACTGGTTGAACTCCGTAGAGACCTGAGGTATTATGGTGATTGTAGTAAGAATGATAAGTGAGAATGTGGCATTTTGGTGCAAGGAATATTGTATAGTCTGTGGCTAAGTTAAACATAAGATAGATGATGACCAATCTTCTTCATCCACAATTTTGGACTCGTGCCACATTTTTTGCTATTTTAGAAAATTAATATTAATTTATTAAAGCTTACTGATAAGAAAATGCTTATTGTCTCGAACATTTCTACTACATTAAGAAGCAGTTTATGCGGATAGTAGAGGAAGATACAGGTTAAGCCTAGACTTGAACAGGTTAAGATAGTATTGATTGGGGAAGCATCCCCTTGGGAGTCGGTTCCACAGAGCATTGGTTTCTTGTATATATAGTATTATGCATAATATAAATATACATCGGAGTTTTCATTTTTAAACGTTGTTATTCTTCCCCCTCTCAGAGACGTGCCGTCGCCTCTCTCTGTCTTTTTTACAAATAATTTCACGGTAACTGCTCCGATGAGCTGCTTTTACTGGTTCCCAGACTTCATGAATTCAAGTGTTCTACGAGGCTGGCATCCCGCTCTCACCCTTTCACTGTCGAAACTGTTAAATGTAGCCGTTTCTTCTACTCCAATAGCTTCATATCTCCCACCTCTCACCTGTGGATCTCCCTTCCCTTTTCCTGTTCCCCTGATAGCTATAATCTCCAACTATTCAAATGTAATGTCAATCGACATCTCCAATTGCCTTGATCTATCCACTATCATTCTCCTCATCCTTTCCTCTATCACTCCTATCTGCTCTCGCTCCAAATCATCTGTAGCCCCTTGCATGCTAGTGGCTTCCCGCCTTGCTTGGGGTGAAATGCTTAAAAAAAGAAAGAAAGAAAAAATGTGTATACGGGATTAGTTAGGACTGCATAGAGACTCTCGGTATTATGGTGATTGTCGTAAGAATGGTAAGTAAAAATGTGGTATTTCAGTGCAAGGAATATTGTATAATCTTTTTGTGTCACTGATTGCGGCTAGCTGAGTTTAAGACAAGAGAGATGATGACCAGCCTTCCCCATCGCCACTTTTGGCTTTATACCACATTTTTTGTATTATTTACAAAATAAATATTAGTCGTTTGGAGTCAGTCTTCAGAATAGCTAATACAGGCGTAACGGCAGAGTATCTGAAGTATTACGTATAGAGAATCGTTATACGAAGTACGTTATATAAGTAAGAGTGTGTTATAAAAATAGCCATAAAATAGAGGCGTTATAATACCAGCCCAGCTGCGTAGCCTACGTTGGTCCCAGTTTTTGTTAGCGATCGTCACAGAAACACCTTCGTTCGTGGATTACTTACCAGATGTCTTGTGCTCAATAAAGATATTCAAAATGTCAAATTTTATTAGGACAAAAATAAAAAAAAGAGTATTATGTTTAAATTTTGCTCTCGACAAAATATCCTCCTTTATCTTTGATTACTGCAGCACAATGTTTTGGCATTTGTTGCAAAAGTTTCTCAAAGTATAAGTTTGATAATTAATTCCATTCTTTTTTCAATGACTCTACGAGATTTTTTTTCAATTTTTTTCCACTCTTTCGCCAAGTTCCTCCCATGCTAATTCTGGGGGTGTCTTCAACATTTTGAATTGTAGTGCTTATACAACCATTTTATATGTTCATACATGTTTATATTATAATCTTATGATAATTCATGTAATTATATATATATGATAAATATTTATTTTATTTTATTTGGCGCCACTTTTTTGTTAGCGATCGTCACAGCAAAACCTTCGTTCGTGGATTACTTACCAGTTGTTTCGTGCTCAATAAAGATATTATTCAAAATTTCAAAAAGTCCTACATTTATGTAATTTTTTAAGTAGTGATAATGTCTTTTGTTCAAGTACAGAAAGTACAAAAATTATTTTTAAGTTAAATCTTAATTTACCACTGAAATATCCATGTGAGTATTACCTGTGATAGGCGTCATTACCTGTATCTGTATGTATATAAAATTTATGAAGTTTCATATAAAACTACTTCCAGTGCATATGTTATTTATATAAAACTACCTTCAGCGTATGTGTATA
This sequence comes from Acanthosepion esculentum, assembly GCA_964036315.1. Taxonomy (NCBI): domain Eukaryota; kingdom Metazoa; phylum Mollusca; class Cephalopoda; order Sepiida; family Sepiidae; genus Acanthosepion; species Acanthosepion esculentum. The sequence continues at coordinate 77,168,530 of OZ038507.1, forward strand.
AGCTGTGTTTAAGGGAAAACGTGTTAAAGCTTGGGTCCCATGCTCATATTATCGATAATATATAATAATTAAATAGCCGGTATTCCAAAATCCGAATAAATCTGAAAATTGAAAGATAAAGGACTCATAACATATATATATATATATATATATATATATATATATATATATATATATATATATATATATATATATTTAAAGACATTTTTATGTTTAAGATACTTTTTATAGATACAAGTATTTAAGTAAATGGTCTGCTTATAATAAACAGCATTAAATAACATTTACCGGCCTGAATGTCCGAGAAATTTTCATAGAAAATATTCGTCCTCCAACAGGATTCGAACCTGTATCCTATACGGAACCGTCATATAGCCTGACGTGCCTTAACCGATTCGGCCACTGAGGATCGTTCGGTTGTCAAGCTCGAATTTACTGCTTATAAACTTCAGTCTTCCATGAATCTTTCATGTATATTCATAACTGCTCATGGCGTATCCGAATAAATCTGAAAACCGAATGATAAAGGATTGACAACATACATATATATATATATATATATATATATAAATTATTTTCCCGCCAAAATAATAGTTAGAATAAATTACATCAATCAGACCCAAAATTGAATAAATAGCTTTATCTTCCCAAACCAAAGCAATACTATTAAATAAACGATATAAACAAATTTTTACTACGTTAATAAAAATACCGATTAAAATTAAAATAAATAAATAAGATAAGAAATAAAAATAAAAAATAAAAATAAAAACTATAAAAAATATATAAAAACAAGCAAAATAATTTAACCTAAATAAACAAATAAATAAGCAAATAAACGACTTTCGGCAAAAAAAACCGCCAAAATAGACTACCCACAATGCACCACTGACCTGTATATATAAATAGTCGAGAAAAATAACAGCACCGTGGCCTGACGATTGTGTTTAGCATGAAACAGACTGTCGCCTTTAAGTGTTTACTTCTATGTTCACTTTTATATTTACACACGCTCTATCTCTGATATTGAGCACTTTATCCCATAAATATACCACACCTTAAGACTATCTTTATATATATATATATATATATATATATATATATATATATATATATATATATGTACAGATAAAGAGTGGCTTAAAAGTCGTGTACCTATTGATAAAGAGTATACATTTGTGACGTGATAAAATGGAGGATAATTGCATGACTTCACCTTCCCAAATTAGGCCGAGAAAATTTACAAATGATACATTGTCATATAGAGAAATAGTATCTTCTTGTTCTTCTATGTAACCTTCTCCATTCAGGCGTCTTTTGAGCTCTTCGTGAGGCACATTTATCAATTAATAGGAAATCTACCTTTGTTCAATGAATGGCACGAATTTTGAGCACCCCTATATATTAGGTTGGCCCCCATAATTTGCTTATTAAGTATAAAACCTACATTTTGGCCGACCCAATATATATGTGTGCGAATCTATGTGTGTGTGGGGAGGGGGTGAAACGTAATTACGTATTATTATTATTAGCATTTGTTGAATAACCTTTTTTTCTTTCTATTTTAATCGAGTTCAAGCCGAGCAAGGCAATAGAGCCACTAAGACCCTAGCGGTTACTGTGTGTGGAAGAATTAGAAAACAGAAACATCACTAACGTGTGAGAAAAATAGATGAATAACTAGGAAGACACTAGATAGCGATTGACATTGCATTTAAATTTTTGGAGATTAAAGTTGACTGGAAGGCATGGAGCCGGAAGAGGGTACCACAAGAGAGACATGCGAGAAAAAGAATCTGTTAGCATAGAAAATACGGTTAATTCGGTGCAACTCAATTGTAAATAGCTGAGATCTCGTAGCCAGTCTAGTACTGCGCTTAGATTCATAAAGTCTAGGTACCATAGCGAAAGGCTCATCCGAACAGTGGAATGTATTTATAGAAAAAGCACAGGAAGGGAAAGTTACTGAAGCCGAGGCACCAGATCAGGACCAATAATATTGCTGATTCTTCTTTGGATTCTATCAAGAAGCCCAAGGTAAATAGAAGGGGCAC
>OZ038507.1:77175583-77208083 GCA_964036315.1 Acanthosepion esculentum
TGCGTAGAACTTAATTTGTTTTGGGAAGAGGATGCGTGTATTGAGAGAGTCGAAAAGTGAAGGCTTTGACAAACGGTGTACTCTCTGACCGATTTGTTTCCCATTCCTTGCTTGATGCCATTCGGAAGAATGGAAATCCACTAGCCAAGAGGAATTCGGGATGAAAGAAAGAAAGAAAGAAAGAAAGAAAACCACCAGAAGAAAGAAAAAAGTAAGCAAACAGAAGACAAGAAGAAAGAAAAAAGCATCAGTAGAAAGAAAGAAAGAAAGAAAGAGAAAAGAAGAAAGAAGAAAATTACCAGAAGAAAGAAAAAAGAAAACGAAGACAAGAAGAAAGAACAAAAGAGTCAGTAGAAAGAAAGAAAGAAAGAAAGAAAGAAAGAAAGAGAAAAGAAGAAAGAAGAAAACCACCAGAAGAAAGAAAGCAAACAGAAGACAAGAAGAAAGAACAAAAGCATCAGTAGAAAGAAAGAAAGAAAGAAAGAAAGAAAGAAAGAGAAAAGAAGAAAGAAGAAAACCACCAGAAGAAAGAAAGAAAGCAAACAGAAGACAAGAAGAAAGAACAAAAGCATCAGTAGAAAGAAAGAAAGAGAAAAGAAGAAAGAAGGAAATCACCAGAAGAAAGAAAAAAGTAAGCAAAGTTCTTTGCTAACAGTTTCTTTTCTCGCACTTCTCGCTTGTGGAACTCTCTTCCCGTTTCTTTCTTCCTGCGAAATTTAATGTTCAAAAACTTAAACGCAACATCAATCGTTACCGACTCTCTTCTTGATTGCTCGTCTCTTGTTCTTGCTCCTTAATAATGTTCCTGCATCCTAATTCTTTCAAATCCTGTAACACCTTGTGTTTTAGTAGCTTTACTACATTGCATTGCGTGAATTCGATAAAAAAAAATGTAACCCGAACCGGTTCTCCGACCTGGCTTGACATTCAGGCATATTTACATACAGAGACGATGGCTACCTTTTCGTTATCGAAAATGGCCATCGCACAGAGTCCTGCAAAGATTCACTGGTACCAGGCAGGGACATGATTTGCAATGTTTTCTACAGTCATACCTTTTAAGTCTACGGCCACGCATACGCGCCACTCAGTAAGATCACCCCACTCCCTTCCAAATAACATCGTGCAACGGCTGGGAAATTTTAAAAGTGAAGAAAGACGATTGCACAAGCTCAATTCCGCTCTCTGAAAAACACAATCCGTAAAAAAGAGGATAATATCTCATCGTTTGCTCTTGGGCCGCGGGTGTTAGATCAGGGTATTCTTTCTAGGGAGATATCCTAAAAACACCTATGACACACACTCTCTCTCTCTCTCTCTCTCTCTCTCTCTCTCTCTCTCTCTCTCTCTAGATAGATAGATAGATAGATAGATAGATAGATAGATAGATAGATAGATAGAGAGATAGAGAGAAAGAGATAGATAGATAGAGAGACAAAGATAGATAGATACATAGATAGATAGATAGATAGGAATGAGTTTTAGATAGATAGATAGATAGATAGATAGATAGATAGATAGAGAGATAGAGAGAAAGAGATAGATAGATAGAGAGACAAAGATAGATAGATACATAGATAGATAGATAGATAGGAATGAGTTTTAGATAGATAGATAGATAGATAGATAGATAGAAAGAAATGAGTTTGACATAGATAGATAGATAGATAGATAGATAGATAGATAGATAGATAAGCCTATTCATATCTATCTATGTCAAGCTCATTCATTTCTTTCTATCTATCTATCTAAATATCTCAAGTCTATTCATATCTGAGATAGATAGATAGATAGATAGATAGATAGATAGATAGATAAGTCTATTCATATCTATCTATCTATCTATGTCAAACTCATTCATTTCTATCTATCTATCTGTCTGTCTGTCTATCTCAAGCCTATTCATATCTGAGATAGATAGATAGATAGATAGATAGATAGATAGATATGAATACGTTGAAACAGGTATGAACACAGACACAGAGAGAGAATGATCATTGAAAGAAAGAAAGAAAGAAAGAAAGAAAGAAGAAAATTTTCTGTGGAGCATGAGTTTTATATTCCTTGATATTTGAGTTCCATTTATTTTTATTTTACCTTATTCTATTTATTTATTTCTATATTTATTTTTGGTCGAAACACTTGAACACTCCATTTGTGGATTCTAACTGCGCCTAGCTTCCTTGATCTATAAAGAAGGCTGACACGGGAATTGGGCGCTTCCTTCTTCTTCATCACTCGCCATCTTAAAGAGTCTCCCGCGAGTCATGTCTTTTGAGACTTTAAATGGGTTCACCAGACCATCTCTGTCTCTCGCTCTCTCTCTCACTCTCTGTCTCAGTCTCTCTATCTCTGTCTATCGCTCTCTGTCCCTGTCCCTGTCTCTGTCCCTCTCTCTCTCTTTCTCTCTCTCTTTCTCTCTGTCTCTCTCTTTCTCTCTTTCTCTCTCTCGCTCTCTCTCTCTCTCTCTCTCTCTCTCTCTCTTACAATGGTTAATGGTAGCGTTTAGGTGTCAACGAATGACGTTCATCCGTTGAATTCGCTATGTGCCCATAGCTGGAACCCAAACAGGTGCTACCACCCCGGATCAGCGTGAACCTGGAAACAGCAGCAATTAAGAGGTGGTTACATGCTCCTCAAAACCTCCAATCTCTCGATCAGAGGCCTTGCTGCCAGATGTAGTTTACCGTCATACCGAGGACAACATACATACACAAAAACAAAGAGATGATCTGTTCAACTTAAAGACATTCTATATTTTCTTTAACGACTTTCACATTGTCCTTGACTCTTAGACAATAGCATAAAATATCATTAGAATCTTTGAAAACAATATTCACAAAAGTATTCCATTATATATGGGATTCGTGAAAATATAAAGAGAGAAATCGGAGGAAGATTCAAATTATTTTCTATTCCACCGTAAAATTCACTTCAATTTAAATATATATATATATATATATATATATATATATATATATATATATATATATATATATATATATATATATATATATATATATATATGTATGTATGTATGTATGTATGTATGTATGTATGTATGTATGTATAAATTTTCTTCCGGGTTCTTCCGGTGTATCCAGATACCGGAAGAGCATGCGTAAAACATCCGGTTGTCAAATGAAGGCTGTCAGAGATATGAATAATGAACACGCACAGACACACATATGAAGAAGAGAAATGTATCGAAACGAAGTTCATATAAAATGAGGAATGACTGAAATGAAAAGTGACGAAACGAAACTTAACGAGCCGGAACGAAATTCAATCTACGACGACCACCGTTGGAACGCGAGTGGTAATCCATTTTTATTTTTCTTCTCTTTCTGTCTGTATTTTTCATTATTGTATATATTTTCTCATTTTCTATCTTTTTTTTTTTTCATTTTCTCGTTTTTTCTGGTTGTTATCCTGCCAAGGCTATACTTTTCTTTCTTTCTTTCTTTCTTTCTTTCTTTCTTTCTTTCTTTCTTTCTTTATTTATTTATTTATTTATTTATTTATTTATATCTATCTCAGTCTGATCTTTATTCATCTATCTTCCTCTCTCTCTCTCTCTCTCTCTCTCTCTCTCTCTATATATATATATATATATATATATATATATATATATATGTCTATCTATCTATCTATCGCAGTCTGTTCATCATTTATTTTATCTATCTCTATATATACTTGTCTGTATGTATGTATGTATGTATCTATCTATCTATCTATCTCAGTTTGCTCTTATCTATCTATATCAGTCTGTTCATCATTTATCTTATCTATCGCTATATGTACTTTTTTGTGTCTGTCTATCTATCTATCTATCTCAGTTTTTTCATTATGTATCCATCTCTACCTTCTCCTCTCTCTCTCTTTCTCTCTCTCTCTCTCTCTCTCTCTCTCTCTATATATATATATATATATATATATATATATATGTATGTATGTATATGTGTGTCTGTTTATATATATATATATATATATATATATATATATATATATATATATAATAAAAAGACTTAAACACTAATATTCCATGGTCATAATTTATTCCATTGGAATCGTAAAAACGACCCAATTCATCAGACCTACAAATTAAAAAAAAAAAAAAAAAACATTTTTTTATTTTTTTATTTATTTTTTTTTTTTTTTTGAATTTGTAGGTCTGATGAATTGGGTCGTTTTTACGATTCCAATGGAATAAATTATGACCATGGAATATTAGTGTTTAAGTCTTTTTATTATATCCTTACTCTGTCCTGGACATCGAGTTCTACCTGGATCATATCCTCTTGGAATTATTTTATACATATATGTATGTGTATATATAATTGCATATGTATGTGTATATTTACCACTAATATTGTCTATATATATATATATATATATATATATATATATATATATATATATATATATATATATATATATATATATATATATATATATACATATATATATTTTCCCTTAATTTATCTTAGTATCTTTTTAATCTTTATGTGTCTTAGTTTTCTCATATCCGGCTTAATGTCTTCCCATTCTCATCGTCCTCTATTGCTGTCCGCCATTATTCTATGTCTATGCTGTGACTTACACAATACACGTACATTTTTATCTGATAGGTAACGCTTCAGAATGAACCAAAGCATAGCTAACAAATCTTTCGTCTAAAATACTAACATCATTAAATGCTGTGGATAATGCCCAATCGAAAGTACACAGACTAAAACAGAATTAAATATGGAGATCCATCATGGTGTCTGGATGTTATTTTTTTAATGTTTGAAGGATGTGACAATCAAGACGATTTAGGAGTCCCGTCTAGATACACAGGAACATCCTCTGATCGGACTTGATCAACGACGTGAAGATATGTCTAACTAAACCCCAGCTGAAAGTTTATGCACTTCTGTCATCAAAGCCTGTCCCCCTATCGCATATATTTGGCTGTGATGCATGTGCCCTATATACTCTTACTAGACTGGGTTTCATAAAATTCAGATTCTGTGATGAATATCCAGAAACAATTGACCATCTTGTATCAAGTGCAACGATGTTAGCAGGCACTGAATATAAAACTCGGCATTTTAGATTGGGCCAATATCTGCGCTGGAAAACATGCAACTTTTACGTGAAAGAAACTGTGAAGAACATCAGCTAGACCCTCTTAAAGATATAGGACCTGTAACAATTTTATGGGACTTTACAATACACACAGACAAAACAATCAAACCTAATCATCCAGACATCGTAATCAAAGACCACAAGAACAGAATGTGCCTCCTTATTGACATCACAGACCCTGCAAAATGCAATGTATATTTGAAGATCTTCTAAAAACTATAAAAATACAAGGATCTTGAAGTGGAAATCTATTCAATGGCACATGAGGACATCAATATTTCCAGTTGCCGTGGGGGTCCTCGGATTGATTGGAAAATGTTCCGATAGACTCACTATCAATCTCAGTATATATTGGTTTGGTTTGGTTTGGTTTGGTTTGTTTTGGTTTGGTTCGTTTTACGGCATATTAAGCTCAATGGGTTATTTAATGCCAACGAGATTTTTATTTCTGGTAATATTTTTCAAAAAATGTACTGCTGGTAATATTTTTTTTAAAAAAAGTATTGCTGGTAATATTTTTATTCGAAAAAATTTATTTATGGTAATAATCTTTTACAAAAATGTATTGCTGGTATTAAAACGTATTTTTTTAATTTCATAGTGATTTGACACCAGTTTGGGGGTTAACTATTTGCCCATAGCTGTGACCCTAACAAGTGCTACCTCCCCTGGTTAGGATGGATGTGGGAACACCAGCAATTAAGAGTTGGTTCGACGGATTCTCAAAACCACCTGATCAAAAGCCTTTCTGTCGGATGTAGTTTTACGTCTTACCCAGAACGCGGATATAGTTTATCGTCTTACCCAGGGTGCTAAGGATTTGAGTTAGGTGGTATAGACCCCAACACTCCAATAATAGCTGGGACAATAGTGATCTGAACATCCCATTTTCTTTCAGCCTTAATTATTTTTATTATTAAAGAGCGCAATTTATGAAAAGAAAAAGTAAAGACACAGTGTTTAACATGGTCAAATATTGTAATAAAATTTTGAATATGTAAAAGAGGTGGATTCATGCCTTTCGTAAGGAACGAACCCAACGGGAATTGGAACGCAGTTGTCCGATTAGCAATTCCGAGCAATTCTTTATTGCACCACCCGCACATCCAGGCTTACGGCACCAGGTATTAACAAGCGGCCACCTATGTTGCTTAAGAGACGATGCTTAATTTCGGTGATCGTACGGGAAAGGGGCAAATATTATTAAAGGGTACTAGGGATTGGAGGTTGTGGAGAGTCATGATCGCCTAGGTCCTGAAGAGACGCAGCATAAAGAAAAAGAAGATTAGAGGTGGTGTAATGATTAGCAAGCTTGTCTCGCTAGAACAATTACGACTGAGTAGTGAGTTCGATCGTCACTGGGTGCTCTATACTGTCGGCCTTGTGCCACATCTAAGCTAAGCTTACAAAATCATTGGGGCACCTTCAGGTGGTGTAATGGTTTGCAAGCTTGTCTCGCTAGAACAATTACGACTGAGCAGTGAATTCGATCCTCACTGGTAGCCCTCCTAATTTCGGCCTTGTGCCACATCTAAGCTACGTTTGGAAAATCACTACAAGAAAAGAAGATTGGAATCGTTCCAAGTATTGTAAAAAGAGGCAGGATAAAGCATGGATAAAATATAAAACATAGGATAAAACATAAAACATGGATAAAACATAAAACATGGATAAAACATAAAACATAGGATAAAACATAAAACATAGGATAAAACATAAAACATGGATAAAACATAAAACATGGATAAAACATAAAACATGGATAAAACATAAAACATAGGATAAAACATAAAACATAGGATAAAACATAAAACATAGGATAAAACATAAAACATAGGATAAAACATAGCTGATAGGAAAAAATATAGGTAGTGTGAATTCTTGTCTGTAAAAAGTATTATTTCATGTAACAAAACATTGATTTACACAAAGCAGACATATTTTTATGACTTTCGTAATGGGTAGGGAGAGATTTTATTTTTTATTTTTATGAGGTAGTTCGATAGAAAACGTAAAAATTCGTCAACTGCTGCGTTAGTCAGTATGTCATCTAAATATGACTGTCCCGTATTTATGCTTTTCAATTCAATCGACAGAATTTTTATGGTGTGACGAGCTGACTGTTCTTAAAATGACGTTAAAATGTTTGCCAATACTCTCATTATACCATTGTTCGCTCATTTCAAAGGCCAAGACCGACTCAAGGATACCGAATGAGATTGTTGTAAGCGCGTAAAGGGGGAGAGGGGAGACAACAAGTTCATATTATGAGAATATGTAGGATAGATTACGGCTGAGTCTAGACTTGAAGTGGTTAGCTTGTAGGGATCTGGGAAGCAAGCTCTTGGGAGTCTGTTCCACAAGGTGACAGTTCTTAGGAAGAACCCACAGCCGGTTACAGACATGGGACCTGTAAGAATTTTATGGGCCTTTACAACAAGACAGAACAATCAAAGCTAATCGCCCATACATCGATTGCCAATGAAATACGAAGGGAATACGAATGAGCTAATCTCATGTACGTGAGATGGGGTCCTAGCTGTGAAATTCAGAACTGATTGAAGCAACGAATGGGGCCCATCTGGACACTTTCAACGGAAATAGTGATAGAGTAGCGTGGGATTGCAAAGTTTCGTCTGACGGTAAACGGTTGCAGTGTAGAAAATAATTCATCACCGACAAGGCGGCATAAACTCTTTTAAACTCCGTCAAGCCTGGGAAGTGGGGATTGGGTAATTAGATATGGCAGCTCGACTCCATTTTTTTGGTCTAGGCTGATTCCTGTAACGATGGAAGATGACAAAGGAATTCATGTACATTCTGCAGCGGTACACAGAATCGGCTATTATGGGCACGTGGCCGAGTGGTTAGAACTGTTCGCATTCTGACCATGAGTCTCACCATGGTCGATTTGTCAAGAATGTTTATCGGACTGAAGGGGTTGATTCTACATTTGGAAAGTGCCACCAGTTAACCATGTGAGTGAAATGGGGTAGACGGAACCCTTGGGCGCCGTCGATAACAAGTCACAAGACAATTTGGCCGAGCGGTTGAGCGTGCCGGCCTTGTTCAAATAACTGATTACACTAGATAACTACGGTCTGCTCAGCATAGTTGGCTCTATGGGTGCAATAGGGATTGGCTACCCGCCGTAGTAGACGGGTATCCTCGAATACGGGTGGTCAGCTATACATACACGGAACCGACCATTTTTGCAGCATCTTTAGCGATGTTACAAATGTATGAGTGAACTTTAGTACCCACCCAATAGACGTTAGATGCAAGAGGCATAATTATTTTGCTAACAAATGAGGAGTGCTGCTGAAGCCTGATAGAATAAGTCGAATACGAATGGTGGTATTGTGTGCTAATATCTTGGCTCTATGCCTTATGGTAAGACAGCGAGCCCAGATATCTTTGGGTATATATTCTATCAATCGGAAATTAGCCTTCAATTTTATTAGATTTAATATATATATATATATATATATATATATATGTTATTATATATGTATATGTGTGTGAGTCTCTGTGTGTCGGTGTCTGTGTGTGTCATGCTTTCTGATAGATAGATAGATAGATAGATAGATAGATAGATAGATAGATAGATAGATAGATAGATAGACATGAATGAGTTTGACATAAATAGATAGATAGATAGATAGATAGATAGATAGATAGATAGATAGATAAGCCTATTCATATCTATCTATCTATCTATGTCAAACTCATTCATTTCTATCTATCTATCTGTCTGTCTGTCTCAAGCCTATTCATATCTGAGATAGATAGATAGATAGATAGATAGATAGATAGATAGATAGATATGAATACGTTGAAACAGGTATGAACACAGACAGAGAGAGAGAATGATCATTGAAAGAAAGAAAGAAAGAAAGAAAGAAAGAAAAAAGAAAATTTTCTGTGGAGCATGAGTCTTATATTCCTTGATATTTGAGTTCCATTTATTTTTATTTTACTTTATTCTATTTATTTATTTCTACATTTATTTTTGGTCGAAAGACTTGAACACTCCATTTGTGGATTCTAACTGCGCCTAGCTTCCTTGATCCATAAAGAAGGCTGACACGGGAATTGGGCGCTTCCTTCTTCTTCATCACTCGCCATCTTAAAGAGTCTCCCGCGAGTCATGTCTTTTGAGACTTTAAATGGGTTTACCACACAATCTCTCTCTCTCTCTTTTCTCTCTCTCTCTCTCTCTCTCTCTCTCTCTCTCTCTCTCTCTCTCTCTTTTCTCTTTCCTTCTCTGCAGAAATGGTAGCGGCGTTGTATCAGACGAAATAATGACACAACCATTTGGGTCCATAATGATTTGGCGGGCAGCGAATGTCTAACTGAAAGATGAGGAGACCTAACGTGCTTAACACCCCGACCTTTTTACATCTCTTTCTCTCTTCACACACACACACACACACACATACATATATATGTATATATATATATATATATATATATATATATATATATATATATATATAATATCTTTCTCACATGTACACTCAGATTCCTCAATCAACGTCTTCTTAAAGTAACCACATATCCTAACGTTAACTGCCAAGGTGCGATGTCGCCGTCTAGGTTAAACACGACTCAGAAGTTTTGATTGTTATTGGATGATTTTATTTGATGGAGTTTCTCTTTAAGAGAGCACTTCACCTCACATATTGTTTGTCTAATCTTAAACTCTTTAAGATTCATAAGATTTTTTTTTTGGTGGGGGGTTAACCGCTTTGACTTCCGTCTGCCGGTCTACGCAGTCGAAATACAAACAATTTTCTCTCCTGAATGGTTCGAAGCTGCGTTCTCTACTATAGGAGAAACCGATATCTGATCCGGAATGATTGACTCTGAATTTGTGTTCCTAGCCCGGGTGTACGCGCTCGGCCTCCTGACATTAAACCGACCTTGTGTTACAATCTGACCTCGTGGAGGGTTGAGTAAATACAAATTATTATTATTATTATTATTAGAGAAGAGCGAAATTTATGAAAAGAAAAATTAAAGCCACATTGTTTAAGATGGTCAAATATTGTAATAAAATTTTGAATATGTAAGAATTAAATATTACAGGGGTACACCAAAATTTTAGAAATATCAAATTGGGGCATGGCCCAAAGTTGGTTGGGAACCCCTGTTCTAAATTGATGGAATGATTTGTTTTTTTTATAGCTTATCAACCTTTTGCAGGTTATTTAAAGCCTGAAAGTATTTTTAGATTGTAAGATTTTTTTTCCTCCACAATTTCCTTTTTTATGTCGCCCTTAATAAATTTTGTCTTTTGTTATCTCTCCAAAACCTTGTTCCACCATCCATTTACTTAAGTTCTCTATGTAGATTATGCGTCGTTTTTCTCTGTCTCTCTTGCCTTCAACCTGTCACTGTGAGTATCAAATTTTCCAAGCCCTTTTTCCTCATTATATGCCCTAGAAATTTCAACTGTCACTATCTGATGTTAAGTATAAGTGTCTTTTTTGTTTCCATTTTCTCTACAACTTTCGCCGTTGCCCAAATACTCTGTCCATGTTTTTCTCAGCATCCTTGTGTGGAACAACATCTCAGTTGCTTCAAGTCTCTTCTTCATCTTTGAGGAGATTGTCCAGCATTCGTTGCTATACAGGAGGACAGATATCACGTAATAGTTCAGCATTCTTTTCTTTGTTTCTAAGGATATTCTTTCTGTTACTTTGTTCAGCTTTTTAGTCGGAAAAAATAATGTCAAATAAAGAATCCATTGATTCATCAGAAATTAAATTTAATTCTGACCCGAATTCAATATTTTTTCTGAATAGAAACAAAGGAATTAGAATGCAGTGATTTGTCCAAGAAAAAGTAAAGTATTCTGAAGAATAAGAATCCCAGTAATTCTTCTTTTGTGTGCTGTGTCACTTCCTCCCCAGTTCCCCCTCTTACGTCTCCCTTAATAAATTTTGTCTTCTTGTTATCTCTCCAAAACCTTGTCCCGTCATCCATTTACTCAAGCTCTCTAGGTAGATTATGCGTTGTTTTTGTCTGTTCTGTCTTGTGAGTATCAAATTCTCCAAGCCCTCTTTCCTCATTATATGCCCTAGAAATTTCAACTGTCACTTTCTGATGTTAAGTATAAGTGTCCTTTTTGTTTCCATTTTCTCTACAACTTTCTTTGTTTCCCACATACTCTGTCCACGTTGTTCTCAGCATCCTTCTGTAGAACCACATTTCGGTTGCTTCAAGTCTCTTCTTCATCTTTGAGGAGATTGTCCAGCTTTCGTTGCTATACAAGACAACAGATATCACGTAAGAGTTCAATATTATTTTCTTTGTTTCTAAGGATATTCTTCCTGTTCTTTTGTTCAGCTTTTGGAAAACATCTTTGGATATCCCGCTGCACCATTGAATTTCAGTGTCGCGCTCTCATCCTCTGTTAAAAACTTCACAACTATTTAAATTTTTGTACTTATTTGATTAGTATATTGTAAGTTTTTATAATCAGTTTTAATGCAAAAGAATAGTGTTTCAACCATACACAGGTATTATTTTAAGTCCTTCATTATTGGTAACCTGTTGAACTATACACAGGCAAATCTTTTCTTGAAGTGTTAAAATTCCTGCATTTCCAATGATTGTAACCTAGCTGGTAGGCCTACATTCTCATGGTACCTTTGGCTAATCTTAACGGGTACGGGTAATGTCCTTTAGCCTGCCTCCCGTAACCTAGATTCTTTCTGCTGCTACATCAAGAGCAGAATGTCATTTCCAGAGATGGATATGCAATGTGGTTGACCCTGATCTGGCATCTCATTTACAGTCACTCTCTCATAGACGTGCCATCACCTCCTGTCTTTTCTACGAATACTTTCATGGTAACTGCTCTGACGGGCTACTTTCGCTAGTTCCCATATATTTGGTCCACGGTGTCCTCAGCATCCTTCTGTAGAATTACATTTCTGTTGCTTCAAGTCTCTTCTTCATCTTTGAGGCGATTGTCCAGCATTCACTGCGATATAGAACGACAAATATCTCACAACAACAGTTCAGTACTCTTTTCTTTGTTTCTAACAAAGTTTTTTCTGTTTCTTGATACTCTGATTGGCTTTTTGTAAGCATCTTTGGATATCCCACTTCGCCTTCGGATTTCAGTGTCACACTTTTCATCCTCTGTTGAAGCACTTCACAGATATTTAAATTGTTGTACTTCTTTGATTTTGGCATCTCCAATTTGTAATTTTCATGTTGGGATTTTCCTTTTTTCTTACAACCAAGCATTCTGTCTCCTTGCAATTGAGGTTTAGTCCTTTCATCTCAATTGGCTTCACTATCTTCTGTAGGAGTTCCTTTATGTGTCTGCTATCAATACAATGTCATCGGCGTATCTTATGTTGGTAAGATCGTGGCTGTCAGTCTACTCGTAGCAAAAGAATCTCATTCGAAGACCAAATCGCTAAAATGAGATCTACTTCAGGCCCTCTTTCACTGGGTTTAGCTCAGTAGGTTCTCCAATTATAACATCACTAGAACCTTTTCAGGGCGGCGGAATATTTGAAGGGCGAAATTCTTTACATCCCAAATACAAGATGAGTTCAAAAAGAAATATGAGAACCTTTTTCATACGAGGCCTTTGTCATCGATAATAACAGTGATTATGTTCTTGAGAAATGACTTCAAATTTGTTTCGTTTGAATGGGGTTTGATGTCTCCAGGAAAAGCGACATTATTTAAGGGACAAGCTAAGATAGATAGATAGATAGATAGATAGATAGATAGATAGATAGATAGATAGATAGATAATGAACAGGATTACATAGATAGATAGATAGATAGATAGATAGATAGATAGATAGATAGATAGATAGATAGATAGATAGATAGATAGATAATGAACAGGATTACATAGATAGATAGATAGATAGATAGATAGATAGATAGATAGATAGATAGATAGATAGATAATGAACAGGATTACAGAGATAGATAGATAGATAGATAGATAGATAGATAGATAGATAGATAGATAGATAATGAACAGGATTACATAGATAGATAGATAGATAGATAGATAGATAGATAGATAGATAGATAGATAGATAGATAGATAGATAATGAACAGGATTACATAGATAGATAGATAGATAGATAGATAGATAGATAGATAGATAGATAGATAGATAGATAGATAGATAGATAATGAACAGGATTACATAGATAGATAGATAGATAGATAGATAGATAGATAGATAGATAGATAGATAGATAATGAACAGGATTACATAGATAGATAGATAGATAGATAGATAGATAGATAGATAGATAGATAGATAGATAGATAGATAGATAGGTTAATTATGACGAGTCAATAATATTATAACGTTTGGTAAATGAGGTAAATGCTACAACTGTGATACTTATAGACCGAAGATTGTTCACATAAAAAATCAGAAAAATATCCGGCTAGAACGTTGGCGATCATGGCTCTCCACATCTTCCTATTCATTATAGCTATTAGCAATATTTGTCGTTTTACTATCCTACCTATTCCATCCATTTGCACAACTCGTTTCTCGCTATTTTCCTCTGTTCTTTTGCTTTCAGTATGTCCTGTGAGTGTCAGATTTTCTAAGCCTTCTCTCCTCATTACGTGCCCTAGAGATTTAGGCTTTGTCTTTCTGATTCTAAGTATATGTGTCCCTTTTGTTTCCATTTTCCTCGAATCTTTCTTGCTAATTACATGCTCCATCCATATTATTCTCAACATCCTTCTGTAGAACCACATCACTGCTGCCTCAAGTTTCCTCTTTAACTGTGAGACCCACGCCATATCCCGTTGAAACACCGGTCTTCGTACGATCAAAAGTCGTACGATGCAAAGGTTGGCGCAGGTTCGAATCCTGCCGAAGAGGGCGCATTATCTTCAATAAGTTTCTTTGAATGTTCAGGCCGATAGACGAAATAATATACCGTTTAAAATAAACAGTGTGTCTACTCAAATACCACTGAAGATAACGTTAAAAGCATAATATATATATATATATATATATATATATATATATATATATATATATATATATATATATATATATATATATATATATATACAATATTTACAACCGGAGAAAAAATAGAAATAGAAAAATCATTTGGTATACATCTCCATTTAACCTAATGATTCGCTCTATGTTAGGGAAAAAGTTTCTTGCTTTGATTGAGAATCATTTTCCGAGTAATAATCCTCTAAGCGAGATTTTCAATACTATATACGCTAAAATTAAGTTATAGTTGTACTGATAACGTAGAAAGCAGTTTGAACAACAAAACAAAATTAAAAACTAAAAATTTTCAGACACACTGGGTTGTATATTAATATTTTTTTGTTTTAATATTTCAATTAGGTTCCTCGACTAGTTTCGGTCAGCATGGCCATCATCAGGAGAAAAAAAGATCCTGGTTGTTAGTAGCAGTGAAACTCGGGGAATGAATGGCTTTCTGAAGAAAATGAACGTTATCTGTAGTTTTCATTCGGTTTATATCGTCAATTTTGGTCAAACCTTTTGTTGGTCAAACGGCCTCTTTTAGGTTGTTTTTAAGATACAGGTTTAGGAGATTCAGAATCCACTTCTTGGTTATTTTGACAGTTTTATTGGTTGCTGAGAAAGGGATGTGTGTGTTAAGTGTATGTTATCTTTACACACACTCATATATATATATATATATATATATATATATATATATATATATATATATATATATATATACAGTATAGGATTAGAGTATACGGAATAAATTCCAATAACCAAAAATACTATTCTTAAAATTAGTTATTTTTGTATTGATTTTATAACATGTTCATGTTATAATTTTAGAATACATTATATATATATATATATATATATATATATATATATATATATATATATATATATATATATATATATATAGGTATAGAGTTAGATAAATCAAACGACCAGATATAAACAACCGTATACGTGCGTGCATATACAGGCAAGCAAATAAATAATCATCAAATTTATTCATGAGATGTAAACTAAATAGAGCAAAGATATATATAAATAAATACACATATACCTACGTTTTGGTGTGCGACTAAAGTTTCGCTGGCTTTCCAGCTCATCGTGCACAAAGTATATCTTATGTTACTATAAAAAATATACAGATGTCAAATGGGAGGAATGCTGTTTCATAGGCCAAAAATAAAATAGTACAAAAGGTGCAAGAAATGAAGTGCAGATAGGGTACTTTTTTTTTTAAAAAAAGAAAAAAATTAAAAAAAGAAAAATAAATAAATAAAGGAAAAATAGAAATTTTAAATTGTTACTGGAGACGATGGTCTAGTTCTGATATAGTAACGCTCTCCGGGTTACAGGGCGATAAGCGGGTATGAACCTTAAGACTTAAAGAAAAATTATAATAAAAAAGACGAATTTAATCTAGCTTCCAGTATTTTGAGAGAAACCATTTTCTCTGCTTACAGGTTATTATAAGTTCGTTCCGGTTATTAAGTAACGCTACATTGCTAATATTTTGGGGGATGAATTTTTTTTTTCTAATAGACATAGGTTGCATCGCCACACTCCTCTGCCGGAAAATGGCTTCGTGTTCTTTTTGTCACAGACTGTGCCCAACTGACCCTACTATACTAGGCAGCCAACAAGATCAAATCAAACAACGCGCATGCGCAAAAATAAAAATATAAAATGGCGACAATGTGCCCGTCTCACCCTGTATATGATGGCTGCGATTTCATTTCGAGTAATACCATTACTTGACTGATCCTTAAATATTGACATAGTAGATGTAGCTTTTTATTCTTTCTTGGGATTTAAATGCTCTTATGAAGATGTGACAGCAGTTGTTACAGTAATGTTTTGGTCAACATCGTCTTCATTACCTGTTGTGCCTGGTGATAGTTTGCGACACTTTCCACAGGGCCATTCCCATTCTCTTGTCTCTTTTTTTCTTCTCTTTCTTTGCCTTTGTTCTTCTCTCATCTTTTTAAATTTTTCTCTCTGTATTCAAGTCTCCTTCTTCCTCTGGTCTCACACTGTCCTTCTCACTTCCCGTCGTCGCTTTTCTCCTTTTTCCAATTGTCACTTTCTTCTTCTTCTTCTTTTCTTTCGTCATTCCTTTATCTCTCCTAATCTTTTTCCTCTATCTATCTTCTCTCTCTTTCCCTCTCTCTCTCTCTCTCACCCCCTAACCGTAACTCAGCTTTACTCCTTTTACACTTCTTTTCCTTCACTCTCTATCGCTTTTTTATCTCTATCTCTATCTCTCACTTCTCTTTCTCATCTTTTTCTTCCATTTCGCTTACTTCATTCCTTCCTCTCATTCTCTCTCTTCTTCCCTCACTTGATTTCGTCTTATTTTTCGTTTCTCACTCTTTCTCTGACATTCATATTATATGCATGTATATGTATATATACGTAACTACATATTTCACTACAATGAATTATGAGTCAACCAACCAAGGCATAACCAAGGTTGAACGATAGGAAATGGCGTCTAGAATTAGTTTATTATCTCTTCTCGCCAACAGTGTGTCGTTTATAGTGCGTTTCAGAGATTAATTGAGAAAACTTTCACAGAGGATATTTGGCTTATTCATGACTAGCAGCCATAGCTAGCTGCTCGATCAGAAAAAGCGTTCAATTCGAATGACGCAAAAACAGCATCATGTTTAGATGTAACAGAGTCTATCTTCTGGAAGTACTTTCATTTAAAAAGAAAACGTTTTGAATTAATGCAGTTACGGATACAACAGAAGTCGTCTGTATTTCTTCAGTCAAAGTTAGCCGAGGACGTGAAGGAGTAAAAACAGGCGACATGAAGACCCACTTCAGACCACAATTATTTTGGAAGTTTTTTTTAATTCATTTTCTCATTATCATACAAGGAATGTAAAAGAGAATACATTTATAAAGCAATTGTTAATTTTGAATAAAATTGGTTGAAAGATCAACGAAAAATACGAAAAGAAACCAGTTAACTCAATTGTCAAATTAAATGACTGTTAAACAATCAACTTATCATTGGCTACAATTGAGTGAAGTTCGTATTAAATTGCTTGAAAACTGAGCGACTTTTTTGCTAAAAAATAAAAATGAGGTATCGTTGAGCTAGTCATGATATAAGTAACCTACATACTGAGTGTGTATTTATCGATTTTGACCCGCTTTATCAATTATTGATTTTTTAAAACTATTGATTTTTTACGCTAAGAACATATCTCTTATATTGTACAATGTATGTGCCAAGTTTGCTCGAAATCGGTTAGAATCGATCTCGAGTGAAAAGGCATCACACCGACAGAGAGACATACAGACATCCTCTGTTTTTTTATATATAGATAACCAAATATAACGTTCCACTATCCGCATCAATCTTTTGCCCGGGAATTCCAACCATTTCATTCTTTCATCACATTGTTTCAGGTGATGAAAAATGGGTTTTGCATCTAAAAAAACCCCAAAAAAACGAAAATTTTGAAAATGAGAAACAAGTGCCAACACCAAAAGCAGAACTTCATTCAGGCAAGCCTTTTCTTTTTATCTGGTGAAATATGAAAATTGTCATCAATGACGAGCTAGTGGAATCTGAAAGGACAATCACAGACTTTTATTGCTAGCAACCTGATCGACTAAATGAAGCCTTATTTTGAAAGTTTCTTGCTTTGGTAAACAGAAAAAAGATGTTATTCGCCAGCATGAAACTGCAAAACAAACCATTCGAAAAAAGATTTAGCACCTGTATATTTTAATTTTTCGATACTCCTCCCCATTCTTTTGAACGGGAATAGAGGTGTATCTTCTGTTTCCTGTTCAGGAATGAGTTTTTGCTTCTTTCTAAAGTCTACAGGATGGTCCGAAAGTCTTGTCACCCTTACATATTATAATTTTCTAGTTCAGATGGCTGACACGAAAAAGATGGCGTTCATACAAACCTCGATGTGAAAGTGAATAAAATGGATCCAGTATATGTGCTTTGTACTACTGTATGACTTCTTGTTCTATTGTTCTCATTCCTTTTGGTAGACGGTGACAAGACTTTCGGACTATCCTCTACTTCAAATTTATACTTCTAATCTCTCTGCCTAATCTCCGAAATTTTATTTTCTAATTATATATTTTATCTTCTCCTCAACAGGAGTAGATAGGTTCTCCTATCGCTCATTTCATACTCTTCTCCGGTCTTTGAAACAGGAGTAGATGTTTATCCCTTATTCCACATTTAGGGTTGGGTTTCCAGTTTCTTTCTAAAGTCTTTTCATTCTCTTTCACTCCCAGTAGCCCCCCCCCCCCTGCATCTTTGTGGCATCATCGCCTTGCTTGAAATGAATTGATTAAAAAAATCTGAAACATTTCCTATATGGCAAAAACTTCAGGAACAATGTTGAAAATATTTATTCAAACTTTAGTTCAGGAAAAAGAAAACAGATTCTTTTAAAACGTGGAATAGAAAGTTTACCATCCAGTTACGCTACAGTCTTTGGAAATGATTTTTTTTTCTTTCATATTAGATAAATGATATTTATATAAATTTAATTTACAGTATGGTCCGAAAGTCGTGTCACCCCTACAGAAAAGTAATGAGAAAAACAAGTCATATAAAGCCCATGGACCGGATTCATTTTATTCACTTTCATTGACGCTGTCACGCATCGAGAAGGTCTGTAGGAACGCTATCATTTTCGTGGCAGCCATCTGAAATAGAAAATTATATTATGTACGAGTGACAAAACTTTCGGCCACTCTGTAGATCGTGTCACGTTCAGGACATATTCGTCAGTGTAACTTATACTCATTTTTTAGTGTTGCAGTCGTTGCGAGACTAGTTAAAGAAATTTTCTTTTAAAATTTATAATTTCAAAAGAATGCCAAAAAATGTAATAAAAAAACAATCTTTGATTTAAAATTTATAATTTCTTGGTGTGAATTAATATTTGCGAAAAGTAACTTTACATTATTTGGGATGAACCAACAGAAAAGATCCCACAAATGTTTGAATGTTACTTTAACTCAATCGTAATACAAATTACATATTTTTAATCTAATTACAAATCCGTTTATTATTTATTCATTTTTCAGGTTTGCGAATCCTACATTGTTTCAATAAGCTTAAAAATAAATAAGTATTTATTTTTATTCACTTATTCATTTGCCTTAATGTTAATGTATTTCATAATGTTTCAGTATTATTTTTCAGGTTTGCGAATCCTACATTGTTTCAATAAGCTTAAAAATAAATAAGTATTTATTTTTATTCACTTATTCATTTGCCTTAATGTTAATGTATTTCATAATGTTTCAGTATTATTTTTCAGGTTTGCGAATCCTACATTGTTTCAATAAGCTTAAAAATAAATAAGTATTTATTTTTATTCACTTATTCATTTGCCTTAATGTTAATGTATTTCATAATGTTTCAGTATTATTTTTCAGGTTTGCGAATCCTACATTGTTTCAATAAGCTTAAAAATAAATAAGTATTTATTTTTATTCACTTATTCATTTGCCTTAATGTTAATGTATTTCATAATGTTTCAGTATTATTTTTCAGGTTTGCGAATCCTACATTGTTTCAATAAGCTTAAAAATAAATAAGTATTTATTTTTATTCACTTATTCATTTGCCTTAATGTTAATGTATTTCATAATGTTTCAGTATTATTTTTCAGGTTTGCGAATCCTACATTGTTTCAATAAGCTTAAAAATAAATAAGTATTTATTTTTATTCACTTATTCATTTGCCTTAATGTTAATGTATTTCATAATGTTTCAGTATTATTTTTCAGGTTTGCGAATCCTACATTGTTTCAATAAGCTTAAAAATCAATAAGTATTTATTTTTATTCACTTATTCATTTGCCTTAATGTTAATTTGTTTCATAATGTTTCAGTATTACTTTAGTAAAAGCAAAAATTAACTGAAATATCCCGGTCATATATTAATTGTAAGTTTTGTCACCAACTATAAAAAGCAATGAGAACAATAGAAGAACAAGTAATAAAAAGCACATGTACTGGATTCAGTTTATTCACTTTCATTGACGTTGTCACACATCGAGAAGGTCTGTAGGAACGCCATCATTTTCGTGTCAGCCATCTTGAAATAGAAAATTATATTAAGTGGGGTGACAAGATTTTCAGACCACCCTGTGGATTCATAGATGAAATTACAAAACATCCTTATAGGTAATCAAATGAAAGGATGATAAAAAAAGTGAGGGATCAGTGTTGGATTGTTCTTTAGTATTAAACACATCCCCCATTTATTGGCCATAGTACAGGGTGGTCTGAAAGTCTTGTCACTCCCTACCAAAAAGCAATGAGGACAATAGAAGAACAAGTAATACAGTAATACAAATCACATGTACTGGATTCAGTTTATTCACTTTCATTGACGCTGTCACACATCGAGAAGGTCTGTAGGAACGTCATCATTTTCATGTCAGCCATCTTGAAATAGAAAATTATATTAAGTGGGGTGACAAGACTTTCGGACCACCCTGTGGATTCATAGATAAAATTACAAAATATTCTCATAGGTAATCAAATGAAAGGATGATAAAAAGTGAGGGATCAGTTTTGGATTGTTCTTTAGTATTAAACACATCACCCATTTCTTGGCCACGATACAGGGTGGTCCGAAAGTCTTCAGAACTCTAGAAGAACAAGTCATACAAAGCACATGTACTGGATTCAGTTTATTCATCTTCCATTGATGCTGTCACACATTGAGAAGGTCTGTAGGGACGCCATCTGAAATAGAAAATTATATTACTTAGAGTTGACAAGACTTTCGGACCACCCAGTCCATTCTTTTTTTTACATCCTTTCTGATAAAGCTATACATATTTTCATGGCAATTGTTCTGATAAACTTTCTGCTTTTTTACCTTGACTTCATGAATTTAAGCATAGTACTAGATTGGCAGTTAGGTCTCATGATTTTACTATTAAATATGAAAATGGCGAGAGTATCCATTTCCGTATAAGGAAACAGTTGGCATTCACTGACCGAACAGACTATTATATGTTTGTTTTATGTACGGTTTGCTGTTAGTAGAAGCAGCCGAAAAAACAGCATTAAAAACGGTCGACAGATTGAAGAAGTTGGCAAGATAAACAATGGCTTTAATGGTATACTTATTACCCGGATTCCTTTTGTTATTTCTACAAGATTTGTATTTTCCTTTCAGGATAATGACACTCCATAACTTCCTATCGATCGAAGCTCTTAGCAAGGTTTTCATTTTCGCGGTCCCACCAATCCCTGTTCTGTCACAAGAAGGCTGAAGCAAGGGAATAAAGCCACTAAGATGCAAGGGCTTACTAAGTGTTACAGAATATGAGAAAAGCTACTGTTGGTTAAAATATATAAAATCTTTTTCTTAAAACATCTTTAAATTGGTTTCTCAAGTCCACCAGCCGTTATCACACTCTATAGAATTGATAGAGGATTCCTTCCTAACATTCTTTTAAAGTTAACATGCCGATTTCAATCCCTGTCCCATCGCACTAACGTAGCTTCCATGTTTATTTTTAATCATTTCATGGCATTCGTTCTGGTGAGCTCTCCTCTTTCGTGCCTCGATTTCCTGAATTTAAGCACAGTACTAGATTGGCAGCTCGGTCTCATTTTACTGTTGAAATTTGCTAAATTCAAGTCAATTGTCATTATCTGTCTTTCTGAATTATGTTCTTTTATTGTCCTCAAAAGCGTTGTCTCAGTCTCCTTCGTCGTCAGTAACCCTTCGCGTCTTAGCGCCTATATCGCCTTACTTGGGGCGAAATGATTTTAAAAAATGCGTAGTTATTTTCTGAAAACCCTAATATATAAAAGAACGTATGGAAGTTATGATACGCAATTCAGTATACATTATTATTTTTATTAATGTTCAGCCTCAAGAGCAACTCAAGAAACAGCGTGTGTATTATAAATATAAGAATATGAATGATAAAAATGAATAATATGAAGATTTGGAGTGCAGGTAACGAATGACCCTTGATTTGAAAAAGTTGACAATCTAACGTTCCGGGAAATATTTACGCAGAAGTCTTTTACACAAAGTATCTGTTCTTTGAAGACAGCTATCTGAACGGAACTTTCTCTTTAAAATTTGAATACAGGGTGAATAAAACTGGTTTGACTCCGTCCACGTAGCATGATGAGTCTTAGCTCTAAAGGTAAAACATCCAAACTGCTTTGATATTTTACCCTGCAGGGAGAAGAAATGTATTCTTGTCTTTCCTAGGTGCCTTATTTCAAATTAAACGCAACAGAGTAGGAAAAAAAAATTAAAGTCGACTTTCCAATTCCACACCAACCATGTTGCACTACGTGTGCACCTATTTATCTAAATTTGTTCACGTTTTTAAGCGTAGCTATGTATCTATCTCAGTCTGTTCATAAGTATTTATTTATCTATCTGTCTGTCTGTCTCTCTGTCTGTCTTGCTCTTGTTCACCGAATAAATCTGTAGACATTATTCACTTTTTTTTTCCACCGCCCGAAAGGTTTGGGGCTGAACTACAACCCCAACCACATCCTCAAACTGTACAGATCTTTATTTTCCAGATGCTTCTCTTCAATTCGTTCTTATTCTCTTCTTTTTTATTTGATTTTATTCTTCACCCTTCCCAGCATTCCACTTTCCTTTCGGTTCCTCTTCTCTTTGCTTTCATCCTCTTTTTCGTTTCCGTTCTCTTTTTTCCTTTTTTTTTTTTGCTTCATGTTTACTTCTATTTTTTCTTTCTTCTTTTCTACTTTTTCTTCTTCTTTTTGTGACTTTCATTATCGTTCTCAATCCTTCTCGTTCCTCTCTTTTTCTTCTTTTTCTTCTTCTTCTTTATCTCGCTTTCTCTTCTTCTTCTTCTTCCCGCTTTCTCTTCTTCTTCTTCTTCTTCTTTCTCCCGATTTCTCTTCTTCTTCTTCTTCTTCTTTTTCTTCTTCTTCTTCTTCTTCTTCTTCTTCTTCTTCTTCTTCTTCTTCTTCTTCTTCTTCTTCCCGCTTTCTCTTCTTCTTCTTCTTCTTCTTCTTCTTCTTCTTCTTCTTCTTCTTCTTCTTCTTCTTCTTCTTCTTCTTTCTCCCGATTTCTCTTCTTCTTTCTTCTTCTTCTTCTTCTTCCCCCGCCTTCTCTTCTTCTTCCCGCTTTCTCTTCTTCTTCTTCTTCTTCTTCTTCTTCTTCTTCTTCTTCTTCTTCTTCTTCTTCTTCCCGCTTTCTCTTCTTCTTCTTCTTCTTCTTCTACTTCTTCTTCTTCTTCTTCTTCTTCTTCTTCTTCTTCTTCTTCTTCTTCCTTTCATGTCGTTTTCTTTTCCTTCTCTTCTCCTTCCGCTTATCCTATCTTTCTCATCATTTTTTTCCTTCCTGTTGTTTCTTCGTCTGTTTCTCTTTTTCTTTCTTCTTTTTCTTGCTTTCAACCCTTTTCGTTTCTGTTGTCATTCCTTCTCGTTGCCGTATTCTCTTCTTCTTTTTCTCTTCTTCCTCTTCCTTTTCTCCTTTTTCCTTCTTGTTCACATCACTTCACGCTCCTGCATTATCTCTTCTCCTTTACTTTTCTCTTTTCCTTTCTTATTCTTCTTTATCCTTTTTCTTCTTTATCATTTCCTTCTTTTTCTTCCTTTCATTCCGTTTTGTTTACGTTCTCAATTTTTATCTATTATCTATTCTCTTCTTCCCCTTCCTTCCTTCCTTTCTTCTACTTCTTCTTTTTAACTTCTCTATTTTGCACCTATTTTTCATTCTCTCTTCTTTTCTTTTTCTTCTCGTTCTCTTCTTCACTGCCCGTTCTTCCATTTTGTTCACTCGTTATTGTTGTTGTTGTAACTCTTCTTCTCGTTTTCTTTTCCTTTTTCTTCTTCTTCTAATCATTATTATTATTATTATTATTATGATTGTTGTTGTTGTTGATATTTTTGTTGTTGTCGGCGTTGTTGTTGTTGTCTTTTTCTCATTCCCGATTTCTTCTTCTTCTTCCTGCGTTCTTATTCTTACTATTATCTCTCACTCTCACTCTCTCTCTCTCTCTCTCTCTCTCTCTTTCTTCCTTTCCTTTTTTCTCTCTTTTTCCTTTCGTTCCTGTTCTATATTGGCCTCGTTCTCGCTCTCATCACTATTTCTCGTTCCCGTTTCCCTGTCCTTACCGCCTTCCTCGTTTTCCAATTGCAGACGATAGTCGAAGAGCAGTCATCTTCTCCAATGGTGACAACTTCCGGAAAAATATTGCCTTTCCTGCACGATCCGATTTCAGACTATTTGCCATATGTTTCGCTAATTTCATTTACATGGCGACGCCGTTTACATCTTCTCTCTACTTGCTATAACAATCACCTTGTTTTTTTATGTTTGTTTTTAGCCATTTTTATGTTTGTTTTATTGTACAGTTTGCTGTTAGTAGAAGCAGCAGAAAAACAGCATTAAAAACGGTCGACAGATTGAAGAAGATGGCAAGATAAACAATGGCTTTAATGGTATACTTATTACCCGGATTCCTTTTGTTATTTCTACAAGCAAGTACGTGGCACGAGTGTACTGATCTCCCAGAGTTGATACTTCTATATGTATTTTCCTTTCAGGATTATGACTCTCCATAACTTTCTATCCTTCGAAGCTCTTAGTAAGAGTTTCATTTTCTCTGTCCCACCAATCCCTGTTCTGCCATTCATTTACAAGAAGCCTGAAGTATACAATCATGGCTCTCCACAACTTCCTATCTTTTGTACGGTTTAGCAATGGCTTTTCATTGTCCCTCCCAAACGCTGTTCTGTCATCCACTGACACAATATAGTTAGATAGGTTAAACGATGCTTCCCTCTTCTGTTCTTCATGTCCATAAGTCGTGTGAGTGTCAAATTCCCCAAACCTACTTTCCTTATAATAAGTCACTTGTGTTTCAGCCGTCTTTTTTCATCTTCTTCTTCCTGTTACTTCTTCTTTCTTTATTTCATCTTCTTTCTATTCTCCTTCGTTTTCTTTTCATTCCTTTTTATTTTTGCTTTCATTTCATGAAATAAAAAGTCCAAAAACACGCGAAAGAAAGAAAAAAGAAAGAAAGAAATATGCACAAAAGACAGAAAATGAACGATGAAAAAACAAAGGAAGAAAGCATATGAAAAATGAATGAAGGCAAGACTAAAATAAAATGTGTGTAAATTAAGAGAGAAAAAGAAAAATTAAGAAGAAAATATGAAAAAGAATGAATAAAATGAATGAAAATAGAATAAAGAAAGTAATCGTATAAAAAGAAGGAAATTCAAAATGAAAAGGAATTATGAAAATAAGAGAAGGAAATTATCAAAAAGAAAGAAAGAAAGAAAGAATTCATGTAAAAAAAAATCCATCGGATAAAAAGCATGTTCAGATTAAGGAGAACAGAATGAAAAAGGAAAAATAGCAAGAAAGAAAAAATAAACAAATGTTAGAAAATATAGCAACAAAGAAAGAAAGAAAGAAAGAAGGAAAAGAGAAGCAGAAAATGACAGAGGAAATAAAATCTAAACATACCAAAATTAGAAGAAAGAAAGAAAGAAAGACATCCAAAGTTTATGTATAGACAATGAATTCACGAAACAAAGAAAGAAAGAAAGAAAGAAAGAAAGAAAAAGAAAAAAGAAAGAAAGAAAAAAAAAGAAAGAAAGAAAGAAATCCAAAGTTTATGTATAGACAATCAATTCACGAAAGAAAGAAAGAAAGAAAGAATTAAATTATATAATTTCAAAGGAAGAGAGAAAGCAAAGGAAAGAAAGAAAGGAAAATGAGACATTTAAAGAAAGAAAGAAAAAGGAAAGAATGAAAGAAATTATATAATTTCAAAAGAAAGTAGAAAATAAAAGGAAAGAAAGAAAGAAAAAAAGAAAGAAAGAAAAAAAGAAAGAAAGAAATCCAAAGTTTATGTATAGACAATGAATTCACGAAAGAAAGAAAGAAAGAAAGAAAGAGAGAAAAATAAAAAAAGAAAGAAAGAAAACAAGAAAGAAAGAAATCCAAAGTTTATGTATAGACAATGAATTCGCGAAAGAAAGAAAGAAAGAAAGAAAGAAAGAAAACAAGAAAGAAAGAAATCCAAAGTTTATGGATAGACAATGAATTCGCGAAAGAAAGAAAGAAAGAAAGAAAGAAAGAAAGAAAACAAGAAAGAAAGAAATCCAAAGTTTATGGATAGACAATGAATTCGCGAAAGAAAGAAAGAAAGAAAGAAAGAAAGAAGGAAAGAAAGAATTAAATTATATAATTTCAAAGGATGAGAGAAAGCAAATGAAAGAAAGAAAGGAAAATGAGATATTTAAAGAAAGAAAGAAAAAGGAAAAAATGAAAGAAATTATATAATTTCAAAAGAAAGCAGAAAGTAAAAGGAAAGAAAGAAAGAAACCTTTAAAGAAAGAGAGATAAGAAAGAAAGCGAAAAAGAAAAAGAAAGAAAGAAAGAGAGAGAGAAAGGAAGAAAGAGAGAGAAAGAAAGAAAGAGAGAGAGAAAGGAAGAAAGAGAGAGAGAAAGGAAGAAAGAGAGAGAGAAAAGAAGAAAGTATAATATTCATAATAATCTAATGAAAATATCATGAAAAACTGAAAAGGAAAATTAATTCTTGTAAAAAAGGCAGAAAATGAAAGACCCAAAAATATAAAAAACAACAGAAAAAAAATAACATTAATAAACGGGAAACTGTGTTTTGTTGACCTCTGACCATAATTGCCCAAAACAGCTTGATATCGTTTCGGCTCGGTAAAATTTAATAAATACCCTCCCAGAGACATGTGAGTCCCATTCTTCCTCCATTGGTTTGCGAGATCGTTTCAGCCCGCGGCTTTCTGCCGCTCCTTTGTCAAATTCTTCGCTTTCACTTGCTCTGCATCATGTCTTAGTAGTAGTAAAAGGATTGTGTTGCGCCAATCTTACAACCAGATACAACCCGTCTCCCTTAAAAATCAACCTACTTTAACCCAGGGTCGAACAATGCACGACGTCAGTAACAAAACACGTCCAGTCTCAGTCCCAAAGCTCTCGTCTCGGTCCTACCGTCATTGTTTTATGGGCGCAAAAGAAGGTGGGCTTAAGTGAAGCTTATGAGAATATCTGGGGGAAATATATAACTTAACCCTAAACATGAAGAGATTAAAATATAGTTATCGGGTAAGCATCCACATGGGAGTCTTATCCACAAACTAGCATTCCTTAGGAAGAAGTTGTCCACATGGAAGTTCCTTCTTCAGTCACTTATGTGCAATGCGTGATACACGCTCAGGCGATCATGTATCTTTCGATACATGACTGACGAGGCAGATTTTTTTTCCCGCAGTAGGTTGCCATTTCTTTCTGCGGTAGACCAGTTGCCGTCCAAGGCTATAGAACCCGGTTTGCCCTGCTATTAACACATAGCTGTGAGGAGAAGAAGAGGATTCATACCTTTCCCAAGGGTCAGTCAGTTATGTGCCATGCGTGATACACGCTCAGGCGATCATGTATCTTTCGATACATGACTGACGAGGCAGATTTTTTCCCGCAGTAGGTTGCCATTTCTTTCTGCGGTAGACCAGTTGCCATCCAAGGCTATAGAACCAGGTCTGCCCTGCTATTTACCTATAGCTTGGGGGAGAAGAAGAGGATTCATACCTTTCCCAAGGGTATTAGCACGTAAGTTAATGTAATGCATTCACTGGAATTCGAACTCGGCTCTCCGACTCCTCAGTCCGAGCCGTTACCAATTGAAATACGAAGGGAATGTAGATGATTCGAACCATGTGGACGTGGTTTCGTGGGTCTCAGCTCTGAAGGTCTGAATGTTAAGAACGATGAAATGTAACTCGTCAAACATTCTCCGTCTATAATGTCGCGAGAGGCTGGCGACGTTTCGTCTTTGGGAAAGGAAAGGAAAATAATTCATCACCCACAAGGCTGCGGAGACGCCTTTAAACTGTAGCCTAGATGTGGATGCACTATTCAGTTTTTTGTCTTATCTGGATCTTGTCAAGCTGTAGCATAGCACGAAGAGTTAGGTGCACCCCTGTGCAAATTAATTGAAACAACCGCTTTAGTTTCCTTTCTTTCACCATTTGGTCAGTTTTAGTCCCAATGACAGGGTGTAATCGATTTCTATTTTTCCTCAGATTAGGTCATTTGCAGTGGTGTACAGTAATATGAATTTATTTTCGGGGTGTATGATGAAATTTGTTTGTCCTTGAAAAATATTGCGTTTTCAGTGATTGCATCAGATTTTTATCACGCCCAGACACTATTGTTTCGATTGCCAATTAGTTGTCCTACGGCCATTGTCTGCGATAGATGTTACTCCAAGGAAGCGTACGAAAATTGTAACGCTGCACGAACGCACTGGCAAGCCTTACTAGTGAGAAAATACTATAGACTGGCCCAGAAACTCTCCTGATTTAAATCCAATCGAGAATCTGTGGTCAAAGTGCAAGAAACGACTTCGTGGAATAGACATACGAAATACTAACATGTGCACTTGGTCGTGTTTCAATGGCAAAATACTAAAAAAATATAAATAATAACGGAATTGTTAGTTTTATTTCAGTTACTTTGCACAAGGTTGTATGTGATCATGGCCCTCCACATCTCACTCTATAATTAATTTGCACAAGGTTGTACCTACCAAAGTGGTACAGTCCTGGGTAAGACGACAAGCAGCATCGGGAAGCAAGGCATCTGATTGGGATATTGGGGGATTTTCAGAACCTGGAACCATATTGATGTTGTTCCCAGCTCCACTCTGACTTGGGGTGGTACTACCTGGTCGGGTCCCAGTGAAAATAGTGAATTCCTAACCAAAAACAAAATACTATGAATGTATAAAAATTACCAACAATACCTATTTAGAGTAAAATTAACCAATACATTTTATCTGTAGTTGATAGCATACAATTGCGTTCAAAATATTTAGATTTCGGCATTAAATAACCCATAGAGGTGTTGATATGCCGCTAACCAAATCAACCAAAGCAGTACAAGGAACCGACCATTTTTTCAGCATCTTTAGCGATCGTTTTTGTATATGGTCGTTCCTTGTCATCGTAAAGGGCTTACTTGTCCCAGTGATCCCAACAAGGAAACCGTCTGCAGTTTCAACTCCTGTAGAGCCACTCATGACGGTGAGGTCAAAGAGGAATGGCCAGACTGAACGCGACCACCCCCATCGAGTATCCCAATTGAGGATTAGGCAAAGATCTACACAAACCCAACGGCTAAATGGGCGGAAGTAGACAGCGTCAGTCGGCCTGGAGTAAACAAGGCGGACCTTGACACACCAAGCATCCGACAGCCCGATGCAACCAGGTTTGCCAGATCTCGCCTGTCTGAATCGCCTTTGAGCCGCGAGGGAGGCATTTCTGGCCAAGTGGGTGGGCTTCTCTGTCACGCAGAGTCGTCCACCAAAATCAAATTCACGCGAATGTCCTCGTCAAGTTCTCTTTGATTCACAGCCATCTCCACCACCGCTTTCTCTCTCTCTCTCTCTCTCGCTCTCTCTCTCTCTCTGTCTCTCTCTCTCTCTATATATATATATATATTTTCTATAGTTCGCTGCTACCAGCGAGCAGAATTTTTTTTTCTCCTGATGATGGGCATGTTGGCCGAAACTCGTCGAGGAAAATAAATGAAATAATAATGAAAACGAAAGAATATTAATATACAACCCAGTGTGTCTGAAGATTTTAATTTTATAATATTTTTTATTGTTCAAAACATATATATATATATATATATATATATATATATATATATATATATATATATATATATATATATATTGTCTCCTGAAAAATTAATTTCGGTTGAGTTTGAGGTGTGAATTTGTAAACACTGACTATTTAAGCTAATATTGCACGACTCTTCGGCAGAATTGAGTCACTGTCAGTCTGTCTGTGGATGACAATATATATATATATATATATATATATATATATATATACTTATATATATATATATATATATATATATATATATATATATATATATATATATATATATATATATACATATATATATATATATATATATATACAGACACACATACACACACACACACATATATATATATAATCGTGGTCTGTTCAAAAAGTATTGGGTCTGTGGCTATGGTAACGGAGCTGAGTGAATTCACTTGACACGAATTATCCTTGAACACTGTCACGCAAGTAAGCACACTAAGCTATAACATTCTGCCTCATTTCTGTTGTGTAAAGTAGCGCTTGGAAAGAAAGTGTGTAGAGTGTGGGCGTCTCACCACGCCACAGACGTTCCATCAGTGACCATGGCTTGGGCAGCTGTTTTAGGCCATGGACAGACACCAGATCTCGCCCACTGCGACTGTCTTCCTTTCAAAAGTCAATCCCACTAGAAAAGAACAAGATTCCAAGACGTCGAGGAAATCCAAGAAAACGCGCGACGAGGCAGCGGCTCGCTACCCCCCCCCCCCCAAAAAAAAGAGGTCCAGGAATGCTTCCAAAAATGGAAACGACGCTGGATAAATTGTGTGACTTCAGAAGCGGGGGCTGCTTCGAAGTAGATATATGTTGTAGTTTTCTTTTATAGCTCAGGTTCCGATCAGACATCGTACATCATTTGATATGTAAATATCAGAGTAACTACATAGTCAAATTTGAGCCGCGAACTCCTGCTTGGGAAACGTTGTTCAAAGTGTCGAGTATGATTGCTGCACATGCAGTTGCAACGTCTTGTCTAAGTGCAGCCAATGTAGTCAATTATTTGCGATGCAAAACATCCTTTAAGATACCCCATAGTTCAAAATGGCTAAAAGTCTGCAGATATAAAATAAAGAAAATATCCTACTACAGTGAACATTGTTATCCCAATCTGATAAAACTACGAAAGATAATTTATGGGCGACCAGGTAGATTTTATTGAGTCTTTCTCTCTTGTCATTTGACTTTTTTCTTTTCTTTTCTAGTGGCTTTAAAGTTTTTGCTTCCGACATTGATGGAACATCACCAATTGGTACAGTCTTGTGCTAGTGTTTCAAACAATTCAGGCTCAAATCCAGTGGATTTCAGTTTTCTTTTGAGTTGGTTCTTGTATCTTCGAAGAGGGTAAACCCATTGTCTTTTCCCAGAAGAGAGCTCCATGAATAAGTCTTGACATGGAGACCTTGACTTTACCATTCTTGCTACATGTTTTGACCATCAAAGACAGTGTTTAATGATCAGCAATTCTATGCTTTGACTGTTGGCTCTTTGTTTGTCACATAGTAATTCCATTTGGTGTCCAAGATTGAACGAAGGTTTCGCTAGTTCTAATTTTTGGATGTCACGACGATATAGAATCCAAGTTTCATAGCTATATAGCAAAGTTGAGGTGACAACATCATTATAGGCCATAATTTTTGTTGCTAAGTTCAGATTTATTAACCAATGAATGCTTGGCATTGTAAATGTGATTTGTATTTTTGTATGTATGTATGTTCGTGCGAAATAGATCTGCACATACTTCCTTTTTATGTTCAGGACGTAGGCGATCATGGCTCTCCACTTCCCCCTATCCCTTGTAACTCTCAATAAATTTTGTCCCTTTGATACTTCCCCCCAGGCCACGTTCTGTCATTCACTTGCTTAAGCCCGTTAGGTATGTCATGCGTTGCTTTCTCTTGTCTCTCTTTCTCTCTATTCGACCTGTGAGTATCATATTCCCCAAGCCCTCTTTTCTCATTACGTCTTCTTTTTTTTTTGCATTCTCTCGGAAACCACATCGTTGCTCACATTATTGGTCCATGGAATCCTTATCATTCCTCTAAAGAACCATACCTCCCTGAGTCTCTTCTTCATCTTTGAGGAGACCGTCCAACATTCAGTGCTGTAAAGGAGGACAAATGTCACGTAGCAGCTCTGTACTCTTTTCTTTGTTACCAAAGGATTTCTTTGGTAACAAAGAATCAAATACTAGTATCCACTAAAAATAACATTTAAAGTGAAACAAATATATCGGATTAATAAAAGACCATTCTTCATATATATATATATATATATATATATATATATATATATATATATATATATATATATATATATATATAATTGTTTATTTAAAAATTATAACATAAATATGTTATAAAATCAATACAAAAAATTTTGTTTCAACACCTCCGGTGTCTTATCAAGTGATGATATTGAATGTCCACTAAAATTAAGGTAGACCGTATTAGGAAAATGATCCATAGGGTATTTAAGGATTTGGGTCTTCGGACAATAGTTACTATTAATGTTAAACAAGTAGATTTTCTAGACGTCACCCTAAAAGGACATTCAACATCATCATTTGATAAGACGCCGGAGGTGTTGAAACAAAATGGCTATTTTTGTAGTGATTTTATAACATATTTATGTTATAATT
>OZ038507.1:77213083-77223083 GCA_964036315.1 Acanthosepion esculentum
AATACAAAATGTGGCACAAGGCCAAATTGGGGGAAAAGGTCGGTCTTCATCTATCTTAACGTTAAAATTTGCTAGCCACAAACACTGACTCAAACATATCACAATATTTCTTAAACGACAACGACGCATTTTTACATAACTTGCTTACTACATCCACCATAATACGTTGTCTTCTGTCTTAACTTTAAACTTAGTTAACCACAAACACTGACCCAAACATACAACAATATTCCTAACACCAAAACAACGCATTCTTACCTATCTTTCTTACTACAGTCACCTTAATACCACCTTGTCTCTATGAAAGTCCTAAGTAGTACACATATGTACGATTCATTGTCTGGGTGGGAGGAATAAAACAATTTTAAAATCTAATCCTAATGAATATTTACAAAATGAACAAAACTATTGAAAAGAAACTAAACAAAATAAACAAGAGCGATATTTATTCTGTAAAATAAACAGAAATGTGGCACAAGGCCGAAGGGGGGATGGGGAAAGGACGGTCTTCTTCTGTCTTAACTATAACTTAGCTAGCCGCAAACACTGACCCAATCGTACGAACAATATTGCTTACACCAAAACAACACATTCATACATACCTTTCTTACTACAACCACCATAATACCTCACTGTCTCTATCAAAATACTAACTAGTCCCCATATTACAATTTGTTGTCTGGGGGTGGGGAATAAAATAACAATTCTAAAATCTAGCCCCAATGAGTATTTACAATATGAATATAACACTATTTACAAGAAACTAAATAAAATAATATTAGTAATAAAAAAAAACACAATCACAAAATAAACAAGAGCTCATCCTAACAATTGCCATGAAAATTTATAGAAAGGACACAGAGAAGCAACCTTATGACGGTGGGTAAGTGACAGAAGCCGAGCCGCCAGATCAGGACCAATAATATTGCTGATTCTTCTTTGGATTTTAACATGAAGCTCAAGGGAAATATATATATATATTGCTGGTCATTTTGTTTTAAAATATATTGCTATTATTTTTACTAAAATATGCATTTTTGGTTATTTTTTTATATAGAAAAATGCATTACTGGTATTTTTATTATAAAAATGTTTTTTAGTCTTTTGTTTTTGTTTGGGGGTTCACTATTTTCCCATACTGTTAGGGTCATATTTGCTGGGATCCTGTTAGAAAATTTTCTTTCTCCGACAGGAATCGAACCTGTATCCCATGTCGGAGAACGAAAATTTTCTATGAAAATTTCTCGGACATTCAGGCCGGTAAATGTTATTTAATACTGTTTATTATAAAACAGAGCATTTGCTTAAATACTTGTATCTATAAAAAGAACGTTAAACATAATATAAATGTCTTTACACACACACATATATATATATATATATATATATATATATATATATAATCGTAACTCTGTTAAGAGCGCAAATAGGTGCTGAATCTTAACCACAGACCATCCGTAGGTTACAGTGGTTCGGGGTTCCCTAATTCTGTCTTCTTGTCGAC
This sequence comes from Acanthosepion esculentum, assembly GCA_964036315.1. Lineage (NCBI taxonomy): Eukaryota > Metazoa > Mollusca > Cephalopoda > Sepiida > Sepiidae > Acanthosepion > Acanthosepion esculentum. Next base: position 77,214,588 of record OZ038507.1, read on the forward strand.
ACTCCATTGTCGGATGTAGTTTTAGGTCATACCCAAGACACATTCCAGTTGTTCCTCTCGAAAAAAAAAAGAAATAATAATAATAACAATAACAATAACAATAATAATAATAATGTCAATAATGTCAAATCTATAAAAAGAACATTAAACATAATATAAATGTCTTTAAATAAATTGTCGGACTATGTCCAATTCAAAAATATATGACGTCATTTGTTTACATTTGATACGCTAGAGCAGATATGAATAGAAGAGATTCATGGAAGATTTAAGTTTAAAGATAGTAAAATCGACCCTGCTAACCAGACGCTTCTCTGTGGCCGAAAGGTTAAGGCACATCACGCGAAATGATGGTTCCGTATAGGATACAGGTTCCATTCCTGTCGGAGAACGAAAATTTTCTATGAAAATTTCTCGGACATTCAAGCCGGTAAATGTTATTTAATACTGTTTATTATAAAACAGAGCATTTACTTAAATACTTGTATCTATAAAAAGAACGTTAAGCATATTATAAATGTTTTTAAATAAATTGTCGGACTATGCCCAATTCAAATATATATATATATTGTAAATAATATTTATCATCTCATTGGGATGTTATTTTTGTTTTTTGTTTTTTTTGTTTTTTGTTGGGTTTTTTTGGCGGTGGGGGGGGGGGTAACTCCCCAACCGCAGAGGATGTGGTATTATGGTGTATGGAGGATTGATTGACGATGGATGAGTTTTTTTATGATGAATGAGGAAATTGTAACGAGTGAATGGGCCGTGAGTCCGATTAGCTTGGTATAAGATAGTGAAGACCAGCCTCAACCCATTCCCCTTTTCGGCCTTGTGCCATAATTGTATTAATTTACAATAAATCTCAATAAATCATTCGTTGGAATTACAAGTTTTTCTTTTAATTATGCAACTAGCAACGGAGACAAGCATCCTAACTTTCATCTGCTAAATAATTAGTGTTTAACATCTTTGTTGTCAGTTCTAGAGAAAAATAAAAATATCAAAATCTAATTTTATGTTTTAGTTTGATTAAAATTTTAAAATAATTAAAATTGCCGAGGGAATATAGAATAATAGCGAAAAAGATTAAAGGAAACCGTCCTGTTGAGACACTGTTTGTATTGAGGCAACTTTTGTTAAATTTTGGCCAGAATATATATATGTCATAAATCTCAGTCACGTGTTAAACGAAATCTCGCGTTCAAGCACCACTTGGCTTTCCCTTCCAAGTGTGCTGGTCAAACTCCGGGGAGAGAGGAACCCAGACGAGGCTATGCCGAAGGGCAGAGTCTCGTCTGGGGTGGTAGACCCGAGCCCGTTTTTTACCGGGTCTACGGGGAATTTTTGGCCGAGCCTACGGGCTCGGATACCCCACAATAAACTCGGCCTTGTGCTACATCCGACCGGGTGGGGCGGTTAGTGAATATCACCACATAATTAAAAATGCTACGAATTTTTTTTCCTACCCAACATCAGCCTGCCAACCACGCTAATGTCTCATATATGACCCGGGAGATATTCTGAGATCGCTTTATTGGGGGAGAGTGAATAGAAGTTTTTATATACCCTAAATTATGACGACCAGCTCATTTTTTTTTTTGAAAAACCAATCAAATGGCAACTTAACAATTATACTGGCGAAAATGATCTGTTTATTGCGTAACGGTGCCTCCATACATACAAAATACTTACGAGAATCTCGTTTGTTCAATAATTAATATCGGAGGACCCAGAATGGCGGGAAAAATCCGACGTCGCGTTTCGAGATTGAACAAACAACGATTTTACGGAAGCAATCACGATTTCATTGTTCAATTGTCATCAGGCCACAGTTTTGCAGCTCGCTTTCCAACTCGCGGTTTCCCCTTCATCTTTCCTCGTCTCCTCACCTACGTCCCTGTTCTCTGTCCGTCCTTCCGCCATCAACACCACTTCCCAGGTTTGTTTTTTCGAGTCCGGAGAAGGCGACTTCCCACTACCGCTCACTACCCTTGCGAATGACACCGAGGTCTTCATTAAATTGTCACTGTCCATAGACCATTTTTAACTGATCGCTATCCTCACGGTGACCTTCCGGCTAAACTGCTATCTACATAAGGCACTACATCCGGGTTTCCAATGACAGGTATCAGCTTAGACAACAACCGCTCCTACCGTTGCTCCTGTAAATCTTGCAACTACTATCAGTGTTGCTCTGACGCCAGCCATTTCAGTTCCAGATTCCGAGGACTATTGTTAAAGATTGCAGCCTTATACAGTATTCTGCATGTTTGTCAGACATATTTTATTAGGTTTTTGCAAAAAATATTCGAAAACCTCCGCAACAAACCCAAATTATATTCTGTTCGACTTGAAAGAAAAGCTAGATTTATTCCTTGGGTATTCTAACGATTTAGATATTTTATTTTGCGATTACGTCTAAGAAATGAAGAATGCAATTGTTTTTCTTTCTTTTTTCATTTTTTTTTTTACGTCTCTTCATCTATCGGTCTATTTCAGTCTATTTGTATAATGTCTCAGTTTCTTCATATAGATCTATCTACCTATCTATCTGGGTCTATTCATATCTCTCTCGGTCTATTCATATCTATCTCTATTTCGGTTTAGATCTATTTATTTATCTATCTATCTCTGTCAGTGTGCTCATGTCTATCTCAGGATTTTCATATCTATCTGTCTGTCTGTTTATCTATATACCTACTATATCTATCTATCTGTCTGTCTCTCTATCTCTTTCGGTTCGTTCATATCTATTTTCGGTCTATACCTATCTCTCTTTATATCAATTTCAGTCTATTAATATCTATTCATCTACCCATATCGGTTTGTTCACATCTATCTATCTATGTTCGAGTATATCTATCTAAGTATCGATCTATCTCATTCTGTCCATTATCAATATCTCTCTCTCTCTCTCTCTCTCTCTCTATATATATATATATATATATATATATATATATATATATATATATATATAATTCTGTTCATTATCTATCTATATATCTATCAATCTATCTGTTCAAATATATCTAAATATCAATCTATCTATCTCATTCTGTTCATTATCTATCTATCTACCTAACTCATTCTGTTCATTATATGAATATATCTAATTATGGATCTATCTATGTCATTCTGCCCATTATCGAACTATCTATGTATCTATATGTATATATATATATATATATATATATATATATATATATATATATATATATATATATATATATATATATATATATATCAGTAATTCATCGAGTTTAGAAACCTCAACAGAATACAGAAAGCAGTGGACGTCCTATATTTGGGGCTCATCAACAGTGCGCATCCACAACCGAGAATTGAAACCCGGACAGTTACGTTGCGAGGCAAACGCCATACCAACTCGGTGACGAAGAGGTAGCGAATCAGACTCGATATAGCGCCGCTCGCTGACATATTCCGTAGGGGAACTCAATTGAGTTTCCTTTTTTACCCATAGGACTGTGCCCCCCTCCAGACACGACTACTATCACCAAGCCGATCCAAGTGGAGCATTAGAAGCCGGTTCAAGCTTAGGATATACAAGTAATTAGGAGGATTTGATGCATTACTTATAAGTAATTCATCGAGAGTAGAAACCTCAACAGAATACAGAAAGCGCTTTCTGTATTCTGTTGAGGTTTCTAGACTCGATGAATTACTTAATTATAATTCTCAAATTCTCATATTACTATATTAGTACAAGAACGCACAATTTTAAAATTAAAAAAAAAATTCAACCTCAGCGTCGTGACTGCACGCTCCAAAAGTATTCTTACAGTTAACAATATCACATTTTTAAAAACGCTTCTCTCGGATTACACTTTATCTTTCGATATCTTCTTATTACCTGGATGTAAAAAACTTACCTATTTCCCTACCTGAGGATGATCGGATGAAACGATTGAAAGCTAGTAGTAAAAAAAGACCTGATAAAACCGGAATTTATAAACAAGGATCATCCCATTCATTAACGGATTCGAGGCTAATGTATTTTATTATTAAAAATTGTTTGCGAGAGTGATTCTTGCCATATCATTAACTTCCTTATCTGCTTTTCGTATGAATGATTCGCGTAATATATATATATATATATATATATATATATATATATATATATATATATATATATATATATATATAACATTCTGTTCATTATCTATCTATCTATCCATCTATCTCTGTTCGAATATATCTAAGTAACGATCTATCTATCTCATTCTTTTCATTATCTATCTATTTATCTGAAATATACATGATCATATATAATATAGATATGAGGTTATGTGAAAGGGATGTGCTTATACGCAATCGTCAGGTCATGACCCCTGACGATTGCGATTAAGCATAAAACAGACTGTCGCCGCTGGGTGTTGAGTTCAATGTCCACTTTTATATTTGCATACGCTATATCCATGATTTCGACCGCTTTCACCCATAAATATAGCATACCTTTAACTATATTTATAATATATATATATATATATATATATATATATATTTGTGTGTGTGTGTGTGTGTGTATGAAATATCGAACTGAAGCGTAGACGTGACAGTCACCATGCAGTGAGGATTCCTATGTCTATACTGTCTATGTCTCACTATTTACCTATATATATATATATATATATATATATATATATATATATATATATATATATATATATATATATTTAAATTATAATATAAGTATGTTATAATATCACTACTTACAATCAACACCCTCACTTGACAAGACACCAGAAGTATTGAAACAAAATGCCTATTTTTGTAGTGATGTTATATATGTTATAAGTTTTGAATTTTTGCTCTACTCTGTATTGAACACTCTTTTAAGAATAGTGTTTTTGGTTATTGAAATTTTATTCCGTTTACACCAAATCTATACTATATATATATATATGTATATATATATATATATATATATATATATATATATATATATATATATATTGATGCATGTTTCATTAAATAATATGGACATCGTTTGTCTATTTATTTTATGTAAATTCTTTTCATATCGTCTGTTAAGCTTAATTACATTATCATTAAAAGAAGAAAGAAAATTACAATATTGATATATATTTTTTAATCCTATCTCGCGTGGTCATATGTAACGTCATTAGCTGCGGTGCGATTTTCGCTTCCAGCGTCTCGTATGCACGAGATTGTCGTTGCTTGGAAATCTTCCATGTAAACAAAAACAGACTATATTATTGTTTTGTCCGTGTATTGTTTAATATATTGTAATGTAGTTGTCATCTTTGATGATGACTTATGTAAGTCGAAAGCATAGCTAGGATTAAAAAATATGTATCAATATGGTGATTTTCTTTCTTCTTACGATATGAAATGAATTTACATAAAATAGACAAAACTTGTCTATATTCATTTAATGAAACATGCATCAATGAAAAAATGCTGCCTAAATACCCAGAATATATATGTGCGTGCGTGTGTGTGTGTGTGTGTGTGTGTGTGTGTGTGTGTGTGCCTTATATCTTTAAATTTACTATTATCACGTAGTGACTGTAATTATTTTTAACGAAATCTGTTTACAATCGCTGTGTGTGTGTGTGTGTGTGTGTGTGTGTGTGTGTGTGTGTGTGTGTGTGTGTGTGTGTGTGTGTGAGAGAGAGAGAGAGAGAGAGATGTAGCTACACCTCGGATTAGACGGACTAAAGAAAAATAGCTGACATCGGACAATGAGAGAAAGAGAGAGAAGTAAAATGAAAGAGGGAGAAAGAGAGAATGAAAGAGACAGAGAGAGATAGGAGGTAAGTCAAAGAGACAATTAAAGAGAGAGAGAGAAGGGAAGCACAATTTTAAAGATCAGTTTATTATGATTCGCTAAGTTTGTTAAACATCACACCCTCCCGACACCAACTCACCTCAGCCAGCGTCCGAACCCCTAAATACACTCCATCCATCTCAGCACGTATCCCGTTGCTTCTTTAAAAATTCTCAACCGGAAGTCTTTGTTCGTCTTTTTGTATGTACAAGGCTGCCATTTTGATTTTGACGTGCTGTATTCTACTAATGTCTTTTATTATTTACCTTTCCCATTTTGATGGTTTTTCCCCAGTTTTTTTGTGTGTGTGTCGGGGGGGTGCGGGTGTCATAAGAATCAAGACGTTATTTTTTTTTTTTTTTGTTACTGGCTCTGTCTAGAGAACAAGCTATGTTATCGTAACGTCTCGCGAGATCATCTCTTTTTCTAACTCTCTAACTTCTGAATACGAGTATATTTATTTTCGCTTTGTTTTATTTTCAGGTCCAATTATGAAGGGATCAAAAGGTGTTGTCTCTTCCTCACAAGTGAAAACAAATGAATCGCCATTTTCTTCCCCGGAGGGCCGACCCTGGTATAATGGAACGTTCACGGCGCGACTCGGATAGAACTACCAATAAAACATTTCATTAATGCTTCTATCGTATTTATTATTTATCTCGATTTAATTTTCGCTAATATTTTCTTAATTTAATTTTATGATGAGGTTGTAGAATAGGCGTTGCGACCAGAAATAATCATACCAATAAATGCCTACCAATAGGAAAAGAAAATGAAATTAAATATTATAAAAGTTAATAAGTGAGGACTAGTTTGTGATTCCATAGTAAATAGTTCCCTGTATATTAGCAAAAACAAAATAATCCAAACCTAGTCTTATGAAGTCCAAACAGTCGAAATGCGTCACACGTAAAGTTTTTCCATTTTGTCTTAAAATGTTCTCAATACTGTCTCTTGATATATATATATATATATATATATATATATATATATATATATATATATATATATATATAAACGACTTCCGGTGCACCACTGACCCGTATATATAAATAGCCGAGAAAAATAACAGCACTAGTTGCCTGACGATTGCATCTAGCATGAAATAGACTGTCGCCTCTAAGTGTTGACTTCTATGTTCACTTTTATATTTACACACGCTCTATCTCTAATATTGAGTACTTTATCCCATAAATATAGCATACTTTAAGACTATATTTCTTCATATATATATATATATATATATATATATATATATATATATATATGAACATAGAAGTCAACACTTAAAGGCGACAGTCTGTTTCATTCTAGACGCAATCGTCAGGCCACCGATTGCGTCTAGCATGAAACAGACTGTCGCCTTTAAGTGTTGACTTCTATGTTCACTTTTATATTTACACACGCTCTATCTCTGATATTGAGCACTTTATCCCATAAATATACCACAACCTAAGACTCTCTGCGAGAGTAGAACTGTCATTGAAAATAAATTTAAAACAATGCTCCGAGACAGACACTTATGATAGCCGTATACAGAACGGCTTGAAATAGACTATATCTATGTTGAGGTAATTTTTGGGTTTTGCTGTGTATATATATATATATATATATATATATATATATATATATATATATATATATATATATATATATTACATTTTTTTTTCACTGCCCTCTCTGTTAAATTACATAAACTTAATACTACCCGTCAAGAGTGTAAATGTTCATTTCATTTTTCGTTTCACCTTTTGGAAGTTAAGTCTGACAATCCAGTGTCCTTTAAAAGGGCTATGGTGAAATAAATTATTACATGGAGCCTTAAAGTGGTCTGTTTTTCTTTAAATTATTAGCTCTGAATTTACATTGAGCTCTCAAGATTTCATCCTCCTTGGGACTACCTATACGGATTACCAAATCTTTCGTAACTGATATATATATATATATATATATATATATTTTTTATTAAAGACAACAGAAAAAGTACTGCTATTAAGCTTTTTATTTAATTTGTCTTGTGTTCGAACAAGTGTATTCTTTTCTTGACACAGAGTGTGTAGAAACTGTCCAAATGTTCTGTAATTTCGACCGCTTTTGGCTATACTTTTAGCCATTATCAAGGATGCTTTTATTTTTACTTTTTAACTGGCTGTATGCGTTGTCTGTATGTATCTAGAATTATAGGGATTATTGAGTGTTGGCTTTTTCTTTTTTATTATGAAGGTGTCTATTATTTTTACTCTTTTTTACACGTGGATGAGGTTATTATATTATCTTTGTATTTTCTACTAGTATGTTTCGGATAGAGTCTAGTAAGTCTGTGTGTGTCTTTAAATAGGTTCTAATAGAGTTGTGATCAGATAATGTGAGAAGGTAAAGCGTCTGGATAGGCATGTAGTTGTATGACCAATGTAATTATTTATGATTTCGGTTTGATCATGGAACACAGTTCCTTAAGGGGTATTTGTACTCGTAATGTTCGTTCTTTGTAATTTTGATTTTGAGAATAAGGTCATCTGTTTTAAATTTTTTGTAGTATATAATTAATTTAATTTCTTTTTTGTTCGGGTCAATTGGGTAGTGTATTTCTTTATGATATTTCTAAGTGAAGATTCATCTTGTTTTTAGTTGACGTGTATTTGTTTTTTGTAAAAAATATGTTATTTTTAACGGTGTGTTCC
>OZ038507.1:77228083-77283083 GCA_964036315.1 Acanthosepion esculentum
CACGTCAGGCTAGATGACGGTTCCGTGAAGGATACGGGTACGATTCCTGTCGGAGGATGGATAATTTCTATGAAAATTACTCGGACATTCAGGACGGTAAATGTTGTTAATACTGTTTATTATAAACAGAGCATTTACTTTGTATATCTATAAAAAGAACGTATAAACATAAAAAAATTTCTTAAAATAAGGATATATATAAATGTAATTTCGTTTGATTAAGAATATATGGTCAGACTTAAAGATTTTTATATAATAGTGAGAACAATAAATGTATTATTTTTTTTAGGAAAAGAAATATAAGTGGTAAGGTTTAGTTATTGAATTAGTGTTTAAAACATGAAAACATTGGATTAAACTATTTCAAGAACTAGTCCAGCTTACCTCGTTATGAATTCTGGGGAAATAGTGCAAATCAAAACCGGATGGAGTAAAAAGACAAACTATATAGGAGGGAAGGGTGACAAGCCATTATTTCATTGGCTGATGTTGACTGACGTATGTCAATAAAAACTGTCGGACTCCTAGCCATATCTGAATTTTTTTTATTTTTTTTTTTGCAATGTCGAGGTGCGTAGCACGACGCTATCAAGGAGGCGGCCTGACCATTTTGGAATCAGGTTGGGGGTGCTGTTTGAGCCGATATGATGCAAAACCCGAAATCGGTGATGAAGACAGTGCATCACTGAAGACCACCCTTGATGCATCTTAAATGTATTATGCAACTGTATGCAACAAAAACGTGTGTGTAAATTTTGTTCATGTCCTGCTGCTATCCATGAAACTGAATATGTTAGTTCTATCATGGATATTGAGTACTTTCCACTAAATACCACGCATATAATATATATATATATATATATATATAATATTCTTTTTTCATTGGCTGATGTATGTCAATAAGAACGGTCGGACTCCTAACCACATTGGAATAATTGTTTGCAATGTTGAAGTGTGTAGCACAACACTTTCAAGGAGGTGGTTTGACTCGTCTGGAGTCATGTTGGGGTTGGTGTTTGAGCTGATATGCCACTAGAATAGTTAGTTGCAACATATATCTATCAGTTTAAAAGTTTTAATAGTCTATATTACTATGATCAACTTGTTTTATATACCAACGGATTTATTACCTGTACTATATAACTATCTCTCTCTCTCTCTCTCTCTCAATATATATATATATATATATATATATATATATATATATATATATATTTCTGAAACATGGTTATCACTGTGTAGCGAAAAACCCATATTTTAAATCAATTAATTTATAATATATATATATATATATATATATATATATATATATATATATATATATATATATATATATATATATATATATATATGAAATAAATCACTTGGATGCTTTGACGCACATCATCAGTGATGTTTATAGCTGAGGTTCATTAGGGGTTTCGGGTCTTTCAAGATCGTACCTCCTCTCCACGGTCACCCAGCCGATACTGATCGGGTAGCAACTTGTGTACCACACCTTAGCTACAATTTTCTCCATGTTTTTAATATATTTATAATTCAAAAATGAATAATTGTGGCTCAAGGCCATGTAGGATGTTGAGAGAGGCTGACCGGCACTAAATATCCTATACCTAGCTGACCATAATCGCGATCCATGCTTTACAATTTGCCCATTTAACCCAAAAACTCATCCGGCTTCATTCACTCCGACAATCAAAGCGATATGTACCACAATAACGTATAAAAACAGGATACCTATAAAAAAAAAAAAAACATGATACAAAGGCTTAAAATGTGTAATGGATAAAAATTTACATGAATGAATGGGGGAAGGAGATGAAACCAACAAACAAACTAAAATATAACAAAAGAATAAATTGCTGTATTCTGCGCATAGAAAGAATGAAGGGGCTTACTCACTAAGGGAGAGGGAATGACATACTAAATGGCGGAATGGAAAAGTCTGATCCAGCCGAGATAAAACGGGACAAAAACAATCTGGGAAGTTTGGGAATCTCGACATGGCTCATAACCAAATAGAATGCCGGGAACAGGCCAGAAACAACGATCACTCACATGAATTAGGTACAAAAAAGGAGTCTAGCTTAGCCAGGGGAGGATCCTGACAGGAAACCGTCCCGTTGTGCAAAAGGGAACCTAAAAATGAAAATCAAGTCTGACCCCATTCCCTCGCACCAAGTTCACTACTTTTACCCACCTTTCGCTGTATGTGTCGATAACAAACGCTTTCTATCTTCATCCTGAGCTAGTGCCCAAAGAATTCGATCAGATCGCGATAAGATTCGTATTGCAAGATTCGCGAACACCATTCTTGAAAACCACCATCCGTCCCCACTACCACCACCATTAGAATACGGGGGTGATACATTATCGCACGCACATACGAGTTCGGTGGACACGTGATGTTCGGGAGTGATACGAGCCGTCAACTCGCCGACATAGTCCAAGAACGTGTTCACCTGGGAACAGCGGTAGAAGGGGTGCGAAGGATTTTCTTGTAAAAGAACGTCACACACTGCGACTTGTCTTGGCAATCACGAATAGCTTCCGGTTCTACGATCTTCCATAAAAAAGGAAGCAAAAGCAGTAACGGTTTCGATCTGGCAAGGAACATGGAGACACGCTCGTCTTAAAGTGGTAAGTAACGATTCTGTTTCCTCTCACTGAAATATATACATGTACACACACACACACATACACACACACACATATACACACATACACACAGACAGCGACACACACATGAAGCATATTCTACTTACTCTTATCCTACTTCCATTCATATGTATCCAATAAAAAATTAAAAAGTAGGCCTTTCCCCACTATATATATATATATATATATATATATATATATATATATATATATATATATATATATATATATATATATATATATATAAAGATATTTTTATATTTATACATTCTTTTTATAGATACTGTTGTGGTAGGATCCACCTAATTTGCATAGCGGTGTACCGACGATATAAATATGGTTGGTACCGGAAGACAGGGAGGCAAATCAAGAGATCCAACTAGAGACTCTGCCCGACTGCGATTTAGTCAACACATTCTCCAGGAACGGTCTTCCCAGAAATATACGAAAGACTATATGCAAATATTGTGTACACTTTCTTGTTTCAATACATTTTATTCTAACTACATTTTGTGTTTGCGTTATTATTCCATGCATTAGTCAAGTTTCAACAGATACAAATATTTAAGCCAATTCTCTGTTTATAATAAACAGTATTAACAACAGCCTGAATGTCCGAGAAATTTTCATAGAAAACATTCGTCCTCCGACAGGAATCGAACCTGTATCCTATACGGAGCCGTCATATAGCCTGACGTTCCTTAACCGATTGAGCCACAGAGGAGCGTCGGTTAGCAAAGTCCATTTTACTGCCTTTAAACTACAATCTTTCATAATCTCTCACGTACATTCATATCTGCTCATGGCGTATCCAAATGCACGCCATGAAGGGAAGAAAAAGAAAAAGAATAAAATGACGTCACATATTATGAAATGGACAAAGTCCGACAATTATTTTATGATATTTTTTTATGTTTATACATTCTTTTTATAGATACAAATATTTAAGTAAATGCTCTGTTTTATAATAAACAGTATTAAACCACATTTACCGGCCTGAATGTCCGAGAAATTTTCATAGAAAATATTCGTCCTCCGAAAATTTCTCGGACATTCAGTCCAGTAAATGTTGTTAATACTAATTCTAGTAATATTATATATTACTATTATTACTATTGTTACTATTATCATAGGGATATCATTATTATTATTATCATTATTATCATTATTATTATTATCATTATTATCATTATTATTATTGCTCTACTTTTGATATTGAGCCCTCTTTTAAATTAATATTATGAACGTTTGAATTTATATTCTTTTCGTTCTGATTACATTTGTGTATATATATATATATATATATATATATATATATATATATATACATATATATATATATATATATATATATATATATACATATATATATATATATATATATATATATATATATATATATATATATATATATATATATATATATATATATATGTATATATATATATATAATCGTAACTCTGTTAAGAGCGCAAACAGGTGCTGAATCTTAACCACAGACCACCCGTAGGTTACAGTGGTTCGGGGTTCCCTAATTCTGTCCTCTAGTCGACACTCCATTGTCGGATGTAGTTTTAGGTCATATCCAAGACACATTCCAGTTGTTCCTCTCGAAAAAAAAAAGAAATAATAATAATAACAATAACAATAATAATAATAATGTCAAACGCAACGTTGCATCGTTTCCTTACTGACTGCCAATCACGTGACCTTTTAAAGCAAAACCCTTTAGAGGCTTCTTCGGCTGCCATTGTCAGTGAGCGAATGGCCTTGTTCTTTTCCTAGCCTGTTTACACTTCATTTTCGCAGCGTCTTATATAGTAACAACCCAACATGAATTCTCGAACTGATGATGAAGATGATTTTTTGTCACTTCGCAAAGTCACTTCATTTTTTTGTTTTTGTTTTTGTTTTTTGTCACTTATAAGAGTCACTGCGTTATTTTTTGTTGTTGCTGTTTTTTGTCATTTCGTTTTTTGTTTCTGACTTCGTTATTTTTTGCCACTTCGTAAAGTCACTTCGCTTGTTTTGCCTTTTCTTTGTCATTTCACTTTTTGCCTTTGTTTTGACCACTTTTGCGGAGTTACGCCGTTTTTCGTTCTGGCTTTTCTGTCACTTCTAAGTGTCACTTCGTTAGTTTTCTTTTCTGTTTTTTGTCATTTCAAAAAGTCACTTCGTTATTTTGTCACTTCGTTTTTTGTGTTATTTGTCACTTCGTTATTTTTGCCACTTCGCTTGTTGCGTTAGTTTTTTTGCCACTTCGCAAATTCATTTCTTCTTTGTCTTCATTTTTCTCACTTCGCAGAGTCACTTCGTTTTTTGAAATTTTGCAGAGTCACTTCGTATTTTGATTTTGTTTTTGAAGCTTTTTGAAAAACGGAGCATATACAAAAAGAGAAGGAAGGGAAGAAGAAGCAGAAGAAGAAGAAAAAGGAGGAGGAGGAGGAGAAGGAGAAGGAGGAGAAGAAGGAGGAGATAAGAAGAAGAGGGAGAGAAGAAGAAGAAGAAGAAGAAGAAGAAGAAGAAGAAGAAGAAGAAGAAGAAGAAGAAGAAGAAGAAGAAGAAGAAGAAGAAGGAGGAGAAGGAGGAGAATAATAAGAAGAAGATAAAGGAGGAGGAGGATGAGAAGAAGAAGAAGAAGAAGAAGAAGAAGAAGAAGAAGAAGAAGAAGAAGAAGAAGAAGAAGAAGAAGAAGAAGAAAAGAAGGAAGTACAGAAGAAGAAGAAACCTGTCGACGGTAAGATATCTTAATTCATATTAAGTGAAATATACTTCAAGCGTGTCGTGGGCAGTAAGAAGGTTAACTACGTTCTGCGCTAAGTATTATTTCAAAGATACCGAGAGATTTATTTGTTCTTATTCATCATTTCTGAAAAAACAAAATCAATGCTGACTATTTGCTTCCATTCTAATGCCGTCATAGACTCAATATAATTGGTCGAGATGCGTGAAGTCTTGTGCAGGAAGTAGAAGAAGAAAAGTCCCTAAATACAGAGAAATTCAGATTTTAATCTCGCACATACAGTCTCTTCTCCAAGTTAAAATACAAAAGGCATCTATAGTGAACTTAGAATGGATAGGCTGCCTTCATAATGTCTACGTACCTGTGTAGGCTGACATGTTACAAGTGATTGTCTGGTTTCTAATATAAGTATTCCCCGCCTCCGGCCGCTGTCCACTATAAAGAAAGAAATATAGACATCAGTGGTGTGACCGGAAAGAATCAAGCAGTTTTGGTCAGTTAATAATTGTTTTGCGTGTCCATGTTCCTGGGGCACTGGCATTGGTCAAAAGAAGTTTCTAGGTCCTGTGAGCAATCAGGCAGAGAAAAGGTATCTATTAAAAAGATAGACCCAGGCGAACGAAGAATGGGATTGAAAAAGGATGTTTTTGGGAAATAGAGAATGAAAGAAATTTTAATTAAAGTTGGATATAGAAATGGAGAAGAAAGACGAAAAGGAGAGAGAAAAATACTAATGTAAAAGGTAGTGAAGAAGAAAAGTAGTTAAGAAGACGAGAACGAGGTGCATAGAAGAAGAAGAAGAAGAAGAAGAAGAAGAAGAAGAAGAAGAAGAAGAAGAAGAAGAAGAAGAAGGAGAAGGAGAAGAAGAAAGAGTAGGATGCAGAGGAGGAGATGAAGAAGAAAAAGAAGGTACAGGAGGAAAGAAGTTAAGGGAGGAAGAAGAATAAAAAAGAAGATAGATAGATAGATAGATAGATAGATAGATAGATAGATAGATAGATAGATAGATAGATAGATAGATGCATACGGATATTTAGGTAAGAGAAACAGAGTGAAGAAGAAGGAGGATAAGAAAGAGTAGGGGGTGAGGAAGTGATGAAGAAGAAAAAGAACGCGCAGGAGGAAAGAAGTTAGCGGAGGAAAGAAGTTAGGGGAGGAAAGAAGTTAGGGGAGGAAAAAAGATAGGAGAGGAAAAAAGTTAGGGGAAGAAGAAGAAGAAGAAGAAGAAGAAGAAGAAGAAGAAGAAGAAGAAGAAGAAGAAGAAGAAGAAGAAGAAGAAGAAGAAAGATAGATAGATAGATAGATAGATAGATAGATAGATAGATACGTATATTTAAGTAAGAGAAACAGAGTGAAGAAGAAGAAGAAGAAGAAGAAGAAGAAGAAGAAGAAGAAGAAGAAGAAGAAGAAGAAGAAGAAGAAGAAACAGATAAAAAGAAAAATACAGGCTTGAGAGAAATGCAATAAAATAAAGAAAACATTGGAAAAGAAGAGAAAAAGAGAAAAAAAAGAACAATAATACCAATAATAAAAACCGAACTTGAAAATGAAAGAGCAGACGATAAATAAAATAAAAAAAAGTTTCGGGGCGTGTGATGTTGCGAGTCAAAAGATAAAGAGAAACGCCGATCAATGGAAGAAAGGTGCGTATAAAAACGAGATAATGAAAAAGTTCCTTGAAATTCGGGGAAAAGCAGACGACAGCTTTAGGCGAGAGGAAATTTATTAACAGACTCGATGAAATGGTCATTGGACGGAGAACTGGCTGTAATATGCGGGAACAGTTGTAATGAAAATAAGGATGAGGAAGGATTGACACGAAACTTATTTTTCAGAGACAGAACGAAAGAAAAATTGGCTGAAAGGCACGAAAAAAGAGGAAAAGCCGGAAGGAACTCTGAACGAATGAAGAAGAGAAGGAAGTGAAAAATATAAAGAAAAATAAAGGTGGCAAAGAGAAAAAAAACCCTCTGAATTTAAAACTGTTGAAAAGTCAAAGGCAAACCCCTCCACTATCTTTCCCAAATCATGACAATTCACAAATAAAATAATACGTGAAGAAAGTTTGCGGTAGGTGAAACGGTTATCGGCGAGAAATATGTAATCGGTGAACCGATTTCAAAATCAGGTATCTTGTATTGGATTCACTTTTTGCACAAATGCCATTGAGAAAGGTATCTGATGTCCCCTCCAGCTATAGGTTAAATAACATAGAAGACCGGCAAATCTAGCCATGGTTGACGGCCAGACTAGGAGAAAAACACTACCATAAATTCAGAAGCATGAAGGCGATAACGGGAAACAAATGTACATTATTTTTAGTCATGGCATTAAGCGAATGTCATAATCGTAAACGTCTTAAAAATGTCCGTACTTGCTTGATATGAACATTTTAAATAATGGACTTGCTTTAGAAATCTTATAACTAATTTGTGAGATTTATGAAGCCTTTTTTTCGAATGAATTATGGTAATTCACAGATGATAAAAGTAATCGTCTACGTCTTGAAATACATGGCATTTTCTAAAAACACGGGACACTGAAATGGTATTTGAGAAGATAAACGAACCTGTATCCTATACGGAACCGTCATATAGCCTGACGTGCCTTTAACCGATTGGGCCACAGAAGAGCGTTCGGTTAGCAAGGTCGATTTTACTGTTTTTAAACTACAATCTTCCATAATCCTCTCACGTACATTCATATCTGCTCAAAGAGTATCCAAATGTAAGCAAATGACGTCACACATTATGAAATGGACAAAGTTCGACAATTATTTTAAGACCTTTTTTCTATTTTACATTCTTTATATAGATATAAATATTTAAGTAAATTCTCTGTTTTATAATAAACTGTATTAAACAACATTTTCAGGACGGTAAATGTTGTTAACGAATATTTTCTATGAAAATTTCTCGGACATTCAGACCGGTAATGCGCGTCCTGGGTAAGACGATAAACTACATCCGTGTCCTGGGTATGACGATAAACTACATCCGTATCCTGGGTAAGACGATAAACTACATCCCCGTCCTGGGTAAGGCGATGACTGACTGTTTTTTTACATTTTCTTTTTTACCGTAAGGTTCACCCTCTACAAGGCCCGAGGCCACACGGGGTAGAGGGTTACGTTTGGAGGCCATTTGTGTGTATAGGAGTGGGAGATAACTGTTATCCCTAACCTTGAACAGGTTAGCATTGTAGTGATCAGGGAAATATCCATAGGACAGTGGCTCGCAGGAAAAAGCTGCTCATATGGAAAACGAAGGGAATGTGTGTGGTTTCCCATTATATAAGTGGCATGGCATGTCCAGGGAATGTAATTCATCCGAGCACTTTCCGTGGAAGTAGCGGTAGAGCAGTGGAAGCTTAAAGTGTGGAGAATAGTTTCCCACAAGGGTCCGAAGCCGCTTTTTGAACCATGTTCGCTCACGTTCTGAGTGGACACGGCTCCCAGAAGGAAAGAAGACTTAAAGACATTATTCAGTGCTACAAACGATATGACTCTGTAGGGAGCTACGTTCGCTTACATTGTGAGGGGACACAGTACATAGAAAGAAAAAATTAACCAAAGACCTTAATCAGAAATACAAGGAATAGGACACTGTGGGGAACCATGTTCGATCACACCCTGAGGGTAAACGGTATATAGAAAGAAAAAATGATCTGATGACCTTACTCGGAGCTACAAGAGAGAGGACACTGTGGAGAGCGATTTTCGCTCACGTTCTGAGTGGGCTCGGCACATAGAAGGAAAGAATGCCTAAAGGCCTTATTCAGAGTTACAACGGATAGGACATCGTGGAGAGATATGTTCAAATCTGGAGAGTGCAGTCTCGGCAGCTTCCGCCTAAATATGACAACAGTACTCCATTTTTGGCCTGATCTAGCTCTCGTAAATATAAAGGATAGTCGGAGGAGTCTGGTACTTCCTGGAGCGGTACAGGGATCCGACTATTTTACCTGCATCCTAAGAAATGGCTCGTATATCCGAGTTCCACTTCAGATCAGGTGTGAGTTTGAGACCCAACAGTCTTTCGAGGCACCGTCCTTCAGCGAGAGGATCTTTTTTCATCAAGATTGATGGTAGTTCGGAGCTGATTTAATGTAACTAGCTTGGTCTTCGGGGCATTGAATGTAATCAGCCAGTTTTTCCCCCATTGGGTAGTTTGTGCTAGATCGGAAGAGAGTTCAGTCGCCAATCATAATGACCTTGAAGGAGCGCACAAGGTCCGCAAGCACTTCTCCAATTCTGGCTATTTAACCAGATTTAGGTAAAATGAGGTTTTGAGTTGGATATATAATGAAGAAAGACGGCTCGGAGAATCTCACACTCACGGAACATACTGAAGGCAAGAGGGATACAGGAATATAGTGAGTTGCCGACTTAATGAACTTGTGTAAGTGGGTGACAGAACAGTGACTAGGAGAGATAACCAAAAACAAACTTTGCTCAAGACTACAAAGGATAGGAAATTGTGGAGGACCATGACCGTTAACGTCTTGAAGGGACTTGTCACATAGAAAAAGAAGAATAGTAATTTATAATCCGATCTGTTCTCCACGTAATCGACACATAGTGAAAAAGATTTAAACTTGCATGAAGACGAATTATATTGTCAAAATCTTTGTGCTTTCTGTAAAAAGAAAAAACTTTACTAAGAGCTATAAGGGACTGGACGTTATGGAGAGCCATATTTTTTCACGTTCAGAACGGACACATCATATAGAAGGCAAAAGATCCGAAGATGTTACTGAGAACCACAAAGGACGGGAAGTTGTGGAAAACTATATTTGTTCACGCCCTGAAGGCATACGGGCCATAGAAGAAAAATAATTCAGAGAGATTATTAAAATCTACAAGTCAGAGGACGTTGGAGAGAGCCATGTTCATCCAATTCCTAAAGGAACACGTCAAATAGAATTTTTAAAAATCTAAAGACCTTCCTGCAAGCTACACGTGATAAGATGTTGTGGAGAGTCTCGTTCGTTCACGTCCGAAAAGTCCACGAGACGGAAAAGAAAAAATAAAGACGTTACTAAGAATTCTACGGGATAAGATGCTGTGGAGTGCCATATTCGTTTCCGTCCTGAAAGGGCTGAGCACGAGGAAGAAACAATATCTAAAGATCTTACTAAAAGATGCTAGAGATAGGACGCTGTGGAGAGCCATCTTCATACGCATTCTGATGGGACACGACATATAGAAGGACAAAAGATCTAAAGACCTTATTAAGGCACAGGACTCTAAAGGGAGCCATATTCGTTCACGTGCTGAAAGGACACGGCACATAGAAAGAAAACATCTAAAGACCTTACTGGGAGCTGCAAAGGGTAACACATTGTGGAGATTCATATTCGTTCACGTCACGAGGAGACACTGTACATACAAGGAAAATGATTTAAAGACCTTTGTTACAAGGGTTAGGACATTGTGGCGAGCTATGTTCGCTCACACCCTGAGGGTACACGGTATATAGAAAGAAAAAAATGATCTAAAGACCTTACTCAGAGCTACAAGGGATAGGACTCTGTGGAGAGCCATTTCTGCTCACGTTCTTAGTGGACACGGCACGTAGAAGGAAAGAAGACATAACGACCTTATTCAGAGTTACAAGGTTTAGGGCATTGTGGAGAGCCATGTTCACTAATTTTTTGAGTGGGCACGGCTGCCATAAGGAAAGAAGACTTAAAGACATTTCAGTGTTACAAAGGATATGACCCTGTAAAGAGCCATGTTTGCTCACATCGTGAGAGGACACGGTATATAGAAGGAAAAAAATGATCTAATGACCTTATTCAGAAATACAAGGGATAGGACATAGTGGAGAGCCATGTTCGATCACGTTCTTAGTAGTCACGGCACATAGAAGCAAAGAAGGCCTAAAGACATTATATACAAAGCATAGGACACTGTGGAGAACCGTTTTCGCTCACGTTCAAATTGGACATGGCACATAGAACCAAAAGAATGCCTAAAGACCTTATTCAGAGTTACAACGGATAGGACATCGTGGAGAGATATGTTCGCCCACATCCTGCAGTGACACAACACTTTTAAAAAGAAGAAAATGTGTAATCTGAAATTTTCTCCACACCATCGACACCTGGGGGAAAAGAAGACGTAATCTTGCATTAAAAACGTCTTTCGTTGTGGAAATCCCTGTGATATTTTGTAGGGAAGAATGTTGAAAATTAGCAGACAAAAATTGTGTGCATTCCACTCAAAAGGTGATACGTACCCAGAAGTGGGACAAAGAGCCCAGAAATTTCGACTTCAATTTCCCATGACTTATGCGAAGCATGATTTTGACAACACGCAACGTGTCAACGAAATACCGACCTCCTCCCCACGTGGCTTCAAATTTGTGACTTGCACTGTCAACAGCATATACACACATTGAGAATCTAGTTAACAAAAATAACATATCCGCCCGTCTCATTAGTTTTATTGCCAACTTATTTTAATTGGTATTTAAACTAATTGTTATGACATCATTAAACAATGGATATAAACTTCTATATAAATAAAGCGTAGGGTACGTGTATCCGCCCGTCCGTCCGTTTTTCGATCTCGGCGAATCAAACAAGTAACATACAGTAACTACTGTAGTTATACGCGTTTAAAAATTAAATTAATAACTCATTTAAAGTTAAATTTAAATAACAGAGTGAAAGTTTTAGAAAAAAAACTGTATTAAAGGTTTAACTTTAATTTCGCTTTTCGTCACAGTTGCAATTGATATAGTCTAATTAAATCTTAATTAAGACTTAAGCGATGTACGGTACATTGCTCATAGGATTTTTTCTAGCACGCGTACTGTAACGTATTCGAAATATTACATAGTTCGTGTTCCCTAATGTCTTTTAAGAGACTTTATGTGAAGAGATCATAAAGAATAGTGATTTTAAATGAAAATAAAAATTGCACGCAAAATAAATATAAAAATCTACGGAGATTGGTTGCGTATACGAAGAAAAATTATGCCGAATTAATCTCTATCTATAAAAGGCAGGATGTGTGTGTTTGTGTGTGTGTGTGTGTGTGTGTGTGTGTGTGTGTGTGTGTGTGTGCGTGTGTGTGTGTGTGTGTGTGTGTGTGTTTGTCTAACAAATGCACGGCCGCAATTTTCGACGGATTTGCACCAACATTTACATGCACATGCTCCAAGTTAGCGAAGAGACCAAGACCGACTTTGCATTTCCCAACTCCCATCGATAGTGGAAATAATCGATTTTGTCATGCTTCTACGGCAGTTTTCATGTAATTTGCGGCCATTTTCTACTGGCCAGAGTGAGAGCCTATAGTTGACTGCCACGAATAGGCAGGAAGATTCTATTGGCCAGCGTGAGAGCCAACAGCTGACTCACACGAATGTTAACTAGCATGCTAGCATGCAAAAATTCGATAGCTGCATTCGTCACAAGTGGGAAAAATTTTAATCTGCATGGCACTTTACTCCAATTGGCTCATTCACTTGCTTAAACTCAACGTTGATTCTGATTCCGCATAACTGGGTTGAGTGTGAAAAAGTATTTGTTGTTAACATTCTTTTTTCATTCGGTTTTTCCAGTTACGAGTCCTTTTTTAAAGCTGATCGTTTTGTGTTCATTTTGTTTAGTTTTTTTTTCGTAACAGATTTAATGTTTAGTATAGAGCTTAGAAAAAATTCGCAGTGTGAGATAGGCAAGAAGAAAGGCATGTAGCAACATCAGCACGGCAAAGGGCACTCCTTTAAAGGCAAGGAAGGGCAAAAATATTTTAAGTCAAGTGATAGCGATTGCTGTGTGAGTCGTACGATTTTTGAATCAAGCACGGGCAACGCCGGGCCATGCTGCTAGTTTTTCTATATTTCTGAGATGAGGTATTATGTACATTATTTACATTATTCGGACTATTGTTCTCATCTTTGTTGCCATATTTATTACAACGTTTCGGTCTTTCAGTATCTGTCTATATTTCTGAGATGAGATATTATGTACACTATTTACATTATTCAGACTATTGTCCTCGTCTTTGTTGCCATATTTATTACAACGTTTCGGCCGTTGTACGTTCCGGCCTTCTTCAGATGGTTGGAATGTCGAACTGAACCCTTTATTTCGCTCCCTGGGGTAGACTGTTCTAGTTCCACGTGTCATGTCTAATGGATTTCAGTTATCATTTATCTCCTGTTAATTCCCCTCTTCAAGTTGCTTTTCTCTGGCACTCCTTATTACTGGTTTCCATATTGTATAGAAATGAATAGAATATGGGAACCAGTAATAAAGTCCGCCTGATATTGTTTATATGATTTATATCTTTGTTGTTTTTATAACAACATTGCCCTACGGTTTTCATCAGGTGTATGTCAAACTGGGTAACCTATTTGGAATTTAAAAATGAATCCTTTCTGTAATCTTCGTTAGTATCGTCTATCAGCATCCCTTACCAAGTGTTCCAAGAAATAGAACTCACAATGAACATTTCCAGAATAGAAATTATGATTTTGAATGAAAGCGGTGATGACAAATACACTGAATCCATCGTAAAAATTCAGGATGTAGAATAAGTAAATACGACACACTTCCGATACCTCAGCGAATGGACCAGTAATCACAAATTAAGTATAGAAGAAGAAATTGAACTACAAATTGCTACGAAACCAATACATCAAGGAATAGGACTCTGTGAGCCATGTTCGATCATATCCTGAGGGTACACGGTACTCAGAAAGAAAAAATGATTTAAAGACCTTACTCAGAGCTACAAGGGATAGGACTCTGTGGAAAGACATTTTCGCTCACGTTCTAAGTGGACACAGCTGGTAGAAGGAAAGAATGCCTAAAGGCCTTATTCAGAGTTACAACGGATAGGACATCGTGGAGAGGTATGCTCAAGTCTGGAGAGTGCTGTCTCGGCAGCTTCCGCCCAAATATGAAAATAGTACTCCATTTTTGACCTGATCAAGCTCTTATATATGTAGAGGATAGCAGGAGGAGTCTGGTACTTCCTGGAGCGGTACAGGGATCCGCCCATTTTATCAGCATCCTGAGCAATGGCTCGTGTATACGCGTTCCACTTGAGATCAGTGGTGAGTTTGAGGCCCAACAGTCTTTTTAGGCACGGTGCTTCATCAAGAGGACCTTCGTTCATTGATGGTAATGCGGGGTCAGATCGGCGATGATGGAATGTAACTAGCTTTGTCTTCGAGGCATCGAATGTAACCAGCCAGTTGTTTCCCCATTGGGTAGTTTGTGCAAGATCGGAAGAGAGTTCAGTCGCCAATCATATATTGTGACTAATGACCTTGAAGGAGCGCACAAGGCCCGCAAGCACTTCTCCAATTCTGGCTATTTAACCAGATTTAGGTAAAAGTTATTCAGAGTTACAACGGATAGGACGCAACTATCAACAGCAGCAACAACTATGAAGAGCCATTTTCTCCCACGTTCTGAGTGGACACGGATCCCAGAAGGAAAGAAGACTTAAAGAGATTATTCGATGCGACAAACGATATGACTCTGTAGAGAGCCATGTTCGCTTACATTGTGAGGGGACACGGTACATGGAAGGAAAATTTATCTAAAGACCTGACTCATAAATACAATGAATAGAACACTGTCCGATCACATCCTGCGGGTGCACGGTAAATAGAAAGAAAAAAATGATCTGAGGACCTTACTCGCAGCTACAAGGGATAGGACGCTGTAGAGAGCCATTTTCGCTCACGTTCTCAGTGGACAGGGCACATAGAAGGAAAGAAGGCCTAGAGACATTATATACAAAGGAGAGGACTCTGTGGAGAGTAGTTTTCGCTCACGTTCTAAGTGGACAGCTCATAGAAGGAAAGAATGCCTAAAGACCTTATTAAGAGTTACAACGGATAGGACATCGTGGAGAGGTATTTTCGCCCACATCTTGAAGTGACACGACACTTTTGAAAAGAAGAAAAAAGTGAAACCTGAATTTTTCTTCACACCATCGACACATGGGAGATGTAATCTTGCATAAAAACTCGAGTCATGTTCTTAAATAGCCTCGTCAGATCAAGTCTTTATATGGATGTAAAGCATGGCACCAAGCCGGTTCAAAAAGTAGATATTTCAGCTGTACATCACCGCTTCCTTAGATCAATGGTAAAAGAAGGTTTTGAACGTGTAAAGCCTAAAGGGTCTTTGCAATGATCATCATTCTTCAAACATTGTGAACTGGCGCTTCAGAATCACAAAGAACTGTACCAAATAAAAGAAACCACATCATTTGAGGACTACCAACAACCAACATTAGCAACAACTAAAACGCACATGTAACTGGAAGACAAAATAATTAAAAGTTGAAGAAGGAAACGCCCATCCTTAATGGAAAGAGCGATAACAGCTACAGGATCTGAGAAACTTTTCTCGTAACGTTTTTAAAAAATAGGTTTTAAGAGAAAGATTTTTATAAATTTC
Source organism: Acanthosepion esculentum (assembly GCA_964036315.1). Lineage (NCBI taxonomy): Eukaryota > Metazoa > Mollusca > Cephalopoda > Sepiida > Sepiidae > Acanthosepion > Acanthosepion esculentum. The sequence goes on from OZ038507.1 coordinate 77,243,919, forward strand.
AAACAAAAGCAGTACTGGTTGTTCAGTCAATGTATACCAAATGTTTCCTTATGGGGAGAAGGCTATAATATTACCATTAGCGTTCCATGTTTAGCTTATCTTATTTCCACTGTCTATATTTAAGGGATATCTCGACTAGTTCCTGTTTAGTACTACTATGTAATTTCTTGCATTATTTACATTACTCAAACAGTTATCCTCATCTTTATTGACATAATCACAACGTTTCGGCCGTTGTACGATTCGGCCTTCTTCAGGTGATTGACATTTCGAACCGAAACCTTTATTTCGTCCAGCGGGGTAGATTGTTCTAGTTCCACGTCTCATTGGTTCGGTTCGAAATTCCAATCACCTGAAGAAAGCCGGAGCGTACAACGACCGAAACGTTGTGAATATGGCAATGAAGATGAGGGTAACAATCCGAATAATGTAAATAATGCAGGTAATCATAATACGTCATCTCAGAGATACAGAGGCCGAAAAGTTGTGAATATGGCAATGAAGATGAGTATAACAGTCCGAATAATGTAAATAATGCAAGTAATCATAATAGCTCATCTCAGAGATATAGACAGATATAGAAAAAATTCCAATCCCCTGAAGAAGGTCAGAGCGTACAACGGCCGAAATGTTGTGAATATGGCAATGAAAATGAGGATAACAGTCCGAATAATGTAAATAATGCAAGTAATCATAATACGTCATCTCAGAGATACAGACAGATATTCTATTATTTGCACGCCTTCTTTTCACTGAGTCCTAGTAAAAAAAAACGACCCAAGAATTGAACTCACAATTACGATGTCATTAAATTCATGAATCGACGCTTTAATCCAGTCAGTATCTATGCTGATGACTCAATAATTTACTCCTGAAAACAAGTACGATGGATCGACAAAGTAAGACTGCCAGCTGCTCTCGAAAATGACCATTAATCTGTTGTTAAATGGGGCAAGAAATAGTTTGAAAAGTTTAACGCCTCCAAAACGAAATTGCTCTCCTTTAATCAGCATAGAGAACCATTTTAGCCCTCCATCAGCATGGCTGATGCTAACCTCCAGGAGAGTACCTCTTTGCACCTTCTTGGTATCATGTTTTACATTGACATGAAGTGGAGTGATTATATTGAAGCAATTGCTGGGTCTGCTGCAGAAGAAAGTTGGTACACTGCATTACGCCAGGCTGTTTTTCTTGTCAGAATCCATCTTGCACATTTAGAAATCTACTATTCATTTGTGCATTGAATATTGCTACCATATCTGACCCGGTGCTTCAGCTATATATATATACACACACATATATATATATATATATATATATATATATATATATATATATATATATATATATATATATAAATATATATATATATATATCGACAAAATCCAAAGAATGGTCTGTAATGTTAGTGGTCCTGTCATGGCACCACAACTTAAATTACTTTCTCACGCCATGACGTGGCTTCCCTGCGTCTTTTCTATAAATATTTTATGACAGTTGTTCTAAGGAGCTCTCTTCCTATTTTGTAAATACTCATTGGGGTTAGTTTTTAGAATTGTTATTTTATTTCCGCCCCCCACAGACACTAAATTGTAAATATGAGGACTAATTAGTGAGGTATTATGGTGGTTGTAGTAAGAAAGGTACGTATGAATGTGGTGTTTTGGTGTAAGGAATATTGTTCGTACGATTGAGTCAGTGTTTGCGGCTAGCTAAGTTATATTTAAAACAGAAGAAGACCGTCCTTTTTCCCCAACTCCCCCCTCCGGCCTTGTGCCACATTTCTGTAATTTAAACAGAATAAATATCGCTCTCCTCCTTGGTACCTCAATCATGTGAATTTAAGCATACTAGTAGATTGGATCCCTTCTGATTTCTTGCTTCCCTGTCAACTACAATCTTCAAAGATTTAAATGCAATATCAATCGCCATCTTCTGTCTTCCTGAATTCCGTTCTTTGATTGCTACTCTTTATTCTAACCTTGCTTTAGGTGAAATGATTTAAAATAAAATAAAAATATTTCCTCATAAGTTCTTATTCCCCTTTAAACTTTGTTACATGCTCTGTTCATAGTCTTCTAAACATTTACGGACAAAAACACATCTACGCCAGTTTAAGTTTTTCTTTGATATGTGCAAATTTGTCCCGCTTTTGCTGCTATAAAAATCTAAACTGGTCACTAAAAATAGTGAAATCAAACCATTTTGTTAACATTTCTGCTTTTCTACAAACACCTGTGATCTACAAGTTACGAAAGTCCCATTAAAAAAAAACTGACAATAAGACAGGAAAGATTCATTTTGTGTCTTCAACAGCAAATGGATGAAACTGATAGAAACAGATCCAACATCAAATTGAACATTTACCAGTTATGTGTCTCGGGATACCATCACAACTACCAATTTTACCCAATTGATAAACAATCTATATCTATAATTCTCAAAGTGTGTGTGTGTGTGTGTGTGTGTGTGTGTGTGTGTGTGTGTGTGTGTGTGTGTGTGTGTGTGTGTGTGTGTGTGTATGATTGGAAGTTGTTTATGCATTTCCACAGTTATCATCCGATTTAGATGAAATACTTTTTGTTTGATAGATAATTCTTTGGTGATGCTTTTGAGTTCAAATTGTTGGTGACAATGGCTCTCCACTACTTCCTGTCTATTATAACTCTCAGCAACATTTTACTATTTAGTATCTGTTCTTGGATATATATCTTTCATAAAAACTTTAATAAAAATAAACAGTTTAAATTATTACAATAATATTATTATTATTATTGTTACCCCCCCCCCCCCAATTTGGGGAAGTGCCTCTTGTGCACCCAAATGTTGTTACTAATATTGATTTTCGAGTGGGCTGACTTTAAACTTAAACTGCTCCAACTGAACAACAAAAAATCCCAGTAATGAAAGACCCGGGCGATGACGGGTTATACTGCTAGTGACCAATAAAACTGACTTTGGTGCGTACAATATATAAGTATAAGACAGAAAAGATTCTGTTCTTTTATTGTCATTTCTCATTCCAACCTTGCTTTGGGTGAAATCATTTTATAAAAATATAAATTAAAAGAAACGTTTCCTCAGAAATACAGAACTCCAGGAGAGCAACACCTTCTTGGGTTCACGTTTTCTACTGACACGAAGCGGAATTATTATATCGAATCAATTACTTGGTCTGCTACTAAGAAAGTTGGTTCCCTATGTAGGGACAGACAATCCATCTCGCACATTTATAAATCTATCATTCGTTCGTGCATTGCTATATCTGGTCTGGTGTTCCTGCTAAATCTCTTGAGATTCTTGACAAAATTAATGATTTGTTTTGTGATTCCTTGTGAATACTCGTCGCCACTTTTGTAATGTTGGACGGCTTCGATTCTTACTTTTGCTGTGTCACGCGAAAGCTCGTTATCATTTCCAAAAAGGCTCGTTATATTCGAGACTTCGTAAACACCGGTACTAGTAGTAACGCCTTCCAATAATATCTGCACTAGTAATACTTGTCCAAGTAGTAATCGTCAAATAGTATAATGATCAGAAGAGGATCGTAATCCGTATTGTAGTAGAGTAGAGAGAGTGGACGTCTAGCAATTGTGGACAGACGAGGAAAGTGAAAAGTGATACGTATAGGGATAGAGGAGAAATAGTGATTGTTACGCTACTTCGTATTTATTCACTTGCTTTATGATCACGTGATCTATTTAATCGCGAAATCGCCCGTGTTACTCACTGGAGATCTAGTTTCAAACCACAGTGTTATAAAAGAAAACAAAAAAAGGCAAAAATGTGAATGAAGAAAAAAAAGAAAGGATGAAATTATGATTGAAATTGATGTATATGTAGTTGAAAACGACGAGAACAAAAGCAAAGAGAAATAAATAATTGAAAGACAATAAAAGACAGAAAAGAAACATATCATTAAAAAAGATAGATACATAGATATGAACAAACATAGATAGATAGATAGATAGATAGATAGATAGATATAAACAAGAAAAACAACTGATAGATAGATAGATAGATAGATATAAACAAGAAAAACAACTGATAGATAGATAGATAGATAGATAGATATAAACAAGAAAAACAACTGATAGATAGATAGATAGATATAAACAAGAAAAACAACTGATAGATAGATAGATAGATAGATAGATAGATAGATAGATAGATAGATAGATATAAACAAGAAAAACAACTGATAGATAGATAGATAGATAGATAGATAGATAGATAGATAGATAGATAGATAGATATAAACAAGAAAAACAACTGATAGATAGATAGGAACATAGAAAACGATAGATAGATAGATAGAAAGATAGATAGATAGATAGATGTGAACATGGAAAACAACTGATAGATAGATAGATAGATAGATATGAACATAGAAAACGATAGATAGATATAAACAAGAAAAACAACTGATAGATAGATAGATAGATAGATATAAACAAGAAAAACAACTGATAGATAGATAGATAGATAGATATGAACATAGAAAACGATAGATAGATAGATAGATAGATAGATAGATAGATAGATGTGAACATGGAAAACAACTGATAGATAGATAGATAGATAGATAGATAGATAGATAGATAGATAGATATGAACAATACATAGATATGAATAAACTGAGATTAGTTTTGTAATGTTGGACGTCTTCGCTTGTCACTTTTGCTATGTCAAGCGAAAGGTCGTTATCACTTCCAAAAATGCTCGTGATATTCAAGACTTCGTAGACACCGCTACTAGTAGTAATGCCTTCCAATAATATCCGCACTAGTAATACTTGTCCAAGTAGTAATTGCCAAATAATATAATGATCAGAAGAGAATCGTAATCCGTATAGTTGCAGAGAGAGTTGAGTTATAGCAATTATTCACTTCCTTTATGATCACGTGATCTATTTAATAATGGAATCATCTGTGTTACTCGCTGGCGATCTAGTTTCAAACCACAATGTCGGCAACGACACTTACTCTTATACAACAGTCTGTAATGTTATTGGTCCTGATCTGGCATCTCAACTTCGCTCTCTTTCCCACTGCTGTGATGTGGCTTTACGTCTCGTTTCTATAAATATTTTCACAGAAATTCTTCTAATGAAGAGACACTCAGGGTAGAGGCTTCTGATGAGGTTGTTCGATGAACGTAAGGGGAGGAGGTAAGAAGTTCAGATTATAAGGATATGTAGGAAATATAACGGTTGACTATACACTTGAAGAGGTTCAGGTTGTTGTTAACGGGGAAGCATCCTCACAGGAGTCTGTTCCGCAAAGTAATGGTTCTTTCGGAGTGGGACCTCCTCCTTCGCGATGGAGTAAGGAAGAGATTGGAGAGGGTTTGTCCAAGTGCACCTGGCATGGCGAGTTTTAGCTATGAAGGTCTGAACTGGTGGCTTTTATTAACGTAGTTCGTCAGAGCATTTTCTATGGAAATAGCGATAGGGCAAAAAGGGCGACAATTCAAGATCTTCATGACGTAAAGTTACTGACTTGGTTTTAGAGGCAATGAAGAAGAAAAATGTAAACTGGAAATAGTTAACAGAGGCGAAAAAAAAAAGAAACGAGGAAGAAAGAAAGAAAGAAATAGTAGAAATGGAAATAAAAACGAAGACAGAAAGAACGAAAGAAAGAATACAAATAAAAGAACTAACATAGGATAGTACTAAGAAAGAAAGAAATAAAACATGAAAGAAAGAAAGAAAGTAAGATAGGATAGTACTAAGAAAGAAAGAAATAAAACATGAAAGAAAGAAAGAAAGTAAGAAAGAAAGGACGAAAGAAAGGAAGAAAGAAACAAACACAAGTGACAGAAGAACTAACATAGAACAGTACTAAGAAAGAAAGAAACAAAGAAACAACACAAGTGTCAGAAGAAGAAGGAGAAGGAGAACAGAACTAAGGAAGGAAGGAAGGAAGGAAGGAAGGAAGGAAGGAAGGAAGGAAGGAAGGAAGGAAGGAAGGAAGGAAGAGCACAAGTGAAAGATGAAGAAATAAAAATAAGGACAGAATTGTGAAAGAAAGAAAGAAACAAAGAAAAAGAAGAAATGAATACAAATAAAGAACATCTAGAATAGAACCGAACTGAAAATGAAAGAAAGAACACAAGGGAAAGAAGAAAAACTAAAAAGAGAAACTGAACTGAGAAAGAAAGAAAGAAAGAAAGAAAGAAAGAAGAAAAACTAAAAAGAGAAACTGAACTGAGAAAGAAAGAAAGAAAGAAAGAAAGAAAAACTAAAAAGAGAAACTGAACTGAGAAAGAAAGAAAGAAAGAAGAAAAACTAAAACGAGAAACTGAACTGAGAAAGAAAGAAAGAAAGAAAGAAGAAAAACTAAAAAGAGAAACTGAACTGAGAAAGAAAGAAAGAAAGAAGGAAAGAAAGGAAGGAAGAAAGAAATAAAGGAAGAAAGAAAGAAAGAGTACAAGTGAAAGAGAAAGAAATAAAAATAAGGACAGAATTGTGAAAGAAAGAAACAAACAAAGAAAAAGAAGAAATGAATACAAATAAAAGAAGATCTAGAATAGAACCGAACTGAAAAAGAAAGAAAGAAAGAAAGAAAGAACACAAGTGAAAGAAGAAAAACTAAAAAGAGAAACTGAACTGAGAGAGAAAGAAAGAAAGAAAGAAAGAAAGAAAAAAGAAAACCTAAAAAAAGAAACTGAACTGAGAAAGAAAGAAAGAAAGAAAGAAAGAAAGAATTAAGAAGGGTTTGGTTTGAGGGATAAAAACGATGTGAAAACAAAAGAATTATTCTGTTTCTCTCTGTCTCTCTCTCTCCCTCTCTCTCTTTCTCTCTCTCTCTTTCTCTCTCTCTCTCTCCCTACATATATGTGTGGGGGGGGGCGTGTCTGTATGTGTGTGTATCGTTGTTATTTTCATTCCCCATGTGTTGCTGATGTATTTTAAGAATGATTTATGCCGCCGCCGCCGAAATCTGGTATTCAAGACAATGACGGTTTAACAAGGGAGGTGAAAACGGGAGACGCGTTCGCGAGTGTAGCACAAGGTCCTGTTTTGTTTGTCGAGTTAGGGATCGCAGGATGGGGTCTGCAATGCAGAGGGTGGAGAAGAATCTAGGGCTGGGCTTCTGAAGATAGAATCACTATGAGTTGCAATAAAAATTCCACTCTGGGAAAGAGGGGACAACTGTTTGGTGTTGACCCGTGCAGTGAAGAAATGCCACGTTAGAAACGAAATAGGTCATCAGGAGAGGGCAGAGCTGCTAAAAGAATGCTTCCATCTTGGTATTCCGTGCACATAACAATGCCAGGAAAGAGATTAAAGATATAAGAAAGAAAGAAAGAAAGAAAGAAATGAATGAATGAATGAATGAATGAATGAAAGGAAGGAATGAAGGAAGGAAGGAAGTGAGGGAGAATGGAAAAATAAAGAAACAAACAAACAAACAAACAAAGAACAATTGAAAGAAGAAAAAACTTTAAAATAACAGAGAAACGAGAAATGATATAGTTTAAGGAAAATCGAAGAAAGAAGGAAATTATAATTAAAAAGTGTGAAAATTCAATAACGAAAAGAAAAACGAGAGAAAATAATTAGAAAGAAAGAAACAAACAAACAAATTTCGATAACGGAAAAACGAGAGAAATAATTAGAAAGAAAGAAAGAAAGAAAGAAAGAAAGAAAGAAAGAAGGAAAGAAGTATAACCCAAAAGAAAAGTATAGACAGGAAAGAAAATGAAATATAAAAAGAAAGAAAGAAAAAGAAAGAAAGAAAAATACATAAACCAAAAGAAAGCGTAGACAGAAAACAAAATATAGAAAGAAAGAAAAAAGAAAGAAAAAAAGAAAGAAAAAAGAAAGAAAATGCATAAAACAAAAGAAAGAAAACAAAAATATTCGTAGAAAGAAAGAAAGAAAAAAGTATAACCCAACAGAAAAGAAGAGACTTCCCGTCTCTTCTTTTCTGTTGGGTTATACTTCTTTAAATGAAATATGCAAAGAAAGAAAAGGAAAGATGTATAAACCAAAAGAAAGCGTAGACAGACACAAAAATATTCAAAGAAAGAAAGAGAGACAAAAAGAAAGAAAGAAAGAAAGAAAGAAAGAAGGAAAGGAAAATGAAAGAAAGAGAAAAAGGAAAAATAAAGAAAGAAAGATGCATAAATCAAAAGAAAGAAAACAAAAATATTCGTAGAAAGAAAGAAAGAAAAAAGAAAGAAAGAAAGAAAGAAGTATAACCCAAGAGAAGAAGAGACAGAAAGGGAAATGAAATATGCAAAAAAAGAAAAGGAAAGATGTATAAACCAAATGAATGCGTAGACAGAAAGAAACCAAGATATTCAAAGAAAGAGAGACAAAAAAGAAAGAAGGAAAGAAAAACTTAAAAAAAAAACAAAAAGAAAGAGAAAAAGAAAGAATGAGAAAAAGTAAGAAAGAAAGAAAGTAGCTAGGCTGTAAAAATGATAGGAAAACGACGATTTGCAATTGAGACAGATTGACTGGAAATGCAATAAAAGAAGGGAGCCCTAAAGAAACTCCTTCATCTCAAGAATAGAATGAAAGAATGAAAATTAGGAACAAATACGGCTCTGTTCTAAAATGGCACTTGTCCTATTCAGTTCTACAGAGCGATGACGGTCAGAAACTTGAGGAATTGTGTGAAAGAAGTCTTTCTTCAAATTATTTCGCGACTAAAATTGTTTACTTGAGTCCATCACACACACACACACACACACACACACACGCGCACACGCGCACGCGCACACACACACACACACACATAGGTGTAACTAAATTATACATAAGAAATCGCATACAAGCATATCTTCCTCCGGGGATGTCATTGCTATCGAGATTGTCCCATAGATGAATTCGCCAGAGTTTCGAGCTTAACAGAATGCCTGAATTGTGGAAGATTTTTTGTCACGTAGATCTCCTCATTCTGTATATATTAAATCGGTTGTTAAACCGGGCAAGAAGTGACCTGTTAATTTCCACGCCTCCAAAACGAAACAGCTCTCTTTTAACCATATGAGAGAACCCCTTTTATTTACACTATTTACATTGTTCGGATTGTTGTCCTCATCTTTTTTCTTTTGCCATATTCACAACGTTTCGGGCGTTGTACGCATCAGCCTTCTTCAGTGTCCTCAAGAACAGTGCTTATCTTCTGTCTTGTTCTTTTATTTCCTCTCTCCTTATTAGTATATCTTCTCATAGTATCTAACAATCAGTACCTCCTTGCGTCTTAGTGAAATAATTAATATATATAAGATTAGTTTATAAGAGTTTTTATGTGGCAAAATTGCTGGTTCTTTTTCCAGAGTTTACTAGTGGGAAAGCATTTTAAGCTGACAGTTTTTTGTCAGAAAGTGCTCGATATCATAAAGTATGAATAGAGCGTTAATAGAATTAATATGACGAAACATAACTTAGCTGAGTGGTGTTGCTTCAGACATATCGAATTCGAAGTAACGGTTTCACTCTTACTGCTATGTGCTCACGAAACTTCGAAGTCGGCATGACCGAACAACACCATCCGATATGTCTTCCCAACTGATCAATGGTGAAACGAAAAAGATCATTCAGGCCTTCAGTAATTGTACCATATTCTGACTTGTATCTTCAAAGTCCATTCAACAACCATCAAGAGAACAGTGAATAATTTTTAAAAAGAGGAAACAGTAGTAAGGAAATCTGGATCAGGATGTCATAATAAAAAGATGGATCATCATTTCAACTTAGAGCTAAATATATTAATTAGAAAAGATCCAATTCAATCCATAAGAAGTTTGGCCCGTGAGAGGGAAATTTCAGCTATGACAGTCAAAAGAGCAGTGAAAAAAGACTTGAAAATGAAATCGCACGTGAAACCTGTGAGGCATCTTGTTACTCCAGGGCAGAAAGTTCAAAGGTTAGAGTGGGCGAAGATCATCTTGAATAACTTGGAAAATGAATCTGGAATAATATAATATATATATGGAGTTCATTTCAATCCTTCATGGGCTTCCTATCCTTATCTATGATTAATTAATGATGAACATGTCATTTTCGTTTATGATCGATTACATCACGATTCTTCTGTTATTATAGATTCTTATTGCTCAAAGTAGAGTCCAATAGTGTTATAAAAACCTCGGAGAATTCCAGTAAGATATCTTTAATCATTTCTAAGGTACAGCGGTTCAAAGTTTAATCTAACAAAAGGACAAGTCTGCTTTTACACGATTTGGACAATTTTGCTATTACACCGGGTATACCACCCGGTGTAATCATGTGACTTTGCAGATTCGGATTACTATTTATTTTGAAGTGTACAAAATTATTTTAATGAAAGAACTTGAAATGTTCTCTGTAACCCTGTAAAAAAAAACTTCAATTCTTTGGAGACCCCTAAAAAAGCGCTTCAATTCGCTGGAGATCTCTAAAAAATACCTTAATTCCCTGGAGACCTATAAAAATAGAACTTCAATTCTCAGAAGACCTCTAAAAAAGAACTTCATTTCGCTGTAAACCTCTAATATATATATATATATATATGTATATATATATATATATATATATATATATATATATATATATATATATATATATATATATAGTCAAACCTAAGGTCTGCTCTACGTTTGTATTGAGCTCTTTAGTTAGTTGTTTACTCGTATCGGGTTTTTTTCTTGGGGCCTTGAACCTGTATCTGTGCGATTATTTTCGACAGACTTTCATGTTCCTGGCTCTTTCTTTTTTTTAAACTTTTTTTTCCTTCGAGATTGATTTGATTATTGGCAAATCAAGAATTCGAAGGTTTTTCGACACGAGTATAGTCACCTATATATATATATATATATATATATATATATATATACCAAACCACACCTGTTAGAATAGGCGAAATAGAATAATAAAATAAGGAAAAAAATCAATAAAGTAAATAATGAACAAATTATCAAACTATTATGAACAAAAAATTAAACTATAAAAGTCAAAACAAAAAATCGGACGGAAAATAGTTATAACTGTTATATAACGATAAAAAAAAATTAATAAAAAATAATATACTGCGTTACTTAAAAATCGAAAACCAAAAAGAGAAATATACAGTGTAACAAATAAATAACAACAAGTATAATAAATACATCCAAATATATAAATAAACTAACAACCGATACCGACAAACTAGCCGTTAAGAAAAAACAAATAAAGATAATCAACCCAAATAAATAAATTAAAAACTGTTCCCACCAAAATAATAGTCAGAACAAACCACAACATTCAATCCCAAAATTCAACAAATAGCATTAATCAATGACAAATAAACAAATATATAAGATAAAAAATAAAAATGAAAAATAAATAAAAACAAGCAAATAAGCGACTTCCGGTAAATGACCGCCATAATAGACTACCAATAATAAGCTATATAAAGAAATTTTTACTACGTTAATAAAAGACACCGATCAAAACAAAATATAAATAAATAAATATATAAGACAAAAAATAAAATTAAAAAAAACAAGCAAAATAATTGACATAAATAAACAAATAAGCGACTTCCGGTAAAAGTAACCGCCAAAATAGATTACCCACAATGCACCACTGACCCGAATATATAAATAGCCGAGAAAAATATCAGCACTATTTGCCTGACGATTGCACTAGCATGAAACAGACTGTCGCCTCTAAGTGTTGACTTCTATGTTCACTTTTATATTTACACACGCTCTATCTCTGATATTGAGCACTTTATCCCATAAATATAGCACACTTTAAGACTATATTTATATATATATATATATATATATATATATATATATATATATATATATATATATATATTATGAAATGAACTAACTCTGACATTTATTTTAATATATTTTATTGTTATATTTGTGTCTATATACATAACGTATAGCAATAAAATATATTAAAATAACTGTCGGTCTTAATCCATTTCATAATATATGACGTCATTTGTTTAGGTTAAGATACACTTCAAGAAGATATGAACGTTCGAGGGAAATGATGTGAAGTTTGTAGTTTAAAAGCAGTAAAATCGAACTTGCTAACTAGACGCTTCCTTCGTAGCTAAAATGGTATAACACACCAGGCTATATAAGGGTTCCGTGTAGAATAGAGGTTCCATTCCTGTCGGAGGACGCATATTTTCTATGAAATTTCTTGGACATTCAGGCCGTTAAATATTAATACAGTTTATTATAAAAAGATCATTTACTTAAATATTTGTGTCAAATTAATAATGGCATATATATATATATATATATATATATATATATATATATATATATATATATATATATATATATATGTATGTATGTAAAGGGAAGAGGTTATAGTAGTTCCAACGAGAGAAAAGTGTGTGTATTAAAAAGAAGAGAGATACCGCAAACGTTTTGGGTTGTAATGTAGTTTTTTTTTTAAATATGCAAACTTATTTAAAATAAAGCATAATATTTTCTATTAAAAATCCACATTACAACCAAAAACGTTTACATTTTCCCTCTTTTCTTTTTAATATATATATATATATATATATATATATATATATATATATATATATATATATATATATATATACTATCTAACTAAAGAGCCAGGCAAACCTACCTAGGTTTCATCTTAGCGGATCGCAGATTTGCTCTACTTAGTGTATTGAGCACTTTGCTTAGTTACTTTTGCTTTCCTCGTTTTGGAGGTTTTTTTCTTTGGACTCTGAGCTTGGATTCTGGACGATTGTTTTCGCCTCAATTACATGTTCTTAGGTCTTTATTTTTTTATCCCTTATTTTCCCTTGGACATTGGTTTGTTCAATTACAAACCAAAACACCTAAGGTTTATCCAGACGAGTATAATTACTTATATTTATAAATTATCATCATTATTATTATTATTATTATTATTATTATTATTATTATTATTATTATTATATATAACAGTTTCTATAAAAAATATGATGATACAACAACATCATATTCTGTTTTCGTCAATAAAACAATCATGAATGAATTCGCAGATTTTGATAGGAAGAGGAACCTGGAGAAAAATTGAACCATGAAAGGAAATACACTGCAGTGACTGGAATTTAATCTTTTACTTTAAAAAATACAAATATAGCTAATTTTAATGTATTTTAGGGAAATGCCGGGTGGTCTCAAATTTTTTGCCTACATTGCATACACACAGGCAAAACACACTCTCTCACACACACACACACACACACATATATATGTGTGTGTGTATGTATGTATATATTTGAGGGGTAGTTAAACGTTCACACAAACACAACACATATATGTGTGTGTGTGTGTGTGTGTGTGTGTGTTTATACATATTTGAGTAGTTCAGTGTTCGACTTGATAAAGATATGATGTGAAATGCCGACCTGTCAGAAGCTGAAGCTGACAAAGATGCCAAGGTTACGCGAATAAAACCCCAAAAATGTGAAAAAACTAAAAAAAAAGAAAAACCTGAGTAGTCTTAACTCCAATCAACACCAAGAAAAGATCTCTCACTCACCCTTTCCCTCTTCATCTCTTTTCCCCAAATTATACACACGCTCAAATATATAGAAAAAAATAAACTGTGCGCGGGGGGGGGGGGCAGTGGTGAACAAGCTTGTCTCAAATATCGTTATTGTCTTTTTTGAGTTCAATTCTTAGAGATGACTGAACAATGGATCCGTGTGCTTTGAGCTCAGCTTCGCCGTCACATACAGCTTTAATGAGTGACTCAATTGGCCATGAGTCGGGATATCAATCATCGCTATTGAAACGTGCTCCATTCGCTCATTACTACCGAGTAGCGAAGTTCAACCCACACTATTGCGAGGTTCTCAAATCGGTCATTAGCAATGAATGGTGAGTTCGATCCTAAATATAGCGAGGGACTCGAATCAATGATCGGCAATGATTAGTGATTCCGATATCGATTATTGTGAGGTGCCCAAATCAATCAAATTACCTTCGAGTAGAGAGTTCGATCCTCAATATTACGAGGGGCTCGAATTTATCATTAGCAATGAATGGTGAGCTCTATTCTAATTATAGCTAGTAGCTAGATTCAATCATTAGCAATGAGTAGCGACTTTGATGAGGTTATCGAATCAATCGTTAGCAACGAGTTGAGACGTCGATCCTCACTATTGCAACGGATTCGAATTGATCATTACCAATGAATAATGACTTTGATCCTCACTATTGCAACGGATTCGAATTGATCATTACCAATGAATAATGACTTTGATCCTCACTATTGCAACGGATTCGAATTAATCATTACCAATGAATAATGACTTTGATCCTCACTATTGCAACGGATTCGAATTGATCATTACCAATGAATAATGACTTTGATCCACACTATTGTGACGTTCTCGAATCAATCATTAGCAATGAGTATTGCTATGTGCTACAGTGGCTATTGTGTAGTGGTTTCAATCTTCCATGGGTGAACTTGTATTGCAACCAAATTTATATATTTGTATTCACTGGGCGCCTACTGTTGTGCGAAGTTTATCAAGTTTGTCTGAAACCGTTAGTTTGATGTACTATCCTTGTTAATTACTCTCCAAAATTGGTCTCCAGTGCCAGGACTTGCGGCCAATGACACTGGAATCAACAGTTCTTGCCTGCTCATCGAAGTTAAGCAGTATCCGGCCTGATCGCTATTTAGCTGAGTAATCACTAATAACATTAGTTACTCTAAGCAGTTCGGGGCGTTGTGCTATAAGACTAAATGGATATTTACACCCGGCTCTCAATATTTTTTGCCCTTATGTCAATGTAAATACAAGCATAAAATACCAATTCTGCAATTAATCGTGAAATCTCGAATGATTTCATTTTTAGGAGCCACTCCCATCTCCTCCTTCGCATTACACCCCAAACATATTTTTAAGACAATAGAAGACTTGTTCTACAATAAATAAATAAATATATGTAACAGAAAATAAGTTATGCTGTTTTGTTTTTGAGTAGGGTCATGACTTCTTGGGAATAATAGGGGCTTTACATCTTTTTTCTCTGTGTGTGTGTTGTGGTTAAAGAGGAATGTTGTTGTTGGGGCGGTGGTAAAACGAGAAGGGGGGTTATGAACGAAGTAAAGAAGGAAAAGAGAAAAGAGAGGTATGTACGTGTGTGTGAGAGAGAGAGAGAAAGAAAGAAAGAAAGAAAGAAAGAAAGAAAGAAAGAAAGAAAGAAAGAAAGAAAGAAAGCAAGCAAGCAAGATGGAGATAAAATGTTATATTTAAACAACAGCAAGCGAAGATGCCACTCATTCGTAAGTCATTCCGTCGAGAATATTTGACTGAGGGGAAAAAAATATAGCCCCCCACCCTACCCGGACCTCAAAGAAGCAAAATAAAGATCAGAGTATTACAATTTTAGAAAAATGAATGAAAATCTTGATTCTCATATATACAAACACTTATCTTCATCCCATCAACACACATCGGCCACAAAAATGTCTTCGCTTTCTTTTTATCTTTCCAATACCGACTCCATTACATTACCAACTCTCTCTCACGCACGCACCACACACACACACACACACACACACAGACACTCACACACACACACACACTCACACACACACACACTCACACACACACACACTCACACTAACGTGTTGATTATTCCTCTCCACAAACTCCTGTCTTTTATTACTCTAGGCAATTATTCATTATTTGTTTTTGAATACTCGTCCCACTATCCATTTGCTTAATTAAGCAGCGTCAAGCCCGGCCAGTAGGGAGACCGAAAACCCGACCAGGAGGGAGGCCGAAAGCCCGGCCAGTAGGGAGACCGAAAACCCGAACAGTAGGGAGGCCGAAAGCTCGGCCAGTAGGGAGATTGAAAACACAACCAGAAGGGAGGCCGAAAACCAGGCCAGTAGGGAGACCGAAAACCCGACCAGGAAGGAGGCCGAAAGCCCGGCCAGTAGGGAGGTCGAAAGCCCGGCCAGTAGGGAGACAGAAAACCAGGCCAGTTCCGCTTGTGAATATCCGGTATTGTAAAGTTCTCCTGTAATCCGAAATATTTTTCGGCTTTAAATAAACCACAAAGTGTTGATAAACCGTAAAAATGCAAGGAAAAATGAATCAATTAAAAACGAACTACTTGCTTAAAGTTGTCAAGTAGTTTACTTGTTGTTTCCTTTTCTCCTTCCCCTGCTTTCAATGTGCGTTTCTATACATATTAGTAATCTCTTTCTTAGGGTTAAATTCTATCTTTCCGTAAAATACATCTAATGGGTGCTTTGGTACAAATCATTAGTGATGTTTCAAGTCGCGGTTCATTAGGGGCTTCGGGTCTTTCAACACCATACGCCCTTTCCACGGTGACCCAGCCGATACTGATCGGGTATCGACTTGTGTACTTTCCACTAGGTACAATTTTTTCAACCTTCCCCAACCACACATGCGACACCTCTTGGCAATTTATAGTCCAATCACGGATAACTTCCGGTTCACCAGCAATGCGCGCTCTTCCATAAAAAAGGAAGCAATCTCAACCCCACTTTCTAGCTCGGCTTGAAGTGGTAAGTATCGATTTGTTTCCCTCACTGAGATATATATATATATATATATATATATATATATATATATATATATATATATATATATATATATATATATATGAAGAAATATAGTCTTAAAGTGTGCTATATTTATGGGATAAAGTGCTCAATATCAGAGATAGAGCGTGTGTAAATATAAAAGTGAACATAGAAGTCAACACTTAGAGGCGACAGTCTGTTTCATGCTGTTTCAACCGTTCCAACCAAAATAATAGTCAGAACAAACCACAACAATCAACCAAAATAAAATAAAAAATAATAAATAAATAAATATATAAGATAAAAAATTAAAATTAAAATGAATAAAAACAAACAAAACAATTTGACCCAAATAAATAAGCAAATAAACGACTTCCGGTAAAATAACGGCCATAATAGACTACCAACAATAAGCTATATAAACAAATTTTTACTACGTTAATAAAAACACCGATCAAAATAAAATAAATAAATATATAAGATAAAAAATAAAAATAAAATTATATAAAAGCAAGCAAAATAATTTGACACAAATAAATAAACAAACAAATAAATTACTTCCGGTAAAAATAACCGCCAAAATAGACTATCCACAATGCATCACTGACCCGAATATATAAATAGCCGAGAAAAATAACAGCACTAGTTGCCTGACGATTGCTTCTGGCATGAAACAGAGTGTCGCCTCTAAGTGTTGACTTCTATGTTCACTGATATATATATATATATATATATATATATATATATATATATATATATATATATATATATATATATATACACGCACAAAAACGTGCTCATAAATCATATTCTGCTCTCACTTAACCCACTTCCATTCATGTTAATCATCCAGCCGAAGAATAAAAAATGTACCAACCCATGTGTGAGTTCCACACACACACGCACACATACACATAGCAACACAGACACACACACACCAAAATACATATCTACAAAACCGTAACTCTGGTAGCGTGGTGGAAACAGATACTATATCTTAGCCACAGATCACCCTTAGGTAACAAGGGTTCGGGGTACCCTAATTCTGTTCCCTAGACGAGACTTAATTGTGGGGTGCAGTTTTACGTGATACCCAAGACTTAACCCCCCACCCACAAAAAAATCCATAATCATAAAAAGAAATATCAACTTCTCATCTCCTTACTGTCTGCCAATCACTTGATCTTTTCAGCCATATCCATCTAGAGACTTCTTCTGCTGCCATTGTTATTGAATATTGAATAGCATTCTTTTGTTTTTTTTCCAAACTTTTTCCACCTAATTTTGGCTAAATTCTGCTATGAAATTTATAATTAGGACTGCGCATTCAAAATACAGAGGACATTCACGATAATGCAAATACGTTGACTGTATAGGAAGTGTTCTGATTTGACAATCCTTCAAAAGGAAGAGGATATCATTTTTATTCATTACCAAGGAGGATAATTCCTTTTTAAAGGGAGGACATGACCGTGATTGGATTTTGTTTAGGTAAGAGGTTCTCCTATACAATAGTGAATGCTGGACAGTTTCCTCGCAGATGAAGAAAAGACAACGTTTTTCTTCTTTTCACTTTTAGTTAATGTCTAATGGAAACAAATGACAAATCAACGACAATCTATTAATTTTCTTGAATCTTCATGAAAAATTACCAAATTTGTAAAGACAGCTAGGCAACCTGTCTATACTTATGAGATGAGATACTCTAACTATTTATACTGTTTACATTGTTCTGACTGTTGTTCTCATTTTTATTGCCTTATCCGCGAGGTTTCGGTCGTTGTACGCTCTGGCCTTCTTCAGTTGATATACAGTGGAATTTCGAACCGAAACCTTTAATGCGCAATGGATTAAATCCTTGGTTAAAGTAATCCAGTGACTTGACCCAAAGAGTTTTGAGTTCAATAACAGGCTACAGCAGAGTATGCTTATAGGTTTTTATAACAAATCACTAACTAATTATATTTTTGGTTTCTTTTATATACTTTCAAATAATTCTAGAACTTTCTAGAATTTTTAAGAATATTCTGGAATAAAATTATGGGAAATAAAATTACAAGGTTTTTTAAAATAATGTCACATTTTTTTTAATTTGTCATTTTTTTTTTAACAGTAGAAAACTTGTTAAATACTCAAAAATGGTCATTTTTTATGAGTTTTTTTTTTCAAAAAAATAATAGTTCCGAATTATATTTTTAATTTTACTAATAATATGTATATTTTTAATTGACAAAAATTTTTATTTGTAATTAAAGTTAAAAGTGACTCAGAAAGAATTTTTTCAATTATTTCTGAGTCACTTTTTGAACAGAACAGTAATTTCTTAATGGTAGGCGTCTTATTCTGTCAGACTTTAACTCCCCGAAACTTCCAAATAACATCTTAACCAGCTCATCATTTATCTCCCCTCAGATACCCCTAACAATTTTTCTAACTCCCCAGCACAACAAATAAAATTTCCTCAGTACATTATTTATCTATTCTCAACTCCTCTCCCTAATTGTACTCCCCCGACACCAAAAATAAGATCCCCACGGTATATTATTTAACCCCCCTCAAATCCCCTCAACAAAAACTTTAATCCAGTCCAGCAGCATAAATAAGAATTCCACCACACATTATTTATCTCCCCTCGACTACTCTCCCTAATTGTACTCCCCCGACACCAAAAATAAGATCCCCACGGTATATTATTTACTCCCCCCTCAAATCCCCTCAACAAAAACTTTAATCAACTCCAGCAGCACAAATAAGAATTCCACCACACATTATTTATCTCCCCTCGACTACTCTCCCTAATTGTACTCCCCCGACACCAAAAATAAGATCCCCACGGTATATTATTTAACCCCATTCAAATCCCCACAACAATTTGTTTTATTCCTCACTATAAATAAGAATTCCTCGGTAGCTTATTGAAAACTCTATGGAATCGTTTCTAAACCTGACCAATACATAGCTTTTAATTATACTATAACTTTTTTATAACCAACTGAACGAAGCAAACACAACCAGTTCTTTACATGAATGAACGCTTTGGAATAACAAGCATTTTAATCATCAAGTATCCCTGTTCGTACTGAGTTTAGTAAATAAACCAATGGTATTGGTTGATGGTCTCACTCTCATCCGATCGCTCTATCAAACATGGTGGTCGATTTGGTGCGAGCCGTAATAGCGGTTGGGGGTTGGGGCGCTCAGACGTTTGTGGCAATTGCGTTGAAAATAGGGGGTTAACGGTGTTGACAGTGATGGGATAATGAAGACAGGGTGGTTTTTGCTGACGTTGCCAATGATGGCTGCTAAGCGGATTTAGTAAATAGTAAGACAAAAGTCTACGTCAGGAAAATTATTTTAGGAACCGATTTTAAGTTCATCTAAAAAAAAAAGTAAAAAAAATAGGCTTTATCAAAACAAGTTATTCTTTCAGTAGAAATACTTGCTTCGCTTGAAAACAAAGTGAAAAACGATTTCGCTGAGATTTTCAACTACTTGAGCTCTTCAAAATCTGACACAAGGATATATTTTACAAGCTCTTAGTGAGTCACTGTATAATCAATTATTAAACTACAATAATTGTTCATATATTTACACTATTTTTATTCGGTTGAGCTAGCTTGGACATTCACGAGTCTCTTCAGCCAGTCATTACGGTCCTGCATCAAGATCGGAAGGTTATTAAGGGAGGTATTCTGTGTCATATCACTGGTTATTTTTTAATGACATTTTTTTATGTTTATACGTTCTTTTTATAGATACAAATATCTAAGTAAATGCTCTGTTTTATAATAAACAGTATTAATGACATTTACCGGCCTGAATGTCCGAGAAATTTTCATAGAAAACATGCGTCCTCCGACAGGAATCGAAACTGTATCATTTGTTTACATTTGGATACGCTTTCAGTAGATATGAATGTACGTGAGAGATTCATGGAAGATTGAAGTTTAAAAGCAGTAAAATCGACCTTGCTAATCGAACGATCTTCCGTGGCTCGATCGGTTAAGGCACGTCAGGCTATATTTAATGTCGACACGATTTTTAGATACGTTTGTTTGTTTAGCGACATGTCAACTCCTTATGTGTCGTGTAATGCTGAAATTTAATTTTGTTGGGAGCATTATTAATTTCTTTCGCAAAAATGTGTCACTGGTAATATTTTTTTTCAAAAATGTATTGTTGGTATTTTTACTATAAAAATCTATTTTTATACTTTCATAGTGTTTTGATCCATAGCTGAGACCCTAACAGGTGCTACCACCCCGGGTTAGGGTGGACCTGGGAAGAACAGTAACTCAATCACATGTCAAATTTGTTGTATTTAACCTATTGTTCGTAAAATTGAGTTGTATATTCTTTTTTGTACTTATTAACATATAAAAAACTTGGCAACATACGGGCATTAGATTCTGTGAATTGGATAAAAATATTCGAAATTGATGCGTGTACAAATAATGATGTCGTTGACTCTGTGTGTGTGTGTGTGTATATATATATATAAATATATATATATATATATATATATATTATATATATATATATTATATATATATTTTACATATATATATATATATATATATATATATATATATATATATAAATATATAAAAATAAAAAGTGCAAAGTCCGACAATTATTTTAAGACATTTTTATGTTTATACGTTCTTTTTATAGATACAAATATTTAAGTAAATGCTCTGTTTATAATAAACAGTATTAACAACATTTACTGGCTTGAATGTCCAAGAAATTTTCGGAAAAAATATGCGTCAGGTGACAGGAATTGAACCTGTATCCTATACGGAACCGTCATATAGCCTGATGTACCTAAACCGATTGGGCCACAGAGGAGCGTTCGTTTAGCAAAGTTGATTTTACTATTTTTAAACACAATTCTCCATGATTTTCCCTCATACATTCATATCTGCTCGATGCGTATCCAAATGTAAACAAATGACGTCACACATTATGAAATGGACATAGTCCGACAATTATTTTTTTAAGACATTTTTTTAAGTTTATACGTTCTTTTTATAGATACAAATATTTAAGTAGATGGAGAATTGTCGGACTTTGTCCATTTCATAATGTATAACTGGTTATCATAGCTTCTTACTATATATCCTGCCCACATAACTGCCCTTGTTTGCAGGGTTTATAATACACCAAATGCACACCCTGCACAAGAATAAGAACATCACTTTTTCGTTCTTGTGTATGACGGACATATGTCTATCTTTTTTATTCTAGTGTCAACTGGATCTTTAACGACGAATCTCGAGCTGTGGCTCTAGACATCTCAAAGGCACTTGACGGCGTTTGGAACGCTTGTCATCTACGTAGGCTCCAGGCTACGATATTACGCGACGATTGCTTGATTTAATCCAGATCCTTTCACACGAAATCGGGTGTCCCCCAAGGCTCTGGGTCCTACGCTGTTTCTGATCTTCATCATCGATCATCCTGATGCCCTCAGTTCCCAAGTAGGCATTTATGCAGCTGACACTGCCATTTACTTATGACATAGCAAATCCGTCAGAGCCGAGAAAGTTAACTTGGCCGTTGTTCTTGAAAAGCACCGCCAATTAGTGGTTAACTGAGACAGGAAATGGCTTGTAAATTTTAACACCTCCAAAATGAAACTGCTCTCATTTATCTCCCGTAAAGCAAAATTTCCTGCTCACCATCAGTATAGTTGATGCTACGAGGGTCATTCAATAAATAAGGTGAATTTTTCGGTATAAGGACTTCTAATACAGATAGAAGCTTACTTTTTTTCAATGTAGTCTCCCAGCACTGTCACACACTTTTCCCATCTGTGCACAAGCTTCCGTATTCCCTCAGCGTAAAAATCTTTGGACTGATGTCTCAGCCAGTCGCTCGCAACACTTTTGACTTCATCGTCACTTTTAAACTTCGTGCCTCTCGTGAACGCTTTCAAGGGACCAAACAGGTGAATGTCTGAAGGGGCAAAGTCTGGGCTGTAAGGAGGATGAGGGAGCAGTTACCAGCCCAGTTTGTTGATGGCCTGCACCGTTTGGGCTGCTGTGCTGTTTGTGCTCTGCAGTAAGCATCTTTGACACCCACCGGAAGCTGACCTTGTGTGCTGTCCCAACAGATAAGCTCAAAGTCCTTGCAATGTCATCCACTGTCACCTTTCTGTCAGACTGAATGAGGTCATTGACTGATTCGATCACTTCAGGAGACCTCACTTCTGTAGGCCTCCCAGGCCTGTCTTCATCCTCAACACTGCTCCGTCCTTCTTTAAACAATTTAGCCCACTTGTAGACATTTTTTTGGCTGAAACATGTGGCACCATACACAGTTGACATTCTCCTATGAATTTCAACTGGTTTGCACCCTTCAGCAACCAAAAACTTGATAACTGACCGCTGTTCAATCCTGGAGCATGCTTCTTGGTCGGCCATCTTTGTTAATCGCCAAAACTCTCAAAGTTTTTTTTTTAATCTGCAAAAGAAATTAAATCCATGTAAAAGAGAAGTAAAACAAAAACAAATAAAAAAAGAGTAAGCTTCTATCTGTATTAGAAGTCCTCATACCGAAAAATTCACCTTATTTATTGAATGACCCTCGTGAATTCCTGGAGTGCAACTATCTGCTCCTTCGTGGACTTATGTTTTCAACTCAGTTGAAGTGAATTCAATAGCCGCATCTGCAACAAGGAAAGTTTGGTCACGGTGTCGTGTCAGAAGGTTTTTCTCGTCAGAGACCATCTCTCGCTCATTTACAAATCTACCATCCGTCCGCGAATTGAATACTGTTGCCATATCTAGTCTGGGACCCCCTGCTATTCATTTCGAGGTTTTTGATAAAATCCAAATTAGTATCTGCAATGTAATAGATCCTGAACTAGGATCTAGACTTCAGTCACTTTCTCACCGACGCGGCATGGTTTCCCTCTGCCTTTTCTTCAAATATTTTTATGACAACTGCACTGATGAGCTTTTTTCCTTGTTGCATCGACTACGTGATTTTAAGCGTGCTACTAAATTGGCATCTAGGTATCACCCTTTTACTGTTGAAATAGTTAAATGTAAACGCCACTTCTACTTCAGCAGTCTCAATTCTCGGACCTCCCGCTTGTTCGCCATTTTCTATCTTCTTGAATTCAGTTCATCTTTTGTCCTTTTCTCAATCTCCCCTATAACCAGTCTTTTCTCACACTTTCACTCTCTGTAGCCTGCGTACTAGTGACATTCTCGCTATGGTGGGAGGTGAAAAGATTATATATATATATATATATATATATATATATATATATATATATATATATATATATATATATGAAGAAATATAGTCTTAAAATGTGCTATACTTTTGGAATAAAGTGCTCAATATCAGAGATAGAGCGTGTGTAAATATAAAAGTGAACATAGAAGTCAACACTTAGAGGTGACAGTCTGTTTCATGCTAGATGCAATCGGTGGCCTGACGATTGCATCTAGCATGAAACAGACTGTCGCCTCTAAGTGTTGACTTCTATGTTCACTTTTATATTTATATATATATATATATATATATATATATATATATATATTATATATATATTATATAATATCTGGATAAAATGAATGAAACAAAATTGGGTGTTTTTTTTATGAAAGTATTTATTTCTGTGTTTTTGTATATATTTATTTATTTAATATTTCAGACCACCTAGGTCTTTCCTCAGAAATCAAATGAGAAACTGTGTTTGTGTGTTTGTTTACAGCGTTTGTTTACAGCGTTTGTCGTGAAGCGTGCGCATGTCACGTGATGTGCAATGCAACTTTGTTTGAATTTTTGGCGGAAGACTGATGATAGTGTCTTAAATGTTGTTTAAAAGGTTTTTTGACCATAACTCAAGAAATATTTTTCTTAAAATATTTTTAACTGTTAAAATATTTATGTAGATTTAAAATATCCATGTGTTTGTTTACCCCTAGTTTATATGTGTCTAATTTTAGAATTTAGTATTTTTCTTTTTTTCTTCTTCGTATCAAGAAAGTATACGTGGCCTCTCATTATGCTATATATATATTATATATATATATATATCGGATGTAACAACAGAATTGTCCAATTGTTAGATTAAGCTTTGAACCGTTTTATCTTAGGGATGATTAAAGATATCTTACTGGAATTCTCCGATGTTTTTATTTAGCTCTGAGGTGAAATGATGAAAAAATACACTTTTTCTGTATCTTGTTTCCTCTTTTTAAAAATTATTCACTGTTCTCTGAATGGTTCTTGTATGGACTTTGAAGATGGAAGCCAGAACATGAATGTTGGTACAATTACTGGAAGCCTGAATGATGTTTTCCCTCTCATCACTGCTCAGTTGGGAAGACATATTGGGGCTGACACAAAACGATTTTAACCTGTTCTCTTTCGAACTAAATAACTCAAAGGTTTTTTCAGTGATTCTTACGACAAAGGGTGTCAAGATAGTTAAACGTCTTAGCTAAAAACCTAGAAAAAAGAAACTAAGTTTATTGGTTTTCTAGATATTAAACATTTTGTGAGATGGTTTATTATCCCATGCTGTTACATGATTTGGACAGTTTGGTTGTTACACCCGCTATATACATATATATATTTAAAGACATTTATATTATGTTTAACGTTCTTTTTATAGATACAAGTATTTAAGCAAATGCTCTGTTTTATATAAATATAAATATAAATACTTGTATCTATAAAAAGAACGTTAAACATAATATAAATGTCTTTAAATAAATTGTCGGACAATGTCCAATTCTAAAATATATATATATATATATATATATATATATATATATATATATATATATATATATATATATATATTGATTTAAATATAAGGATCATATTTCCCGTTTTCTTGTTAAAATAAATACAAAAGTATCTCGTTTAATAAAAAAGGGAGGATTTAAGGCGCCTTTCGGCCGACACTTCTTCAGAAAAATAATCGCTGGCAGAATAAAACAAAGACGTTGACAAGAAAAATGATTATCAACGACCGATGTTAAAAACAATAGATTAAGAAGATGTAATATAAGGGGGAAACTTAAAGGGAAAAAAACCTTATGAGTGCTAAATATTCTCTAGATTAAGCAGTAATCTCACTGAATAGGACCAACTTGAATTTCATTTCCGTCTGTCTACACAGGACAGGACGTTGCATATTAATAATAGACTCCAAGATATATATATATATATATATATATTTAAAGATATTTTTGAAGGTACAAAACTTTATCACAGCAATAAACGTATGAAGCTTTATATTACTAGACATATTAAAAACGGGCGAAGCAACCGGTTTCGCTCCCGCTCATCAGGCTTCCAACGGTCACACTCGTTATTTCACCTTAAGGGGCTTGCTGTCATTTGCCTCTAGCTCATTTTGCTCATAATTGTTTTTTCCCTCCTCCTCCACATTTTCTTTTCATTGTACATTAATATGTCTAGTAATATCAAGCTTCATACGTTTATTGTTTCATGAAACAGCCTGTCGCCTCTAAGTGTTGACTTCTATGTTTACTTTTATATTTACACACGCTCTATCTCTGATATTGAGCACTTTATCCCATAAATATAGCACACTTTAAGACTATATATATATATATATATATATATATATATATATATATATATATATATATATACATATATATACTGCTGATGAGTTCGAAATATAGGACGAAATGGCCGCCCAGTGTTGAGGTTTCTTCTAGACTCGATGAATTACTTAATTTTAGTATATATATTTGTGTATTTAGGCAGCAATCCTTCTTTCATGCTCATTTCATTAAAAACGACTGACAAGGTGCTTTTATTTAGTTTTTTATACAATTTTTCATGCGATCTAATAATGTTTTTCTTTTCAGATGATAAATTATATAAAAACTGTCCGAATGTTCTTTTTATCCGAGCGCTTTCGGCTATACATTTAGCCATTTTCAAGGATTATATTTTAACTTTATAAATTAGAAATAGTTTGTTGTATGTATATTTTATATATAAAAGTGAACAATGAAGTCAACACTCAGAGGCGACAGGCTGTTTCCTGCGGGGCGCTATCGCCAGGCCGCGAATGCTGGATTTTTCCTCGGCTATTTATATATATGGGACATTGGTGCATTGTGGGTAAAAACTACAAGAAGACAGAATGCATGGTTATCAGCAAAAGGGTGAGCCCAAAATGAAAATTACAGTTTGGTGATACTAAAATCAAGCAGATATAAAAATTTAAATATCTGGGAAGTGTTCTAACAGAGGGTGGAAAGTGCGACACTGAGATCCCGAGACAAATTGAGATAACCGAAGATGCATTCCAAAAGCTAAGCAGTGTATTAAGAGAAAGGAAAAAAGTACTGAACTCTTCCATGTTATCTACCCTTCTGTATTCCAACGAATGCTGGACGATCTTGTCGAAGATGAAGAAGAGACTTGAAGCAAAAATATATGGTTCTACAGAAGGATGCTGAGGTTCGGCCGAGCAACGACGAGGTTTTAAAGAGAATGAAAACAAAAAGGAAACTTATAATTAAGAAGAAGCAGTTGAAAATTCTGTTGCATGTAATGAGGAAGGAGGGCTTGGAAAATCTGATACTCACAGGACAGACTGAGGGAAAGAGGGACAGACGAAAGCAGCACGTATCATACTTAATGGAACAGGACTTAGGAGAAATAACAACAAAAAAAAGACTTATTAAGAGTTACAAGAGACATGAAATAAGAATTAATTTAACTTCATAGTAAACAATATTTTATAAGAACATTTTTTTTTATCCTTTTTAACAGCGAAGAACAAATTCTTAGGTTTTCTTATTCTTGAGCATGCAACATACAACTGACCATGCGTAAATATCTCTTTTCGAAGCGTTTGATTTTGTGATTTGCTTATAGTTCTCGTAAACTGGATTCTTGTATATAAAAACTTAAAGAAAAGATATACAAAAAACGATATTGCATTTTTATTAAATAAATATTTGTTATTTTAATCATTAAATTGTTTTTAAAATAGTAGTATGTTAATTTTTTAATCCCTCCCCCACAATAATGAAAATTGATTGTATTAAGCTACGCACCCTAGTAAACGCATCTATGCTTTGTACCGCCTTACATGTTTGCACTTCTTCCCAAAATTTGATTTCGATCGGTCAAGGTATGGCTATTTAGAAGATGTAATGGAAGGATGAACGGAGTAACAGAAGTCACAGAATTTTATATATAGATCCTATCTTTTTTCCTTTTATCTCTCCCTATCTCTACCTTTTCTTTTCCTTTTCCCTCTCTCCCTGTCTCTTTTTTCTATAGCCGATCACTCTCTCTCTCTCTTTCTCTCTCTCTCTCTTTCTCTCTCTCTCTCTCTCTCTCTCTCTCTCTCTCTCTCTGTCTCTCTTGATCCCCTTCGTCACAATCCGTTACAACCTTATCTTTCTTTTCTCTCTCTTTTCATCTTTTTATGTCTGTTCCTTCTCTCTCCGTTCTTCTTTACTCCTGCCTTCTTTCTCTCTCTCTCTCTCTCTACTTCTCTAATTCTCTCTCACGCTCTCTCTTTATTTTTCACTGAGTTTTCTTTTTCTCTGTCTTTTTCAGATCATTGCGAGACCGCATAATTTATTGTTTTTTTTTTCATCTTTTCTCTCCTTTTCTTTAGATCTCTACCTCCATAGCCCCTTGTTCTGTCTCGGTCAGTCTTCTATCTCTCGTTTTCTTTTGCTCTATATATTTCACTCTCTCGCCTCTCTCACTTTTTCTCTCTACAGTTGTGCCTTCATTCTCTTTCTGTTTTTCTCAGTCCTTGTCCCAACCTTCTCCCCCCACCCTCTCTCTCTCTCTCTCTCTCTCTCTCTCTCTCTCTCTCTCTCTCTCTCTCTCTCTCTCTCTCTCTCTCTCTCTCTCTCGTCCCAGTTCAACTTTCTACCTCGTTTTCTCGGTTGACTTTCTCTCTCTCTCTCTTCCTACTCATTTTCTCGTTTGTCCTTCTCTCTATATATATATCTCTACCCCTCTCTCACGTTCTCTTTCCACATTGTTTTCTCTCTCTTTCTCTAATTCTCTATATTTACCACTGTCATCTCCAAATCTGTTTTTTTCTTTTTCTATCGCTCTGCTCCCTTTTTCTCCCTCTCGCTATCTCTTTCTGTAGCTCTATATCTTTTATTCTGTCATCTCTCTCCCTTTTTCTCTCACCAGCTCTGTATTCGTTCTCTATCTGTCCCCCCCCGTCTTCTCTCTCTCTTTCTTCCTAATTTAAATTTCTATCTCGCTTTCTCTTCTGCCTCTCTCTCCAGCTTGTTCTCTCTCTCTCTCTCCCTCTCTCTCTCTCTCTCTCTCTCTAGATCGCCCTGTCGACGTTCTCTCGTTCCAAACCTGTTCTTTCTCCATCGCTCTGTTGTCTTCATTTATTTTCTTTCTTTCTTTCTTTCTATCTTTCTTTTTTCTTTCTTTCTTTCTATCTTTCTTTCTTTCTTTCTTTCCCTCCATCTCTCTCTAGCTTTCAATCTTTATCTATGTCACGTTTTTCAACTCTTTTCACCTCTCTCTTTTCTTCTTACTCCCAGTTTTTTAGCCTCTCTCTACTCTGTCTGTCTCTCTGTCTCTCTCTTTCTTTCTCTCTCTCTAACTCCCTCCCTCACTCTCCGGTCTTTTTCTCTTGTACCCTATCTTTACTCCTTCCCGCTCTCTCTCTCTCTCTCTCTCTCTCTCTCTCTCTCTCTCTCTCTCTCTCTCTCTCTCTCTCTCTCTCTCTCTCTATCTATCTATCTATCTCCCCGGTCTTTTTCTCTTTTACGCCGACTTTACTTCTACTCCATTTTTTCTCTTTCCAATGCTACTCTCTTTCTCTCCATCTTTACCTATGTCATCTCTTTTCCATCTCTCTCTCACTCTCTCTCTCTCTTCTCTCCATCCCTCCCAGCCTTCTCTTCTAGACAGATGGTAATAATCACTTCTGCCTATTTTTTCACTAATTGACCCTCATTAAAGACTCTATTTAGCCGCCCACTTTATCAACTGAACGATAAAAGACATTAACATTTCTATACAAAGCACCAAAGAAAAATCACTGAGAGTTCTGCTTCGTTAATGTCAGCCATTTTGTCATAAATTACTAACGAAAGGTCAGTCCCGTGCTGTATGTCTTCATTTTGTTTTTACTTAAAATCTTACCAATAATGTTTTTACTTATTATACTTTTTCTAACTGGTTGTGCCTGTGTAAATTCCACGAGTAAGATTATCCAGTATCTCATTTTCTGTTGCCTCCCCCCCACCATTTCCCTGTATCTTCATATTATATCCCTTATCCCATCCAATAGCGGCTTGGAATGAAAGATGGCAAAGTCGATTTCGCATACCAGTCAGTTTCATAACATTCACTTATGCGGAAATACCCTTGGGAAAGGTATTAATAGAAGAACTTGTATTAGAAAAAAATAGTAGGACTTGTATCAGAAAAAATAGTAGGACTTATATACGAAAAAAAATAGTAGAACTTGTATAATAAAAATATTAGGACTTGTATAAGAAAAAATAGTAGAAATTGTATACGAAAAAACTAGTAGGACTTGTATCAGAAAATAAAAGTGTTATTCTCAAGAAATTGTTAATATACTATTCACCCACAAATATAATCTTGTAAAATCTATTTCGGCTTTAAATAACCTACCCAGTCGAAAGTCATAAAATCTAAACATATTCCTTACAATACAACAAAGAGTTATCCATTGTTTCATGCCTTTTCCTACAATTTGACAGCATCTTTTTTTTTTCCCATTTATTCTGTCTAATGAAATTAGGATTACTTCTTACCATGTGCCCGTGTTCTTATCCCCACCCTTATCCATTTCAATACAACTACAATTTTCCATCATCTCTTCTCACTTCTATCACCTTTTGCCAGTATCTTCATATTCTCTCCCTTATCCTTTTCAATACAAATACAATTATTTTAATATATTTTATTGTTATACGTTATTTATATTTATACAAATATTTAAGTAATTGATCTGTTTATAATAAACAGTATTATCAATATAGAAAATATGTCTCCTCCGACAGGAATCGAACCTGACCATTTCGTAGTGTGTCTTAATCTATTTCATAATATATGACGTCATTTGCTTACGTTAAGATACGCTTCGAGCGGATATGGATATTCGAGGGAAATCATGGGAAGTCTGTAGTTTAAAAGCAGTAAAATCGATCTTGCTAGCCAGACGCTCCTTACCATCTTATACTCACCCTTATCCATTTCAATACAACTAAGATTATCCGTCGTCTCTTCTCACTTCTATCACCTTTTCTATATCCTTTTCAATACAAATACGATTATTTTAATATATATTATTGTTATACGTTATTTATATATATACAAATATTTAAGTAAATGCTTTACCGGCCTGAACGTTCGAGAAACTTTCATAGAAAATATGCGTCCTCCAATAGGAATCGAACCTATATCCTACACGGAACTGTCATATAGCCTGACGTGCTATATCAGCTTAGCTACGAAGGAAGCGTCTGGTTAGCAAGTTCGATTTTGCCGCTTTTAAACTATAAACTTCCCATGTTTTCCCTCGAACGTCCATATCTGTTCGAAGCGTATCTTAAAGTAAGCAAATGACGTCACACACTACGAAATGGTCAGGTTCGATTCCTGTCGAAGGACACATATTTTCTATGAAATATCTCGGACGTTCAGTTCGGTAAATGTAGTTAATACTGTTTATTACAAACAGAGCATTTGCTTAAATATTTGTATAACGGTAAAAGACAATAGAAAAACTATATTATTATCCGACGCGTTTCGTCCAATCTGGACTTTTACAAGACAAAAAAAACGAATTTATTGAAAACAAAGTAACTATTAAAAACCAACAAAATATCCTTAGTAACTAGAAGAATTTAGAAAACGTTATTTTATTCATATTGTCAACTGAAAATTACGTCAAGTACTTTCACGTTTAGAAATATTGTTTTTATTGTGTTGGCGGATTCAAACATTTTGTTTTGATTGCTTGATACAGTTGTGTACGTTGGCTTGGGAGGGTAGTAATTCTGTTAAATATTTGTGTATATATAAATGACGTATGACAATAAAATATCTTAAAATAGTTATCGGACTTTTGTAGTTTGTGACTACGATTAACCATCACCTCATCGTACTTTCATCACCTTTTGTTCCTATCTTCATTTTAACCTTTAACTTAATATAATTTCTTTTTACAGAATAATTTGACTGAATTAATTACTAATTATTAACCTCTCAAAAATGGAGATGCCAACGGAGTATTTAAGGCACATAATGCTTTATGAGTTTCAAAAAGGGAAATCTGCAGGTGAAGCGACTCGAAATAATAACTCAGATTATGGAGAAGAATGCTTGATTGAAAGAACTTGCAGAAAATGGTTTGCCAAATTTCAGCCTTGAAAATGAAAACCGAACATGAGGTCCAGTTGAATTTGATAAGGAGCTCCTTAAAAAAATCCTGCAGTATCAGTTGAAGAATTGGCAATGAAGCTTCATTCAAACCATACAACTGTTCATTGTCGTCTTCAAAAACTTGGAAAAGTTCCTAAACTTGGAAAATTAGTGCCTCATGAATTGTCTGAAGTCAACCGCAAATCCTGAGCTGACATCTGCTCTTCTCTTCATTCTCGTAGACTCATCTCACCCCTTTTGGAGAGATTTGTGACAATTGATGAAAAATGGATTTTTTTATCAAAATGTTAAATATCGAAAACAGTGCCTTGGTAATGGAGAAAAGCCTAAACACAACTGAGAAGGGAACTTCATACGCAGAAGGCTCTTCTCTCAATTTGGTGGGATTGCAAAGGAATAATTCACTTTGAGTTGCTACCAATTAATGCAACAATCAATGCTCAAGTCTACTGTCAGCAATTAGGGCATTTGAACACGGCTTTGAAGAAAAAAAAGACTTGTTTTAGTAAATCGAAAAGGAGTGGTGTTTCAACAAGACAATGCTCGACCACACACTGCAAAAATCGCATTTTCTTATTTGGTTTGGTGGTATCTTAAGTATTAATTCTAAGAGGTTAGGTTTATAATTATTTTTTTATTTATTATTGTTTGTATTTATGAGCATATTTCTGTATTTATATGCACACGTTCATGCACGAGCACGTATAGATATACACCTTATTCTCCTGACCTTGCTCCTACATAAGTATGAGATCATGGCTTTCCACAACATCCTGTCTTTTGCTGCTCTAAGTAATTGTTGACACTTTACCCAACCCTCTTTGTTCTTTCTCTGTCATCCATTTCTTACTTTTATATTACATGTCCTTACATGACATAGTCGATAATGGCTCTCCACTATATCCATTTTTTTGACAAGTTCCCATCCCACTTTGGTCCTATTCTGGTCTCCATTATGGCAAGCTGTAGATTACTCAAAATAGGTATTCCATTTCATTTACACTATCCATGGGGCCTATCCCTTGGGTTTCAGTAACATTCTGGATAATGAAGTGATTATCCATAGTTGTTGAATTGATTGATTTTTTTACGGCTTATCAACCCTTTTCATGGTTATTGAAAACCAGAAAATATTTTTAAATTATAAGAATATTTTAGAAATAATAATGATTTATTATTACAAGTTTTACTAATTGACCCATAGCTGAGAGGGGAAGTAGTGGATAAATAACTTTCCCAAGGGTATTTGTGAGTAAGTAAAGATAATTCACCCAACTGGAATAGAACACGTCTCTCCAATTTCCAATTCCAATTCCAAGACGTTATCTACTGCATCACCCGCACATCCAAGCTCGAATCATCTGGCATTCCCAAGCAGTCACCCATCTAGGTACTGACCAGGCCCAACATCGCTTAACTTTGATGATCGTATGAGAACCGGTGTTTCGACGTGATAAAACCTCCAAAGTTGTTGGAATATATCGTATTTTTGCTTTGCAGACAATGTATGTGCACCCTATGTTTACAGCATCAAATGATTAAGGCTTCAGTTGTACTTCTCTTAGACTGGCTGCCAACCGAGGCTAAATAATCTACTATTTAACCCATGGCTGGGAGGAGAAGTCATTGAATTATAAGGTATTAACGAACAGTTCTTGGCGATGTTTTCAGGCTAGATTTGCCATCTAAATATGCCATAAGGATTTCATCTTGTAATATGTTAATATTTGAAATATGGATCCTAATAAAAAATAATATTAATCATATATTATACAAAATACAATACGACCAAATTTAATTATTCGCAATAACTCCTCCCTACCAATTGATGTAATACGTAAAACTCACATTACATATCAATTCAAATGTCCCTTGGAAGAATGTATCTCCGACAGAAAAACAAATATATATGTTGGATATACGACAACTACATTATCAAGACGTCTTACTCGGCACATGTCTGATCATTCGTCCATTGCGAGACATTTACACTAACATTACTGTCCGCATTCCCAGTATAGAAAATACTTATTGACAGCACAACTATCCTACACCAAGAAAATAACAAATTAAAACTACAGATCCTCGAAGCAATCTACATTAAAAATTGAAGCCGACACTGAATAGAATCAGCTGCAAATACTTTAATAGTGTTCTAAAATGCCTATAAAAGGAACAGTGTTCGGTTTGAAATTCCAATCACCCGAAGAAGGCCGGAGCGTACAACGGCCGAAACGTTATGAATATGACAATGATGATGAAGATAACAGTCCGAATAATGTAAATGATGCAAGTAACTGTATTTGTCTTGTCTCCAGTTTGTCCAGCCAATTATCTCAATATTGTTTGTTTTTTTTCTTTTAAATAATTTTTTTAAAAAGAGCTACGACCTTTTTGTCCCGACCCATAAGAGATTATATACTTGAAATTCCCGGATGACCACTATGAAATTGATTTGATCTCTGCTTTTGTTGTTTTTCGGCTACCTTGCGACAATGTTTCTTTCGTATTTAATGTTAGCATAACAACGCAATCACCTAGCATACACGAACTCACACACACGAGTGGACGCTCAACTGTTCTACATCTAATAATGTGTGTGTAGGGGGGTCAGTATATTTGATTCTCATGAATCCCATATAAACTATTTTAACTGATTACAGATTAATATGGGTTCGTTGATATTCTATAACCTTCACCAGCCTTTATTTTTTTTTATCTTATCTAATATTTTCGACTTTTATTATTTCAAATCTATTTTCTTTTTAAGACATTTTTTATGTTTATACATTCATTTTATAGATACAAACATTTAAGTAAATGCTCTGTTTTACAATAAACAGTATTAATAACATTTACCGGCCTGAATGTCTGAAATATTTTCATACAAAATATTCGTCCTCCGACAGGAATTGAACCTGTATCATTTGTTTACATTTGGATACGCTTTGAGCAAATGTGAATGCACGTGAGAGATTCATGGAAGATTGAAGTTTAAAAGCAGTAAAATTGACCTTGCTAATCGAACGATCCTCCGTGGCTCGATCGGTTAAGGCACTTCAGGCTAAATGGCGGTTCCGTATAGAATGCAGTGTACTTCTTCGTGTACTTCTTCACCTAATTTGTGAGTTGGTATCAGTAATGGTAAAATGGCTAGCTTTGTTGCTTGCATGACTATACGTCATAACAAGCACAATATCCCAAATATCTCAGTATGTATCCTATCTATCTATGCATCTATCTATCTGAAGCTGTATCCTATCTATCTATCTATCTATCTATCTCAGTCTGTATCCTATCTATCTATCTGTCTATCTCAAACTGCATCCTATCTATCTATCTATCTATCTCAGTCTGTATCCTATATATCTATCTATCTATCTATCTCAGTCTGTATCCTATCTATCTATCTATCTCAAACTGTATCCTATCTATCTATCTATCTCAGTCTGTATCCTATCTATCTATCTATCTATCTATCTCAGTCTGTATCCTATCTATCTATATCTATCTATCTATCTATCTATCTCAGTCTGTATCCTATCTATCTATCCATCTATCTATCTATCTATCTCAGTCTGTATCCTATCTATCTATCTATCTATCTCAGTCTGTATCCTATGTCTATCTACCTATCTATCTATCTCAAACTGTATCCTATCTATCTATCTATCTATCTATCTATCTATCTATCTATCTATCTATCTCAGTCTGTATCCTATCTGTCTATCTACCTATCTATCTATCTCAGTCTGTATCCTATCTATCTATCTATCTATCTCAGTCTGTATCCTATCTATCTATCTATCTATCTGTCTATCTCAAACTGTATCCTATCTATCTATCTATCTATCTATCTATCTATCTATCTATCTATCTATCTATCTATATCAGTCTGTATCCTATCTATCTAACTATCTATCTATCCCAGTCTTTATCCTATCTATCTATCTATCTTTATTTATTTATGTATTCCTTTCTTTCTTTCTTTCTTCCTTTCTGCCTGCCTGCCTGAAGAAAATTTGATTGGGACATGTCAAAATTTCTGTCTTCGTATTGAAGCAGTTATCGAATATGACGGCGATTTTGTGTATCACGAAGAATCTCACTATTATTCATTCAGAAAGTTCTTCTTTCATGACTTATGCGTCTTTGAAGACATTTGCATGTATTTAGTTAAAGAACTGAGCAACCCAGTATACCTATGAAAGTTCCAATTTACATCCAATGTAGCTATGCATTCATCATTAAAAATTACGGTTGATAAATCAGTTTTCAGGTACCTCTTCGCCCAACATTTGCTGTGGTATCTGTGATGTTAAAACTGCTAGTCTGGTTGCTTTTAGGACTTTAGCCAATGCCCTTAATATTTTGTTTCTTTTTCTTTCTGTTGGCCCTCGCGATCTGTTCAATTGAAGAGGGGCTGCGTGTGTACAGTGAAAATCATTTTTTCAAAATCTAGTTGCTATTTTTCACCGAGGCTCAAACACCGGAAAGAAATATGCAAACACACAGCTATTCCAATTACGCGGCAAATTCTCTCTCTCTCTCTCTTTCCACTCTCTCTCTCTCTCGATCGCATTCTCTTTTTCCCTTTCACCTTTTTCTCTCCCCCTCCCACTCTCTAACGCTTTCTTTTCCCCTCGCTCTCTTCCCCTCACTCTCACCTTTTTCTCTCTCCCTCCCTCTCTCTCACGCTCTCTTTTTCCATTTCTTTCTTCTCTTTTCCCCTCGCTCTCTTCCCCCCTCTCTCTCTCTCTCTTTCCTCCTCTCTCTCACTTGCCCCCTCTTTCTTTCGCTCTCACTTTCGACCTCTTTTTCTTTTTCACTTTCTCTCCCTAGCTCTCCCTCTCTCTCTCTTTCCCTCCCTCTCCCCTCTCTATCACGTCCTCTTTCTACCTCTATTATTCTCTCCCTCCCTCGCTCTCTCCTCCTCCTCTCTCTCTCTCTTCCCGCTCTCTCTCTCTCTCTCTCTTGCTCTCAACTCTTTCTTTCGCTCTCACTCTCGATCTCTTTCTCTTTTTTCACGCCCACCTCTTTATCTCCCTAGCTCTCTCACTCTCTCTCCCTCTCCCTCCCTCCTCATCCCTCCCTCTCCCTCTCTCGCGCTCTATCTTCCTCCCTCTCTTTCTTTTCCTCTCTCTCTCTCCCTCGCTCTCTCTTCCTTTCTTGCTCTCCCCTCTTTCTTTCGCTCTCACTCCCGATCTCTTTCTCTTTTTCACTCTCACCCCTTTCTCTCTCTCTCTTTCTCTCTCTCCCGCCTCTCTCCCCTCACTCGCTCTCTTTCTTTCTTCTCTCTTCCGCGCTCTCTTTTTTCTCCCCTCTCTCTTGCTCTCCCCTCTCTCTCTCTCGCTCTCACTCACTCCCTCTCTCTATATAAAGTATGCGTGAGCATATGCGGGTGTTCCTATTTCATGCTCTTCTGGAACCGTGTCTGTAAGAAACTGGCCTAATATTATCGAGACCCGCACCCTAGCGGGTGATGCTAATGTTGGTCTGATGAGTTGCGCGGGTAAAAAGTGGAGAGGAACGTCCTCCTCCTCCTTCTACTCCGTCTCCTCATCCTACTCCTCCTCCTCCTCGTCACCATTATCTGAAAAGCCTTCTCATCATCAACAACACTTATAATATCACCGGCACTGCATGTATCCCATAATGCCCGACTATCTCTATTCGCTAACACCGCCACCACTATCAATCTTCAGTATTCCATGGAAATGCTTCGTTTTTTTTTGGGGGGGGGGGTTCTTTTAGTTTTCTTTTCTTTTTGTTTTGTTAATGTTTTCTCTGTCTCTCTTCGTCGTCTTTTTTTTTTTCGAGCGTTGCCACAGCAGCGACTATCAGAAGATCATCATCATCATCATAACCATCGCTGTATTAGGAGGCTTACAGTTTCATCGTCATCATCATCATCATCATCATCATCATCATCATCATCATCATCATCATCATCATCATCATCAACATCATTGCCATCATCATCATCATCATCATCATCATCATCGCCATCATCATCATCATCATCATCATTATTATTATTATTATTATTATTATTATTATTATTATTATTTAACTTATGTACGCATCTACTTATCCACTTTCTTATCTTCCCCCTTCTCCTGCTTCATCTGCGTATCAAATGGCACATTCTTTTAATGCGTCTCTGCAGATTTACTTAGATTTAAACTCCTCAGATCAGTAATCGGTTTTGACTCGAGCCCCCATCTCAAGTTCCCTTTTCCACCTGCAGGCGTAGGCGCAAGTTACTATTCTTTCTCCTTTTAAGTGCCCAAGGCCTTATGGGAAGAAGAAAAAATCTAACGTAAAAATTAGCCATTTGCCTTCTTTTTTTTTTCCTTTTTTTTTTCTCCTGTTTTAAATTTCTCCTACTCTTTTTCCTGTCTTTCACTTATTTTCTTTCTCTCTCTCTCCCTCTCTCTCTCTCTCTCTCTCTCTCTCTCGTTTTCTCTTTCTTTTTGTTTTTTATCTCTTTCTATTACTTTCTTTTTTATCTTCTCTTTCTTTCTCTCTCTTCTCTCACTCTCTCATTTTACCCCCACTCTCTCTGTTTCTAACGTTTTTTTTTTAATTTTAACTTTTTTTTAAATCTATCTTTCTCTCTTTATTTCTCGGAGTCGCTTTCTCTCACTTTCTCATTTTTCTCCCTCTCCCTTCCTCGTTCCTTTTTATCACTTTCTCGTTATCTATCCCTCACACACGTCTCTCTCCTTTTCTTTCCTCTTCCTTCTTTCTCTCTTTCTCGTCCTTTTCTCTCTTTCTCACTTTTCAAACTCTTTCTTCATTATCTCCATCGCGTTATCTTCTTTTTTTTCTATATCTCTCTCATGCTTCCTCCCTATCTCTCACTCCTCCTTTTTTTCTCCTATCTCTTTTTCTATCTTTCCCTCGTTCTTTTAACTCTCTTTCTCGTCGATCACGCTGTTCCTCTCTCTTTCTCATTCGCGTACTTTTTTTCTCTCTTCCACATTGTTTCTTTTTCCTATTTTTTAATTTTATTTTATTTTTCTCTCAGAACCCCACCCATTTTCTTTATCTATATGTCACTCATTTTCTCTCTATCTTGACCTATTTTCCTATCTATTCATTAATGGAAGTTTATTGCTAAATTTCGTTCCTTCTCAAAATTCAGTCTTTAATAATGTTTATTTTTCATTTTTCTTTTCGTTTCT
>OZ038507.1:77288083-77315583 GCA_964036315.1 Acanthosepion esculentum
CAGTGACCCATTATTATCTGCCCTAAAAATTCTTACAATCTGCAAATATTTTCTGGCTTGAAATAACCTGCAAAGGGTTGATAAGCCGTAGAAAACGAATCAATCAATCAATAGTCGAATTTGTGTCAGTGACCCATTATTATCTGCCCTAAAAATTCTTACAATCTGCAAATATTTTCTGGCTTTAAATAACCTGCAAAGGGTTGATAATCCGTAGAAAACGAATCAATCAATCAATAGTCGAATTTGTGTCAGTGAACCATTATTATCTGCCCTAAAAATTCTTACAATCTGCAAATATTTTCTGGCTTTAAATAACCTGCAAAGAGTTGATAAGCCGTAGAAAACGAATCAATCAATCAATAGTCGAATTTGTGTCAGTGACCCATTATTATCTGCCCTAAAAATTCTTACAATCTGCAAATATTTTCTGGCTTTAAATAACCTGCAAAGGGTTGATAATCCGTAGAAAACGAATCAATCAATCAATAGTCGAATTTGTGTCAGTGAACCATTATTATCTGCCATAAAAAGTATTACAATCTGCAAATATTTTCTAGCTTTAAATAACCTGCAAAGGGTTGATAACCCGTAAAAAACAAGTCAATCAATCATATAGTGGTAGAATGGATAATGGTTCAGAATGAAATTCGGAATCGTGTTCAAATATAAGTAGTGTTCTATGCTAATACACCTGGGAAAGGTATGACAATGTCTTATCCCTCAGCTAAGGGTTAAATAGCAGAACAGACTGAGCTCTATAACAAGCCTAGCATAAGGAAAACACTCAAAGGGCGGATTACCTTCTTGTAGGAACCAACGGAAAACGTGCCACTAGGTGATAGAAAATCCTTAGTCAAAAACCTGCTATTGTCGTATCATCTTTCAAGCGGCACGTAGTGCACCGATAAAAGACATGTTACTCTGATGGAGAGAGTACGTATTGCAGGTCACTGGCAACTATAAATTGAAAATCCATCCATCCATGTATAAATAATGATTTCATACTGCAAAATTTCATAATTGCCTTAAATAGTACAGATGTCAACATCTTAATACTAAAACAGCCGTCCCGGGTGAAGACGATAAACTACATCCGCGTCCTGGATAAGACAATAAACAACATCCAACAGCAAGGTCTCTGATCAGGAGGTTCTGAGGAATGTGGAACTACCTCTTAACTGCTGGTGTTCCCAGGTCCACCCTGACCCGGGTTGGTAGCATCTGTTACGTCCAAGCTATGGGCAAATGGTTAACCCCCAAACTGAGGTCAAAACGTGTTATTACCAGCGATACATTATGTAAAAAAATATTACCAGCAATGAATTTTAAAGAAAAACTTATCATCCGCAATACATTATTACCAGCAATAATTTTTTGGGGGGTGGGGGGATATTACCAACAATACATTTTGAAAAAAATATTACCAGCAATAAAATCTTGTCGGCATTAAATAACCCATTCAGATTGATATGCCGTAAAACAAAAGAAACCAAACCAAACCAATATATACTGAGATAGATAGATAGATAGATAGATAGATAGATAGATAGATAGATAGATAGATAGATAGATAGATAAAACTTATTACCAGCAATGAAAATCTTGTCGACATTAAATAACCCATTGGGGTTGATATGCCGTAAAACAAACCAATCCAAACCAAACTAAAAAGAAAGGTAGAAATTTCTAAGTAACCTTTCGGCCAAACCCTTCATCGGAGAAAACGCGTTGGCGAAAATCATTTTATTCATAACCGGAACCTCGAAAACAATTTACGGTTACTAATTGGGAGAATACAAATGGCGCGGGATTAAAATATAAAATCTTAACAATGAAACTATGTAAACCAATTTAATTTGTAAATCTGTCACTATCAAGTTGAGAAAGCCGACACTTTGTCGACAAAAGGAAAGCATTGTCCGTCATCTTCTTTCGGGAGAATAATATTTCTTTTTTCTCTCTTGACCAATTTCTAATGGTTTTGTCAGGTCTTTTCATCAATTTTATTCGGTTTTAACTTTACAAATGTACTTAGTTTACATACTTTGACTGTTACGATTTTATATTTCAATCGTGCGCCAGTTAAATTCTAGCATCCATATATACCGGGTATAACAG
Source organism: Acanthosepion esculentum (assembly GCA_964036315.1). Classification (NCBI taxonomy): domain Eukaryota; kingdom Metazoa; phylum Mollusca; class Cephalopoda; order Sepiida; family Sepiidae; genus Acanthosepion; species Acanthosepion esculentum. Next base: position 77,290,205 of record OZ038507.1, read on the forward strand.
CAAAATTGTCCGAATCGTGTAACAGCAAAATTGTCCAAATCGTGTAACAGCATAATTGTCCATCAGACAAAATGTTTAATATCTAAAAACCTACTAAACTAATAGAGTTTTATTTTTTCAGGCTTTCAGATAAGACGTTTATCTATCTCGACACCATTTGTCATAAGAATCACTGAAAAACCTTTTAAATTATTCAGGAAGAAAGAGAACAGTTCAAAATTGTTTTGTGTCTGACCCACTGTCAACCCAACTGACCAATGGTGGATGGGAAAGGATCATTAAGTCCTTCAGTAATGGTGTGAACATTCATGCTCTGGTTTCCATCTTCAAATTCCATTCAAGAACCACCAAGAGAATGATGAATAAGTTTTTAAAAGAGGGATCAGTATAGGAAAACTGGATCAGGAGATGACAACAAGAAGAGGGATCATCATTGCAACTTTGACCTAAACAGATCAATTAGAAAAAATCCAACTCAATGCATAAGACGTTTGACACGCAACGTCGTTCACTCGCCAGTGAAATTATTTAGTGATTTTTACATGTTGTTTTAATATCCTAAAATAAATAATATTGCTCTATTCCTTATTGAACTCTCTTTAAATTAAATGTATGAATGTCGGAATTTTACTCTATTCGTTCTCATCTTATATATATATATATATATATATATATATATATATATATATATATATATATATATATATATATATATATGTATAGGTAAGATGAGCCAAAGTACCCTGACGATCCGCGTAGGTGAAACCTAGGTATGTTTGCATGGCTCTTTAGGTTCATACTTAGATTTGCTCTACTTAGTGAATTGATGACTTTGCTTAGTTACTTTTGCTTTACTCGTTTTGGAGGTTTTTTTCTTTGGACTCTAAGCTTGGATTCTGGACGATTGTTTTCGCCTCAATTACATGTTCTTAGTTCTTTCTTTTTTATCCCTTATTTTTCCTTGGGTATTGGTTTGTTCATTTACAAGCCAAAACACCTAAGGTCTTTCCAGACGAGTATAATTAGTTATATTTATAAGATTATTATATATATATATATATATATATATATATATATATATATATATATATATATGAGAAAAGGTAGATATTAACACACCAACAGACACATATATTTCTTTCATTCCGACCCGAAGAAGCCTATCTAACGAAGTCTATAAAATAGTTTTCCACTTAGTCTAATTTATCAAAAATCTTGTTCAGATTCTATATCCTACTAACACAAATACAAACTCACACGCATATATATATATATATGTATATATATATGTGTGTGTGTGTGTGTGTGTGTGTGTGTGTGTGTGTGTGTGTGAATGCATTTGGTTATTTCCAAAGACGAAATGCTATGTTCATGCTATTTCAGTTTGACTTCTCACAAGGCTTCATTCAAAATTCCAGGTGTTGAAGTTCAGCTAAGCTTCTGGATCATGTTGTTTGAATTGTGTGTATGTTTTCCTGGAATTTCAAATGCAACCTTGTGAGAAGGAGCATATCGTCTTTGGAAAAAACCGAATGACTTCTAATTATAAACAGAACGAAAATATCCCAAAAAATTAATACCAACATATCCACTACAAATGCTAGTAAAAATTAATTATATACTGCACTGCAAAAATACAGACAATACACACATACACACACAAACACACACACACACATATACATATACATACATACATACATATATATATATATATATATATATATATATATATATATATATATATATATATATATATATATATAAGTATAGGATTGGTGTATACGGAATAAATTCCAATAACCAAAAGATACTATTCTTAAAAGAGGGCTCAATTCAGAGTAGAGCAAATATAATTATTTATTCGAAAATTATAACATAAATATGTTATAAAATCACTACAAAAATAGCCATTTTGTTTCAACACTTCTGTTGTGTTATCAAGTGATGATGTTCAACACCGTCACTTGATAAGACACCAGAAGTGTTGAAACAAAATGGCTATTTTTGTAGTGATTTTATAACATATTTATGTTATAATTTTCGAATAAATAATTATATATATATATATATGTATATATATATATATATATATATATATATATATATATATATATATATATATATATATATATATATATATATATATATATATATATATGCAATTTTTATATATATTATTTATATATTATATATGGCCGGTACTTATTGGAAAGAGCTCAGTATCTGTAATAGTGCTACCCAACTAAGTATATATTTATATATATATATATATATATATATATATATATATATATATATATATATATATATATATATATATATACATATATATATATACATATATATATATACATATATATAGTAAAGGTTAATAAATCCATTGGTATATAAGCTTAGTGGATCCTAGTAATATAAAATATTACAGCTGATCCACAAAAAGACCTCAATGTATTTATTATTACAGAGAAAATAATTAATACACAATAAAATCTAAACAATAATAAAATCCCAAATCACTTCATATGGGGAATCAGCTTATTTCAACTGACGAAAAGATATAATTCGTCAGTCTTATTCAACCCTGACAGAGCGATAGAGAGATTACATTAGTTACTTTGTTTAATAAATTCATTTCGTTTTTTTTTGGGGGGGGTCTTTTGCCTTGAAAAAGTCCACATTGGACGAAACGCGCTATTACAGTTTTCCTATTGTCTTTTACATTTATAAATATTGTCTTTTTCTACAGGTTTACTCTGAGAAATTATATATATATATATATATATATATATATATATATATAATTTCTCAGAGTTCACCTGTAGAAAAAGAAATTATATATATATATATATATATATATATATATATATATATATATATATATATATATATATATATATATATATATATATCTTCTGTATATATATATATATATATATAACTTCTGTATATATATATAGAGAGATATAAATCTTCTGTAACCCTCTTGCCTTGATCGATCCACTATCTTTCTCCACATCCTCTTTTTTACCACTCCTATCTGCTCTTTCTAGTGGCTTCCAGTCTTGCTTGGGGTGATAAGCTTAATATATATATATATATATATATATATATACAGTAAACCTGTAGAAAAAGACAATATTTATAAATGTAAAAGACAATAGGAAAACTGTAATAGTTGCCGACGCGTTTCGTCCAATGTGGACTTTTTCAAGGCAAAAGAACCCCCCACCCAAAAAAAAACGAAATGAATTTATTAAACAAAGTAACTAATAATAACAAAAACAAAATGTCCTTAACAACTGGAAGAATTTAGAGATCGCTATTTTCATACTGTTAACTGAAAACTACGTCGATTACTGTCAAGTGTGTATTGTTTTTATTGAATAAGACCGACGAAAGAAATTTTAGATTTTATTGTGCAATACTATATATTGGCTCTGTAATAATAAATACATTGAGCTATTTTGTGGATCAGTTTCAATATTTTATATTACGAGGAACAACTTCGATTATGTACCAACGGATTTATTACCTGTAATCTCTCTATCGCTCTCTCAGGGTTGAATAAGACTGACGAATTATAATTTTTCTTCAGATGAAATAAAATGATTCCCCATATGAAGTGATTTGGGATTTTATTATTGTTTAGGTAATAAGCATTATAACATATTATAAATAGGTATATTGTGGAAAAATACATGAAATTACCTGCATGTGTGGGGTTGCAGTCAGACGTGAAAATATATCTAGTGAAACAACCATTGTATACAAAAAAAGCTATAAAATGGTTAATTTATATTATGAGGACATAAAAAAGTTTTATCTGAAGATATCTTTCTGATTCAGATCTCTCGACAACTAACAATTCTCACTCTTCTGATTTTTAATTTATTTCTGTGATTTTAGTCATATGAATTACTTTATTTTCAATTAATTAATAAATCTAAAATTATTTATTAATTACTAATTTTGTTAATTAATGACGATTTGTGCTCAGTTATTGACATTAATAGCTATCTGTCGATGTATTTTGGAATAATTCAATAATAAAAAAAATTAAATTTTATTTCTCTTATTATTAAACTAGCTACTTATTATTATTAGTAAACCATTATTATTATTATTATTATTATTAAAGTAACTTCTTGCGACATGGAAATTTAAATTTCCATGTCGCAAGCAGCTAGTTTAGTTTTGTGTATTCAATCCTACATTTCTTGCCCTCATATATATATATATATATATATGTGTGTGTGTGTGTGTGTGTGTGTATACACAAACACACATAAATGAACTGTGGCATAATGGTATTATTAATTAAGAATACCGTTTTTAGCAGCGCAGAAGCAAAATACACTGAACACAATGACTAACAAGTTTGCATTCTTAAATAAAAAATTACCAAAGTTTAATACTGAGAAAGCAAACTGGTATAGTATTGGGTTGACCAAAATGTTTGTTTGCTTATTAAGTAGAAAATTTACTTATAGATCGTGATAGCTATTAGAGTGATGTGATTAAATATACTTTAATGTTTAAAAAAAAATTATTCAGTATTATTATTATTTAGGTAATAAGCATAGTAATATAACACAAATAGGTATATTGTGGAAAAATACGTGAAATTACCTGCATGTGTGAGTTTGCAGTCAGACGTGAAAATATACCTCGTGAAACAACCATTGTATACAAAAAAAGCTATAAAATGGTTAATTCATATTATGAGGGCAGAAAACAAAGTTTTATCTGAAGATATCTTTCTGATTCACATCTCTCGACTACTAACAATTCTCACTCTTCTGATTTTTAATTTGTTTCTGTGATTTTAGTAATATGAATTACTTTTATTTTCTATTAATTAATACATTTAAAATTATATATTAATTACTAATTTTTTAATTAATGACTATTTGTGCTCCGTTGCTGACATTAATAGCTATCTGCTGATGTATTTTGGAATAATGCAATAATAAAAAAATTAAATTTCGTCTCTCTGATAGATGTCACATTTTAAAATACTTAAAAAAACATTTACTAAATTATTAAGATATGTGAACCGAATATAAGGAAATCATTATTTACCATTTTATAAAGTTTGTATCAATTGGCATTAGCAATTAGCCGATGTTTTGCCAACCATTCCAATAAACAATCTAATAGTGTAAATATTCAATCTAATAAATAAAATAACCTTTTTTTTATATTTCACTTAACAGATGTGGTGATGTTGTCGTTAAATGTTTGGAATTCCAACACTCAGATAGCAACAAAAACCTGAGTAGACAGATCCCAACAACTTTATAAACAACAAGTACATTTAACATATCTGACTTTACAGATCGCGACAGCTATTAGGGAGATGTGAGTAAATATACTTTAATGTTTAAAAAGAAATATTCAGTATTATTATTGTTTAGGTAATAAGCATTATAACATAACACAGATATCTATATTTTGGAAAAAGGAATTTTCGACAAAATACACATTTATTATGTATTTATGGTTATTTTTTAATTTTTATCAAAAACGACATTTTTGTACATGTATTTATGGATAATATTATACATTAATTACTAATTTTTTTAATTAATATATCTTTGTGCTCAGTTATTGACATTAATAGCTATTTGCTGATGTGCTAAAATTTTGGAATAATGCAATAATAAAAATTTAAAATTCATCTGATAGATGTCACATTTTAAAATACTTAAAAAACATTTACTAAATTATTAAGATATGTGAACCGAATATAAGGAAATCATTATTTACCATTTTATAAAGTTTGTATCAATTGGCATTAGCAATTAGCCGATGTTTTGCCAACCATTCCAATAAACAATCTAATAAATAGTGTAAATATTCAATCTAATAAATAGTTTAAATATTCAATCTAATAAATAAAATAACCTTTTTTTATATTTCACTCAACAGATGTGGTGATGTTGTTGTTGAATGTTTGGAATCCCAACACTCAGATAGCAACAAACCCTGGGTCGACAGACCACAACAACTTTATAAACAACAAGTACATTTAATATATCCAACTTTAAATAAGCATAATAACACAACACAAATAGGTATATTGTGGAAAAATAAGTGAAATTACCTGCATGTGTGGTGTGCAGTCAGGCGTGAAAATATATCTAGTGAAACAACCATTGTATACAAAAAAGCTATAAAATGGTTAATTTATATTATGAGGACATAAAACAAAGTTTTATCTGAAGATATCTTTCTGATTCAGATCTCTCTATTACTAACAATTCTCACTCTTCTGATTTTTTATTTATTTCTGTGATTTTAGTCATATGAATTACATTTATTTTCTATTAATTAATAAATTTAAAATTATATATTAATTACTAATTTTTTTAATTAATAACTATTTATGCTCCGTTGCTGACATTAATAGCTATCTGCTTATGCATTTTGGAATAATGCAATAATAAAAAAATTAAATTTCATCTCTCTTAAACTAGCTACTTATTATTATTATTATTAAACTATTATTTTTATTATTATTATTTCCTTTGATATCTGGCGTTTACACATTTCTTTCCGGGTCCCGCCCAGGCACCTAAGGTTAGAAATGGCATCATGACACGTTCCACGAAAAAAAGAAAAAAATATTACATAGATAAAGCCCTTCGTAAAGTGTGGGCTGTACTTGTCAGAACAATTATTTGTATCTCTTTGAGGCATGGACTTCCAGGGATCCCTTCAATCAGCCTACTGGAATCTTTTCCAACCAGTCCAATGTTTCCAACTACAACAGGGATTGTTGATGTTCCCATGTGCCACATTTTTGAGATTTCTATTTCAAGGTCTTTGTATTTTGAGTTTTTCGAATATCTTCAAAGATACATTGCAGTCTGCAGGGACTGCCATATCAATAAGAAGGCACTTATTTTGTTTGTGGTCTTTAATAACAATTATCATTATTATTATTATTATTATTATTATTATTATGAAAGTAACTTCTTGCGACATGGAAATTTAAATTTCCATGTCGCAAGCAGCTAGTTTAGCTTTGTGTATTCAATCGTACATTTCTTGCCCTCATATATATGTGTGGGTTTGTAAACTGTGACTATTACGGCTAATAATGCAAGACTCTTCGGTAAATCGAATCGAGTTCTCTCAGTCACTGTGTGTTTATCTAAATATAAATACGCTTAAATTCACCTTCTTCTCTGCCGTGCGCCAATGGCTTCAGGGTAAAATTTCCGACTGACGCGAATTCAGCCGTTTTTCGATTCTAGCCAGAGGCAACCGGACGTCTATCCACACTGATGAGCTGTGATACAGCGAAACAGTCTGTCTGTGGATGACAATATATATATATGTGTGTGTGTGTGTGTGTGCGTGTGTGTGTGTGTGTGTCTATGTGTGTGTCTATGTGTGTGTCTATGTGTGTGTGTGTGTGTGTACAAACACATAAATGAACTGTGGCATAATGGTATTACTAAGAATACCGACCATAGTAGCGCAGAAGCAAAATCCACTGAACAAAATGACTAACAAGTTTGCATTCTTAAATCAATAATTACCAAAGTTTAATACCGAGAAAGCAAACTGGTATAGTATAAAAGTTTACTTATTAAGTAGAATATGTACTTATAGATCGTGATAGCTATTAGGGTGATGTTATTAAATATACTTTAATGTTTAAATAAAAATGTTTTCAGTATTATTATTGTTTAAGTAATAAGCATGGAAACCTGCACAAATAAATAAACAATGCCAGTAATTGAAATCGGAAAATAAGTGTTTTCAACATAAGAATACAAACTTGAAATGAAGATTAGTAATCCAGGAATACGGGTTAGTAGAAAGTATATGTACAAGTCAGTCAGTCAGTCTCTCTCTCTCTCTCTCTCTCCATCTCTCTCTCTCTCTCTCTCTCTCTCTCTCTCTCTCTCTCTCTCTCTCTCTCTCGCTGGACTCTACGTATCTCAACCTTGTCTCCAACTCTGTCAGTATAAGTATACTTTAGACGAGTCCATCTTGTGTAAAAGGGGAGAGCCCTACAACAATAGTAATATAACACAAATAGCTATATTGTGGGAAAATAAGTGAAATTACCTGCATGTGTGGGGTTGTAGTCAGACGTGAAAATAAACCTAGTGAAACAACCATTGTATACAAAAAAAAGCTATAAAATGGTTAATTTATATTATGAGGACCTAAAAACAAAGATGTATCTGAAGATGTCTTATCTGATTGAGATCTCTCTACGACTAATAATTCTGATTTCATATTTGTTTCTATGATTTTAGTAATATGAATTGTTTTAAATCTAAAATCATACATTAATACAAGCTTAAATTCATTTTTTAGATTGTTTTCACAGATGGCGGCAGCTATTAAAATGTGATTAAAAATACTTTATCTTTACGAATTCCACAAGATGATAGGGAAGTTGTTTGTGGCTAAACGCTGGTTGGTATTAGAATTATTAATAATTGAGCTCTGAGCTTTATTTTACAGATCGCAACAGCTATTACGGAGATGTGATTAAATAACCTTTAATGTTAAAAAAAAATATTCTATTATTATTGTTTAGGTAATAAGCATTATAACATAGCACAAATATGATATTGTGGAAAAAGGAATTTTCGACAATATACGCATTTTTTACGTATTTATGGTTATTTTTTAACTTTTTTCAAAAATGATTCTTGTACATGTAGCTATGGATAATATTATACATTAATTACTAATCTTTTTAATATCTATCTATAAAAGGCAGGATGTGTGTGTGTGTGTGTGTGTGTGTGTGTGTGTGTGTGTGTGTGTGTGTGTGTGTGTGTGTGTGTGTAACGAATGCACGGTCGCAATTTTCGACGGATTTGCACCAAAATTTACATGCACATGCTCCAAGTTAGTAAAAAGGCCAAAACCGACTTTGCATTTCCCAACTCCCATGGATAGTGGAAATAATCGATGTTTCATGCTTCTACGGCAATTTTTCATGTAGTTTGCGGCCATTTTCTACTGGCCAGAGTGAAAGCCTATAGTTAACTGCCACGAATAGGCAGGAAGATTCTATTGGCCAGCGTGAGAGCCAACAGCTGACTGACACGAATGTTAACTAGCATGCTAGCATGCAAAAAAAAATTAATTCTGCATGGCACTTTACTCCAATTGACTCATTCGCTTGCTTAAACTCAACGTTGTTTCTGATTCTGTAGAACTGATTGGGTGTGAAAAAATATTTGTTGTTAACATTCTCTTTTTATTCGTTTTTTCCAGTGACGAGTCCTTTTTTAAAGTTGATTGTTTTGTGTTCATTTTGTTTAGTTCTTTTTTCGTAACAGATTTAATGTTTAGTATAGAGCTTAGAAAAATTTCGCAGTGTGATATAGGCAAGAAGTAAGGGGTGTAGCAACATCAGCACGGCAAAGGACACTCCTTTAAAAGCAAGGAAGGGCAAAAATATTTTAAGTCAAGTGATAGCGATTGCTATGAGTCGTACGATTTTTGAATCAAGCACGGGCAACGCCGGGCGATGCTGCTAGTTAATAACTATATGTGATCAGTTGTTGATATTAATAGCTATTTTGCTGATGTGCTAAAATTTTAGAATAATGCAATAATAAAAATTTAAATTTCATCTCTCTGAGAAATGTTGCGATCTGTTAAGCCATAAAATATCATGCATTTGGATTGTGCTTTCAGATTCCGTGCATAAAAATTGCTTTCCTTGTTCCAGTGTCTTTAACAAAACCGCACTGTTCTTGTCCAGTTTCCGATTTAAATCCGCTAAACAATCTATTCTTCTTCAACGTACCGTGTCTCTTCAGGACGTTGGCAATCGTGACTCTCCACAATTTCCGCTTATTAAATGTTGTCTTTTCGCTATCTTTCCTAATCCCTGTTCTTCCAGCCATTTGCAGAATCTCGTTTGGTAGGTTATACGCTATTTTCCTCTGTTCCTCCTGCCTTCAAAAGGTCCTGTGAGTGCCGTATTTTCCAAACATTATTTCTTCATTATGTGCCGTATCTGTTGAAATTCATGAAAATTAAAAATAAAAACGAAATCGTCGTAGTGGTACATAATTAAAATAAAATGAAACAAAAAAAAATAAATGGAAAATTTTTTTTTAAAATAGCGTAAGAATTAGCAGAGTATATATAAGATGTGTTATAAAAACAGGAAATAATTTTAATAAAAAAAAAACTGTTACGATACCCCAATAAGAAACACAATCTATGAAGAAGATTATAGGGATAGATAACTATTGACTTTAAATATGAAGAGTTAAAGATTGTTGTGGTCCTGTGAAAACTATATCGCTATTTCCATGGCAAATGTTCTGACCATCTACATTCCTTCGTTCCCCCAGATCAGATCTTCACAGCCAAGATTCCTCCTCCCTAGGGCATGTTTACGGGAAAGAATCATTCAATTTCCTTTAATGTTCCGTTAGTGAGAAGTGAGTTCATTTTTCTTTTCCATTCTTCCTAAGAACCGCTGCTCTGCGAAACAGACTCCTCAGAGGGTGCTTCCTCGATTAAAACATTCTGAACCTCTTTAAGTCTAGGGTTATCTTTCTTACATCTTTTCTCTTAAAATGCACTTTTTATCTCCTTCTCTGACGTACATCAACCTCAATCAGTAACCCTCTACCTTGAGTGGCTCATGGGACTTGTACTGGGTGAACAATTTCGTAAATAAAATCTATATATCTATTTATCTCATTCTGTTTATTTTCTATCTCATTCTGTTCATTATCTATCTATTTGTCTCTCTCTATATCTCTCTTTCTCTCTCTCCCTCTCTCTCTCTCTGTGTTTGTACATATATATATATATATATATATATATATATATATATATATATATATATATATCATTCTGTTCATAATCTATCTCATTCTCTTCATTTTCTATCTCATTTTGTCTATCACTCACTCACTCACTCTATCTATCTATCTATCTATCTAACTCTCTCACTCTCTCTCAGCCTCTCTCTCTCTCTCTCTATATATATATATATATATTTATATATCATTCTTTTCATCTATCTCATTCTGTTCATTTTCCATCTATCTCATATATCTCTCACTCTCTATCTCTCTCTCTCTCTCTCTCTCTCTGTATCTATATATATATATATATATATATATATATATATATATATATATATATATATATATATATATATATAATTCTGTTCATCTATCTATCTCATTCTGTTCATTATCTATCATTCTGTTCATTTCTTATCTGTCTCATTCTGTTCATTTTCTATCTTCTGCTATCTATCTATCTAACTATCTAAAACTATTGACATAAGTCTATATCTATCTATCTAAAACTATTGACATCAGTCTATATCTATCTATCTATCTATCTAAAACTATTCATATCAGTCTATATCTATCTATCTATCTAAAATTATTCATATATATAAATATATATATATATATATATATATATATATATATATATAACTATTGACACCAGTCCATATCTATCTATCTATTTATCTATCTATCTATCTATCTATCTATCTATCTATCTATCTATGTCTGACCTTTACAGCTTCTTAGCTATACCTTGTTGAAGGCGGCAAACCAAACGCATTCCCTTTTGTGTTCCTTTGATAAGAAGCAAATTCCACTCAGACATCTTCTTCAGAATTGTTACTTTGTTCAACAATCTCCCGAACGGATGCTTTCATGTTAACTGTCATATTCGGGGGTCTCTTCAAGTCCAGGATTAACCGACCCTCAAAACATACTCTTCTTACTTTCTGATTTGCCCTTCCCCTTACAACAACCGCACTCAGTAAGCCTAAATATTGAGTGACCCTTAGCATATGAATTGAGTGAACACTAACCGTAAAAAAGATGATGTTAGTTTCCATGTGGTTATCAACTTCAAGTTGACTTTTAGAAATTTATCTTTGTTATTGGAATAAAAGCAAAACTTTTAAAGCATTTGCCCTTTCCATTGTCTTAAGGTAGTTCTCCTATGGGAGTAATTATCCAGGGGGCAATTATCTATCTATCTATCTATCTATCTATAAACTAAGGAAAGTATGAAGAAACAGGAAAATTTCGTTAGAAACAAAGAAAACAGTGGTGAATTGCCGCGTAATTAAACATTTCTTACATCAGAATAATGAAAGGTACCTTTTAGAAACCAAGGAAAGTATGAAGAAACAGGAAAATTTCGTTAGAAACAAAGTAAAGTGTGTTGAACTGATATGTAATATGTAAGAAATCGGTGTGATTATTTCATAGTAAAATTAGTGTAAATTTTTATTTATAAATATTAAATAAAATAAAAAAAAGTGTATTTATTTTTTTTTTAAATATGTAGTTACAAAAGATAGTAATCTTAAAAGATAATCCACTGAAAATTAATCTGTAGAATGTTTTGACATGTAAGTAGTAACGTCTGCTTTCTTACAATTTTGTGGGAAGAAAAGAAGAAAGAGAGTGGGATAAAATGAATTAACAAACACTTCATATTTTCCCCCCTGCTCCGTAGATCCAAAAATGGCAATCGGTCTTGTTTACATTTGCCGTTAACTCCACCTCCTTTCATTTTGATGATCGTGTATATATTTCATTACACGAAAATTAAATTCCTTATTTCCTTTATTCCCTTGAGGAAAGTCCAATAAATGCCGAAATATAACAAGAATATCCGTACATTTCTTTTACTGCTAGACAGCCGAACTTATAAAGATAGTAGATTTAAATCTGCTTACGTAGAAAAGATTACAAAAAAAAAACCTGACGAATTCCCCAACAAGAAAATCTTCTTCCTGAAGGTTTTAAAAGGCAGACGAGATTCAGCCAAATTTCGATTCTTCCCATCCAACGGCACAAAGATGATTATCAACAAGAGACGAACTACATGTTCAAAGGAAATGCATTCGGTTCGTGAAGAACGTTAATTAAGATTATCTTCAATATGATTGCCTTTTTATTTAGAATTTACTGAAGGATTCGTTTGTTTGTTTTTTACGGATTATTTAAACACAGAAAATATTTTTAATTTTAAGATTTTTTTTTTTTTTGGCGATAATAAATATTTACTGCTAAACGTCCCACTAATTAATCTATAGCTGGAGAGAGAGTATATGGGTCCATAACATTTCCAAGTGACTATAACAAACCCAACTGGAATTTGAACTCGGCTCTCTGATTACAAGTTCTGAACCGTTATCCATTACATCAGTCGTACAAACAAATTTGAAATACCTGGTATTCTTAAGCGGTCAACCTCTAGCCTTGAAGTTGCTTAAATTCGGTGATAGTACGGGAACCGCTGTTTCAATGTGATATGGCCGTGAGCCTTTTATTTAGTGAGTTGTAGCTCTTTTTCAGGGCCAAGTGATCCAATGATGTTAGAATATTGAAAGAGTATGTAAAAACCTTTTTGTAAAGTTCTAGAATTGAACTATCTAATGTCTAAGTGTATATTATCAAAGTTTTGTACAGGTGCTGATAATTTTGTGGATGTAGGGTGGTTTCGAATTATTTTCTTTTTTAAAGGAACTTTAGAATGTGATAATATCCGTTAAATTAAAAATAATTTATTAAAATGGTTTTAATGGTCAAGAAATCTTCAGCACAATAATACATTTGTGCAATTGATTTAATATTAATTTTATAGATTGATTGCTGACACATATGGGCTGTTGCACCTGTCATATATTTAGAGTCCCTTGATAAAATCCAAAAAAGAATCTGCAATGTTATTGGTTCTGACCTGGCATCTTGCCTTCAATTACTTTCCCACCGCCATAATGTCACTTCCTTGTGCCCTTTCTATAAATACTTTCATGGTAATTGTTCTGATGAACTTTGCTGTCCGATGCCTAATTTTTATCAATTTAAGCGCAGGACTAGATTGGCGGCAAGGTCTCATCATTTTACAGTTGAATGAAGCAATGATGTATTTTCGACTAATATCTGTCTAAACTGTAAATGTAGACATGGCTGTTCCTTTAAATGTTCTGAAATTGAACTATGATTATTCAAGTGAAACGTAAACTTTCTCATCATTGTCGTTGTTGCAAAACCAACATACGTATTAACATTTTTATCAGTGATGCAGTATCACAACTGATATACGATGTTGGTCTTTTTTAAGACGCTAGTTGACGGAGAAGCGTTATTATGGATGACTAGGTTGGTTGTTTTAAATTTTGTATAATATGTAATTAATTTTGTATACTATATAATTAATTTTATTATAATTATATCATATTATTAATTTTATATAGTATATGATTAATTTTATTATAATTATTTTATATTATTAATTTTGCATAGTATATAATTAATTTTATTATAATTATTTTATATTATTAATTTTGTATAGTATATAATTAATTATATTATAATTATTATATATTATGAATTTTGTATAGTATATAATTAATTTTATTTTTTTACTTGGATCAGTGGGGGCTATATTAGTGTTTATGAGTCTTTTTTAGAATTATTTAAGCACGAGGACAAAAAAGATGACAATAAGGAAAAACTTAAAATTCTGGAAGCTTTTTATATAAGAGAATTTCGGCCCAAAATAAAGTCTGCTACGCGTATAGCAACAAAGTTTTTAAATGATTGTAGCAGTAAAGTATTATATAAAAAATACTAAATTAAAATACTACAATTAAGAAATTTTTTGTAACTTTAAAAAAATCACATAAGTTACCTCCCATGCACAGAAGTGAGAAATATTTTGAATTTACGGTGTTAACGCATAGCACATGCATATGTATGCAGACCGTGAAGATTATCTCAGATAGAATTGGAAATATTTTGTAAAATAAAAATTATCTGAAAGAAAATTTTGTAATTTTTCTTAATCAATTTTCTGCGGCCACCAAGAAATTAATTCATGGACTTGAAAGGATCTAAACTAAAAGAAATAAACATAATAAATTATTTAACCAAATATACTTGAATGAAAATATGCTGCGTAAATATATATATATATATATATATATATATATATATATATATATATATATATATATATATATATATGTTGTGGATTCCGAGATGAATCCGATATCAATGAATAACAAACGCCAGGAATGGATAAGGAAAATAAATGTATTAACGTAATAATACAAACTGGTAATACGGGTTAGTAGATCCAGGAATGCGGGTTAGTAGCAATAAGATATATACAATATTGGTATTGAAGTATCGCCGTATGACTCCTTACTGAGTGTAGGTGCTCGTGGCGGTGACTCTTGTGCTACCCTCCTCTAATACTACTCTGATACTACTCTCCGTGTATTCACTGGTGGTAGTATATGTATACCTCGGGCGAGTCCATCTGTGTGAAAAGGGGAGATCCCTTATCACCCCCTCCTTAGATAGGGAGTTAGTATCTTTTCCTTTCTCTTATGGTCGACAATTAGAGGCACAGTAAATTTTATCTTCCTGGTAGTCCTTCCAATTTCTGTCTTCCTGTGGTCTTTGAATCACAAAAACTTCAAAGATCTCCTCCATCGACTCGTCATTTTCTGCGGGTGACGACCTTGGCTCATCAACCTATCTATTTTGTATTTGGTCCCTCATAAGCCATATTGTTACTGAAATAGACCCATTCTTGTTTGAATGATCTCCCGAGCACTGTAGATGTATACCGGTTTTTATTTATTTTTTCCTTCGTCCGCTGAATAAATTCATCCTTTTTCGCTTCTTTTCGCTTCTTTTCTTATCTCTCGCAAGGTCACAGGTAGTTCCTTTACTGCATTGTATAACTCTTTTCTGTTTTCATCTGTGGTAGCAAATGGCGCGTTTCGCTTCTTTTTACATACTGGTTAGACATTTTCTTTCAATTCACTTCTAGCTGCACCCTTACAAAACGAGCTGATAAGTGAATCCCATACGTCGAACTTTTTCATCCAATCCCACTAGATTTTCTGTATCTTTCATTACGTATATCTTTAGTTTTTTTTTCCCCCCCGTGAAATTTAACATTTACGATTATTTCTCCTTCGAATTTTATACGCTTTCCTGTCACGGACTTAGCAATTTTTTGTGTATGTAACATTGTTGGCCTGTTAAGCTTTTTCCATGTCTGTAGGTTAATTATCGTTAGATCGGAACCCGATTCTAGTTGCAATTTTATCTTTTTATTTAAGATTTCAAGTTTCACATATTTCTTTATGTTGGTATTGTCTTCGTCATGCATCCTATTAGCTCTTATCTTACTAGTAGCTTTTCTATTGCTATATTGGGATGCCTTGTGCCCCATTTTTCCACACACAAGACAGTTTTTATATTTAAAACGGCAATCCTAATTCCAGTGTAGTCCTCCACATCGATAACATGCAGATGGGAGGTGGTTTATATTTGCTTCGATTTTCGTCATAATTTGTCCTATATGTTGTACTTTTTCCCTTATTATAGAATTTCTGTTTTCTTTCCGGGTGGGTGAAGAACGTAAACTTTTGTTTAACTTATGTATATGTGATACTCCTGACTCCTCAATGTTCTTCGAGTCTTTTCTTTATACGCTTATATTCTTCGTCTTCAACTTTTTCCGTGCGTCAGAGCGTCTTTATCTTCAACGTCAAACTCATTATTTTAGAAGCGTCTAAACCAATCTCTGCGTGTTACTACCGACAGAGCATTGTCGTCGTAAGTCTCAACACGAATTCTGTGTGATTCAGCTGCAGATTTATTTTGAATAATGTAGTGCAGTAAAATTCCCCGTAAATACACTTTCTTTGGAACGAAATCCGATATGTTTGACGCTATGAAAAACAAAGTTGTTTGCACTTCGGCGAAATGACATACACTGAATTCCAAGCTTTCTTATAGTACTTCCTCACAGATGCGTTACCATCTGAAACTACACGGAAGATTTTCCAGGAACACCATCTGTTGGAAAACAGCGAGAACTTATTTAAGGTTCTAATACATCAATATATATATATGATAAAATAAAGTTTTAAGGCATGCTATATTTCTGGATTAAAGTACTCAATATCAGTGATAGACCATTAAAGTGGACGCTGAAGTCAAAACCATGCGTTGACAGTCTGTTTCATGATTATACGCAATATATATATATATATAAATATATATATATATATATATATATATATATATATGTTTTACAGTTCAAAATGTTGAGGTAACACTGGTAATTTTTTAAATTGTCCCAAAATCGAGATGTTTTGTATTTTAAATAAGAAAAATTATTATACATGGTTAAAATAGTGAAACATAAATTTTTATTAAATATTTTATTATGACAAAAAGGAAAAAGCATTTTATGATTAAATTTTGCTCTCGTCAAAATATCCTCCATTAGCCTTGATTACTGCAGCACAAACTTTTGGCATTCATTGCAAAAGTATAAGTTTGATAATTGGTTCCAATCTTTTTTCAATGACACTAAGAGCTCTTTTTCATTCACTGTCAAGTTCATGCTAATTCTGGGTGTGGCTTCAAAATTTTCAACTGTAGTATATATATATATATATATATATATATATATATATATATATATATATATATATATATATATATAATGAAATGGACGAAGCCTGACAATTATTTTAATACATTTATTGTTTATAAGTTATTTTTATCGATACAAATATTGAAATAAATGCTCTGTTTATAATAAACGGCATTAACTACACCTATGAATTGTGTGTGTGTTGTCTGTGTCTGTGTGTGTTTGTATTGGGCAGCAATCTTTCTTTTATACAAGTTTCTTTAAAGACGACTGAGGAGGTACTGCGATGGTGTGTGAATTGTGTATAAGCATGAAACAGACTGTCGCCACTGGGTGTTGACTTCAATGTCAACTTACATATATATATATACATATATATATATATATATATATATATAATTATTTATTTGAATATTACAACATAAATATGTTATAAAATCACGACAAAAGTAGCCATTTTGTTTCAACACTTCTTGTGTCTTGTCAAGTGATAATATAGAATATAGAATAAATGGTTTTAAAAGTTTCAAATTAATCAACGATCCTTAGCTAAGAGTAATATATATATATATATATATATATATATATATATATATATATATATATATATATATGTATGTATGTATGTATGTATATATCAGAGGCACGCTGGAGTAATGGATAGCGGCTTAAAGAGCCAAGTTCGAACACCCTTGAGAAAATAATGAATCCTCTTCTTCTCCCTCCAGCTAAAAGTAATTAGTAGGACAGACTGGGTTCTATAGCCTTGGATGACAACTGGTCTAGGAGAAGGACAACACTGAATTGCAAACCTGCGGAGGGTCTTTTGGGGACTTTGTGGCACGTAGCGCACTAGGCCTCTATTTTCAGCCCTTCAAAAAGTGCGGTTGGTTCTGCACAAAGCCTTTACCACTATAATAAATCATATGTACTGGTATCAGGCAGTCAGTTCTAGGGAACTGAGTTGCTAACACTTATATGTCGAATAAGACTGGCGAGTCCACCATATATATATATATATATATATATATATATATATATATATATATATATACCCAAGAATGGGATTGGTATATACGGAATAAATTCCAATAACCAACAATTATTATTCTTAATAGAGTGCTCAATACAGAGTAGAGCAGATATAATTATTTATTTAAATATTATAACATAAATATGTTATAAAATCACTACAAAAATAGCCATTTTGTTTCAATACTCCCGTTGTCTTATCAAGTGATGATGTTGAATGTAGAATAAAAAATAAACATTTATTCTACATTCAACATCATCACTTGATAAGACACCTGGAGTGTTGAAACAAAATGGCTCTTTTTGTAGTGATTTTATAACATATTTATGTTATAATATTTAAATAAATAATTATATATATATATATATATATATATATATATATATATATATGTATGGGGGGAATTTTCTATTGTGTATTCTTTATAATGTTTGCCGACGATAAATACATCATCTCCACTTTTTCATTCTGGTCAATCATTTTACCGCCAATAAAAAGATCTGAAGGAATCTGGATGTGGTTCTACTGAACTGATAAATATTCCGACAAGGAAACTAATGTATACCCCCAATATGTCAATGAACGCTGTAAAACATCGTCACAGATGAAGAAGATACTCAAAGCACCAATGACATAATCATACAGCCGGATGCAAAAAATACGATGGACTTAATAAAAACAGAAACTACAAGAGATCTTATACTTACAATCAGAAAGAGACAAATTAAGTTTACAGGTCACATGATGTACTGAAGGCAAACGGAAGTACAAGGATACGCCTGTTATCCACTTAACGATTTTGTGGGAACAGATAACAGAAAAAGCACAAATAAAGATGGTGAAGAGTCTGTAGTTTAGAGCAACAAAAGAAAGTTGTGAATAGCTAAGATCGTTTACGTCCTCAAGACACAAATCATTTTTTCCTTCCTAATATTTATTTGCCCATAAAGTATTTTATCTGGGTTGAGCCAGGAGAGAATGACAAGGGTTTAAATAATAACCGATGTTCTTGTCTAGAAGTTCATGTGGAAATCATTTTCCAAGTTTCAGAAATTTTCCTGGGGGTTGTAAATGACGTACTCTACTTGAGTGATTTCAAAAAGCAATAAAGTGTTTAGTACACTTCAAAAGCACTTTGAAAAATGTGCCTAACATTGCAAAAAAAGTAAGTACAAGGTTTTGCAACATCATTTAAAAAAAGAAACAGTAGTTTAAAACTGAAATTTATTCAAACAAAAATATTTTCAAAGTTTTCAGGTTTTATATTAATCACAGATTGAAAGACATAACATTTAAGTACGTTTTCTTAAACTTACATTGAAAGGACAGCACATTTTCAGTAAGCCGTTATAGTGAAATTTTCCGAGTTGATATGCATTGCGAAAATTTGATCTGAAATCTAAAACAGTAATTCTCAACATGGTCCAGATGGACAACTGGTGGTCTATATAGCATTGCTACTGGTCAGCAGAGAATTCATAGCCATAAATTCATAGCCATAAATGTATCTAAATTATTCAGATTATGAAAAATTAAAAAATGTTTTGTTTAATTACATACATGTCCATTATAATAAAAAACAAAAAAAAAATTACATTGATATTATGCAACATTATGTTTATTATATTTTTTATCATATATATTTATATATCTAAATCTATATCTATATATATCTATCTATCTATATATATATATATATATATATATATATAATTATTTATTTGAATATTACAACATAAATATGTTATAAAATCACGACAAAAGTAGCCATTTTGTTTCAACACTTCTTGTGTCTTGTCAAGTGATAATATAGAGTATAGAATAAATGGTTTTAAAAGTTTCAAATTAATCAACGATCCTTAGCTAAGAGTAAACGCTGTTACGTAAGCCAGAGTGGCCAATCAAAAAACAAGTATAGGATGATTTGAAAAATTTGACAACTAAGCAAGGCTATCTAGATATTAAAAGATTTATAAAATTTGAAATTAAAATTAAAAGTAAAAAATTAAAATTACCTATTTAGAAATCTAAATCAGATCTCTATTAAGTTTTAAATTGTAGAATTAATAAGGAGAAAAAAATAAATAAATAAATAAATAAATAAATCTAAAAATAAAAATAAAAGATATATATGCTATTTAATTTATATTTTCATTGAAATTAAGTTGAAAGTTGTATTTAGAGTCCCAGACATAGATGTATACATTTTTCGTTACATTTCAGCATGTTAGTCGCCTCTCACGTGAAATCACTCGAACAACGGCATGCCAAACGCTCGGACGCATCTAGATATATACACACACATACAAAAAAGCAAACCACACATAGGCAAATGCACTACACCTACACACACACATCGATACACACAGGCACACACATCTACATTCAATATGATCCAGACGGTCAAATGTCGAAGCTATTCGTGGCTTAATATGTTATTAAACGAATTTAAACTTGAAAAATTTAAACAAATAACCATATATAAATATACATATATATATATATATACATATATATATATATATATATATATATATATATATATACATATATATATATATACACATACACACACATACACATATATATACATATATACATTTTTGAAAACATATAGTTTTCGACACATTTACAGACAAAAGTAAATAACCACCTCCACATATAATTGAACACTCGCACATCCGCATATAAATTAATACATGCACCCGCATAGACACATATAAGGATAATAGGTACGCATACACAGACCTACGTACATAAACATACACATAGATAAGCACATATAAATATATTGACCCATACGTCGACGCAGAAAAGTAAATAAGGCAAGTGAAGAAATACATATAAAGATGCAACCATATACAAGCACACACATACATACATACACATCTAGATGTACATACATAAGCACGCATGCATATATGTATATACACTAAATATATATATAGACATTTACAAATACAAGTGTATACATGAAAAATTAAACAAACGTAAATTAAAACGACATGAGTATAAAAATGCATATACACATCCGCTAGTACATATATATACACACATACATACGCAACTACACATAGATATATACACATATATATCTACAGACATACATATACATACATACAAACATATTCACAAATATATATACGCATATATACATATACATATATATATATATATATATATATATATATACATATATAAACACACATACACATATACATACACACACATACACATATACGCACACACACATACATATACAAACACATATACATATATACATAAACATATAGACACATGCATAAAAAAGGAAAAAGAAATAAGCATACATAGACCAACTTATATTCTAATAATATTCCAACAACATTATGATAAAATATATTAAAAGTTAATCATAATTTAAGAAAAGAACAACGGTCTGTAAGCAATTAAAGGTACTTTATCAACAAAAGTAGATTTTAGTTTGTATCTATGATACACTCCAAGACACTAAAGCCTACATACAAATACACATACAATGACACACCAACATATATATATAAATATCTAATCCTATATAAATACCCTAATCGACACATCCAGATAAACAATACAGAGACAGTCGAGCTCAACCATATAATCACCCACACATACATATAAATATACACCCATATACAAACACATATACATAAACATATACATATTTAAACATACATATATAAACATATATATGCATATATAAACCTATACATACACATAGAAACATACATACTACATATACATATATATATGCACACTCACACATACATATACATACATATGCAATAGGCATACATATATCTACACTCACACAAGTACACATAAATATCCCCATATACCCATACATATACTCACACATTTAGTGGTAGACACTTACCAGAATTTACTCCCTTACTCATACACATAAACAGGTTAACCTATGATAGAAGCCAATATACGCAACGATATACCTTCATAAAAAAAAAAAAAAAAAAAAAAAAAATCATATATATATCCCTATATACACATATACATATCCTACAGTAGAAATAACTCTACATAACATACACATATATACATCTAAATACAGACACGTATGATACTTTGTAAGTACCCAGTACACATTCATATCGATAAGGCGACTATCATGCTAAAAAGGTAATAGTCTATTAAGTTTCATTTATCATTATCATAGAAAGTATATGATTTCTATACTAAGTTAAATTTAAGACGATGCTTACAGTTAACTGTTAGTTCATATCTTTGATTTAAAAGATCAGTCTTATTTTTAAATCTAATTATTTCAAGTTTCTCGTTAAGGCATAAGTAACACGGGGCATATAGTGAGTTACAGTCCGGGCCTTTCTAATTAATTTCCATTTAACCTTAGGTGTTTTATTTTTCTCTTTTAGACTCCAAAAGTATTTGGATAATATATATATATATATATGTTATATATGCTATATACAATGTAATTTTTTTATTCATGTAATTTGTTCATGTTATCAGTAGAAAAGAAACAGACTAAGACTGAATGACATCATCGAAACTGATTATGATATCTTGTGCGAGAAACACCAAGAACAAGGTAGTCACTATCTGAATGGACTAAGACTGAATGACATCATCAAAATTGATTATGATAACTTGTGTCAGAAACACCAAGATGAAGGTAGTCACTAGCTGAATGGATTAAGACTGAATGACATCATCAAAATTGATTTTGATATGTTGTGTAAGAAACACAAAGATCAAGGTAGTCTTTAGCTGAATGGACGAAGACTGAATGACATCTTCAAAATTGATTATGTCTTGTGTCAGAAACACCAAGATCAAGGTAGTCACTAGCAGAATGGACTAAGACTGAATGACTTCATCAAAATTGATTATGATAACTTGTATGAGAAACACCAAGATCAAGATAGTCACTAGCTGAATGGAATAAGACTGAATGACATCATCAAAATCGATTATGATATATTGTGTTAGAAACACCAAGAACAGGATAGTCACTAGCTGAATGGAATAAGACTGAATGCCATCAACACAATTGATTATGATATCTTGTGTCAGAAACACCAAGATTAAGGTAGTCACTAGATGAATGGAGTAAGATAGAATGAAAACATCAAAATTCATTATGATATGATGCGTGAGAAACACCAAGATCAAGGTAGTCACTAGGTGAATGGGCTAAGACTGAATGACATCATCAAAATTCATTATGATATGATGCGTGAGAAACACCAAGATCCAGATAGTCACTAGCTGAATGGACTAAGACTGAATGACATCATCAAAATTCATTATGATATGATGCGTGAGAAACACCAAGATCCAGATAGTCACTAGCTGAATGGACTAAGACTGAATGACATCAACAAAATTCATTATGATATGATGCGTGAGAAACACCAAGATCCAGATAGTCACTAGCTGAATGGACTAAGACTGAATGACATCATCAAAATTCATTATGATTAAGCCAACTGCCCACGCTAGTTTACATCACCTGGCATACACAAGTAGTCTCCTGGTGCTGATGATGGTGAACTTAACCTTCCGATGAATTTCAGAAATCGGGTCAACTTATACGAATTTTGACAACTACATATATATATATATATATATATATATATATATATATATATATATAATCATTAACTGTGAACTTAAAGAGATATATATATTAATATGTATAAAGAATTGAAAACATATATGTAAGTACTGATATATGAAAGTACACGCGTACTTGTGTATATAGATACATGTGTATGTGACTATGTGTGTAATTGCACATGTAAATGAACGTATGTATATATGTGATTTGCATAAGTATATGTGTGATAAATATTTATGTATATGATAAAACAAAATATTTAATAATCGCCTTCAATCATTACTCCATCTTAATTGAAGACCAAAACCTTAAGTAAAAAAGATTACCCATCTAAAAATAGTCTTTAATTACATTTATGAATTAGACTCAAACTGATAGAGAAGTTGCCTTAACAATCATTTACAATATTGAAATATTAATATAAGTAAACTGTTATAATTTAAATAATTAGTATTAATGTAATTTCTATGAATGTATTTTTAAATATACTATTTAAATAATATTAAATCCCTAAATTACTTGTTAAAAGAGTTAGAATTTTAAATTGCTAGCAAATATCAATTTAATTTCATCGGTGTTTTTAAAAATTAAATTGCTATCAAACATTGAAATATTTTTTACATAAATTGCTAAAGTTATCTCTCCTAATGTCGCTTAGCAAAACTTAATGACAGCTTCTTTCTCTCTACTTCCCCCTTCCTTCTTTATTTCCCTCTTCTCCCGCCTTCCCTCTCAATATATCACTTCCGTTAAGTTAGCCGAGTAAATAGATCAATGTCTGGGCCCCCTACATTAATACTAAGTATGATAGATAGAAATATTAATGTAAACCCTCTCTATATTCGATCATGTCTCTCACACTACACCTCATTTCCCTCTCTGCTAAATTAAATAAACTTAATACTACTCGTCAAAAGTGATTGGTTCATTTCAATTTTCATTTATCATTTTTCGTTTCACCGTTTGGAAGTGGAGTCTGAGGAGCCAGTGTCCTTTAATAAAGGGCTTGGCGAAATAAATTATTACATGGAGCCTTAAAGTTGTCTGTTTTTCCTTTAAATTATTTGCTCTGGATTTACATTGAGCTCTCAGGATTTCAACCTTTTGGGGACTACCTATACGGATTACCAAATTCTTCTTAGCCTATATATATATATATATATATATATATATATATATATATATATATATATATATATATACACAGATAGACTGTTTCGTTATATCACAGTTCATCAGTGTGGCTAGACATCCTATTGTTTC
>OZ038507.1:77318083-77333083 GCA_964036315.1 Acanthosepion esculentum
AGGACTGGTATATACGGGATAAATTCCAATAACCAAAAATTATTATTCTTAAAAGAGTGCTCAATACAGAGTAGAGCAGATATAATTATTTATTTAAATATTATAACATAAATATGTAATGAAATCACTACAAAAATAACCATTTTGTTTCAACACTTTTGGTGTCTTATCAAGTGATGATGTTGAATGTAGAATAAATGGTTTTGAAAGTTTCAAATTAATTAACGATCCTTCGCTAGGGGTAAACGCTGTTACATAAGCTAAAATGACCAATCAAAATACAAGTACATGAGAATTCAAAAAATTTGACAACGAAGCAAGGTTATCATAGATATTAAAAGATTTATAAAATTTGAAATTAAAAGTAAAAGTAAAAAATTACCTATTTAGAAATCTAAATCTAATCTCTATTAAGTTTCAAATTAAGGAATTACTGAGGAGAAAATAAAAAATACATATGTTATTTAATTTATTTTTTCATTGAAATTACGTTAAAAAGGATGTTGGTATCTCCAGACAAAAATGTATACATTTTACAGTTTACTTCAACTGTGATGACCACCTCTCACGTAAAACAATCCAAACACACTCAGGTTATAATACATAAGCGCCCAGACATATTTAGATATATATACACACAAAAAACGGTGGCGAGACACGACCCTTGATAAAAAAAACGAACACACACACACAAACACACACACACAACCAAACGTGCATGCACTTTCCTTACAGATAGACATCGATAAACACAGGCACATACATCCACATGCACATTGACCTAGACAATCAGACGCAATAGCCAAAACATATTCGGGGCTTAATATGTTACTAAACGAATTCTAACTTGAAATATAACTAATCTGGGCAAATATATATAGATAAAATTAGTAAAAAACGAGAAAGATTTAACGAAAATAGGAATGAAAAGGGCAATTTCGGCTCAGGAAGAAAGACATAAGGAAAGAAGGCTTGGAGAATATCACACTCATTTAGTATACTAATGTCAAGGGTGTGCCGCGAGAAACATCGAGTTACATCCCAGACTAGTCTGTGTGGATACTAATCAGAGCTGGTG
Organism: Acanthosepion esculentum; assembly: GCA_964036315.1. Lineage (NCBI taxonomy): Eukaryota > Metazoa > Mollusca > Cephalopoda > Sepiida > Sepiidae > Acanthosepion > Acanthosepion esculentum. The sequence goes on from OZ038507.1 coordinate 77,319,162, forward strand.
ACTTAGAGCAATGGTAAATGTAGTAAAAACGTTAGTAAATTTAAAAGTGAAATTTATTCGAATAAAAATATTTTTTAATTTTTTTCGTTTTTAAATTAATCACATTTTAAAGATATGCTCTTAAGTATATTTCACTTAAACATGTTGTTTCATAATTTACATACAAGGAATTTTCGTTAAGGTTTTTGGTGAGTTTTTCCGACTGTAGATATCAAAATCCAGGGTTAATTTGCAAATATTTGTAGCGGACCGTGCGGGTGAAGATGTGAAGATATATCAGAAGGTTAAACTTTCCTGCTGGCGGGTCCAGCTACATGAGAATGTCGGACTTTAATTAAGTCCAAAGAAGATAAAGAAAACAAACAAGACCGATATATATGGGTAAACAAATATATATTAATAACAAAACAAGTTAAACAAAGACATGGACTGTTACATAGAGTTTGTATGGAGAAATTATGTGTGTGTGTTGTAAGTGTTCGTACGTACGTGTATTGTTCTTAGCGCGTTCCCAGAATTTGGGAAACGCTGTATCTGTGGGAGGTCACCTATTGGTGTAAGTGGAAAAAGAAATATTTTACCTCGTCTCCGCGCGAGGTAGCGGCCCGAGGCCTAAGTCGGAAAAAAGAAGAGAGATTTTACCTCATCTCCACGCGAGTCGGAAAAGAGAGAGAGAGAGAGAAGGGTCAGCCAGTGTTTATAGCCAGGGGAGAGAGACACCTGTTGAAGGATTAAGAACTGAGGAGGAGCTAACTCCGACATATTTACCAGTAACACATTTTTGAAAAAAGAAATATTGCCAGCAGTACATCTTTGGAAAAAAATATAATTTTTTTTTAAACAAATATTAGCAGCAATAAAAATCATGTTATCATTAAATAACCCATTGAGGTTGATATACCGTAAAACAAAACAAACCAAACCAATATATACTGAGTGAGATAGATAGATAGATAGATAGATAGATAGATAGATAGATAGATAGATAGATAGATAGATAGATAGATAAAAAAAATATTACCAGAAATAAAAATCTTGTCGGCATTAAATAACCCATTGACGTTGATATGCCGTGAAACAAACCAAACTGACCCAATATATACTGAGATAGATAGATAGATAGATAGATAGATAGATAGATAGATAGATAGATAGATAGATAGATAGATAGATAGATAGATATGATGCAGACTGGGATAGATAGATAGATAGATAGATAGATAGATAGATAGATAGATAGATAGATAGATAGATAGATAGATATGATGCAGACTGAGATAGATAGATAGATAGATAGATAGATAGATAGATAGATAGATAGATAGATATGATGCAGACTGGGATAGATAGATAGATAGATAGATAGATAGATAGATAGATAGATAGATAGATAGATAGATAGATAGATAGATAGATAGATAGATATGATGCAGACTGGGATAGATAGATAGATAGATAGATAGATAGATAGATAGATAGATAGATAGATAGATAGATATGATGCAGACTGAGATAGATAGATAGATAGATAGATAGATAGATAGATAGATAGATAGATAGATAGATAGATAGATAGATAGATATGATGCAGACTGGGATAGATAGATAGATAGATAGATAGATAGATAGATAGATAGATAGATAGATAGATAGATATGATGCAGACTGGGATAGATAGATAGATAGATAGATAGATAGATAGATAGATAGATAGATAGATAGATAGATAGATATGATGCAGACTGAGATAGATAGATAGATAGATAGATAGATAGATAGATAGATAGATAGATATGATGCAGACTGGGATAGATAGATAGATAGATAGATAGATAGATAGATAGATAGATAGATAGATAGATAGATAGATATGATGCAGACTGGGATAGATAGATAGATAGATAGATAGATAGATAGATAGATAGATAGATAGATAGATAGATAGATAGATAGATAAAAAATATTACGAGCAATAAAAATCTTGTCGGCATTAAATAACCCATTGAGATTGATATGCCGTAAACAAACCAAACCAAACCAAACCAAAAAGCACTTTGAAGATTCTAAAAAACTTTGAAAACAATGTTGTTTTTTTTTGCAGACCTCACACTGAAAACACCTTTCATCCGTTGTCTTTGGAACTTTTTCTTTCATCACAATCGTTATGTGTCTCTCAAACTCAATCAACTAATCACCCTCTTCTGTAACTTGATGCAATAATCCCAAATGAATTTTGTTTTAAACTACGCAAAAAAAACTTTTAGAGCCCAAATCCTAGATTCCTGGCTGCAATGGCTCTTGTATAAGTTCTAACTTACTCTGTAATAATTATAGAAAATTGTATTAATTTAAGAAATTAATTATAGAAAATTGTATTAATTTAAGAAATTAATTATAGAAAATTGTATTAATTTAAGAAATTAATTATAGAAAATTGTATTAATTTAAGAAATTTACAGAACATGATTCCAAAATCTGTTTACAATTCTATGTAAGGTGTTCAAAAAAGCACTTATCAACTCCAGATAGAATTACCTTAATAAGGGTGGGTAGGTCGAACTTAACCCTTTCACTGCAACATGTGTTATTTAAGCTCTCATACAACACCATTCGTGTATCTTTTTAGTACGATGCTTAGGCATCAACCTTATGAAAGTACTACTTTATTTACATAAACAAAATTACGTTTATTAATACATTAACTGCTGGCTTGGATATTGGAACCCTTGCATAACATAAGCCTCGACATTGAGAAATAATAGCTTTCTTAATCTCATCTTTTATGAACAGATGTAAATATTTTCACTGAAAATTGATCATGAAAATCGTTGATCTAGATATAAAAAAAATAACTTATTTTACTGTAACAAGATGCACAACAAATATATAAAATATGAAAATGCAATAAAAAATGAAACACGCTCACAAACACACACACACACACATATATATATATATATATATATATATATATATATATATATATATATATATATATATATATATATATATATATGTATATAGATAGATAGATAGATAGATAGATAGATAGATACATGATATATATATCGAGAGATAATATGTTTTTCCTCTTCGTTTTTAATTTCTTGTGCTTTTCTTCTTTCTGTCTTTCTTTCTTCCTTGTAATTTCTTTCTTTTTTTCCTCCTGCTTTCTTTCTAGTATTTTTCATTTCTTCACTCCTCTTTTTCTTTCTTTCTTCACTTCTTTCCTTCTTTCTTTCTCCTTTCTTTCTTTCTTGTAATTTCTTTCTTTTTTTTCCTCTTGCTTTTATTTCATTTATTCTTTCTAGTATTTTTCATTTCTTCACTTCTTTCTTTCTTTCTCTCTTTCTTTCTCGTGCCTTCCCTCTTTCAGTTTTTATCGTGCTTTCTTTTTTATTTATTTATTTCTAGTGCTTTGCTTCTTTCTTTTTTCTTGTACTTTTCTTTTTTCTTTCTTTCTTTCTTTCTTCCTTCCTTTCGTTCTTTCTTTCTTTCTTGTTATTTCTTTCTTTTTTCTCCTGTTTTTATTTCATTTCTTCACTGCATTCTTTCTTTCTTTCTTCCTTTCGTTCTTTCTTTCTTTCTTTCTTTCTTGTAATTTCTTTTTTTTCCTCCTGCTTTTATTTCATTTATTCTTTCTTTCTAGTATTTTTCATTTCTTCACTTCTTTCTTTCTTTCTTTCTTTCTTTCTTTCTTTCATTCTTTCATTCTTTCTTTCTTTCTTTCATTCTTTCTTTCTTGTAATTTCTTTCTTTTTTTTCCTCTTGCTTTTATTTCATTTATTCTTTCTTTCTAGTATTTTTCACTTCTTTCTTTCTGTCTCATGCCTTTCCTCTTTCACTTTTTATCGTGCTTTCTTTTTCATTCATTTATTTCTTGTGCTTTTCTTCTTCCCTTTTTCTTGTACTTTTCTTTTTTCTTTCTTTCTTTCTTCTTTTTGTTCTTTCTTTCTTTCTTTCTTTCTTCCTAGTGAATTTATTCACTTTCGCACTCTTTATTCTTCTCTCTTGCTCCTTCCTTCCTCGTGACATCGAAATCTTACAAGCCCTGAACAACTTTAGAAATTTCTTTTATTTCACTTTCTTGCCAAAATATATACCATAAAACCCTCAGAAGATAAGCAGGCAAGTCTTTTAGAGTTTTGGCAGATTAATATCTGACACTTAACAATCAGAAGAAAATTCCCACTTGAACCAAGTACTAATGCGGTTATTTTCGGTGGCTAACATTTATATATATATATATATATATATGTGTGTGTGTGTGCGTGTGTGTGTGTGTGTGTGTGTTGTTATATATATATATATACATATATATATATATATATATATATATATATACAGGGGTTGGACAACATAATTGGAACAGTTGCAAAATCCACTCTAATATTTCAAAGACCTTTTATATTAAGAACTTTAACTAAAACTTCGTATTTTCAGGTTATATCTATTATAAATACATTTATTTATCTAATTTACTGTCTTTGTCTTATTTATTTTTAGAATTTAGTAAAATTTAAGCTAAATGCGTGACCTCTCCGAGTTCGAAAAAGAGCAAATTGTTGGAGCTCGCATGGCAGGGGCCTTGATCACTAAGGTTGCTGAACTGTTTGGTTTTTCAAGAGCTACCATATCAAGAACACTGATGCAATCCGATAAACAGGGCAAGACCTCTCGCAACCGTAGTAATTCGGGCCGGACTTGCAAATTTACTGACAGAGACTGACGTTCATTGAAACGCAATGTGGCAAAAAATCATCGGAAAAATGCGGCCAAAGTAACTGCTGAGTTGAATAACCATCTGAATCGTTCAGTTTCTACTAAAACTGTTCGCCGTGAGCTCCATAAGGCTGCATATCATGGAAGAGCCGCTGTGAGGAAACCTCTTCTCTCCACTCGCAACATTCAGAAGAGGTTGATGCGGTGCAGAGATCACAATGCCTGGTCTGCAGATCAATGGAAGCAAGTCATATTCTCAAACAAGTCCAGTTTTTCTCTTTTCCCAACTTCAGGGAGAGTTTATGTGTGGAGGCAGCCCAAAGAAGCTTACAACCCTGACTGCCTTCTTCCAACAGTGAAGCATGGAGGTGGATCAGTGATAGTTTGGGCTGCCATTTCATGGAAATGTCTCAGTCCAATAGTTGCCCTGCATGGTACAATCATAGGATACAGGTTCGATTCCTGTCGGAGGATGTATATTTTCTATGAAACTTTCTCGGACATTCAGGCCGGTAAATGTTGTTAATACTGTTTATTATAAACAGAGCATTTACTTAAATATTTGTATCTATAAAAAAAAAGAATGTATTAACATAAAAATGTCTTAATATATATATATATATATATATATATATATATATATATATATTATAAATTAATAGATTTAAAATATGGTTTTACCGCTACACAGTGATGACCATGTTTCAGAAATGGAAGCTAAGGCCCCTGAATTTAATTTTGTTATTAAACCAAAGACATTAGTTCCATTTCCTCATCAAGCGAATTTTTAATAACAAAATTAAATTCAGGGGCCTTAGCTTCCATTTCTGAAACATGGTCATCACTGTGTAGCGGTAAAACCATATTTTAAATCTATTAATTTATAATATTAATGCTCTGTAAATTTAAATTTACATAGAGCACTATTGTGTAAAAATAAAAATATCTATAAGAACACCGGATTTTATATCTTACTGTTCTTTCCTTTTTATTTATATATACATATATATATATATATATATATAATTGAACATAGAAGTCAACACTTAGAGGCGACAGTCTGTTTCATGCTAGATGCTATGATATTGGGCACTTTATCCCATAAATATAGCACATATTTCTTCATATATAGGGTGAATGATGCCATAATAATATAACAATATTTCGTTCTCTCACGTGGTACGGCATCATGGAACCGCGTCGCGCATTCACGACCTGCGTCTGCTATTCTGCGACCGTTATCGTTGCATAGCAATTTTCTATGTCAACATAACAGAATATCATCTTTGGTGGTGAATATCTTTGCTTTAATGTCCGTATAACCACTCCAAGATGGCTCATGTAAGCCGAAAGCTTAGATCAAGGACCGACTTGATAAAAAGATATCCAAATTTTGGACTTATCTGTAAAAATTACTTGAAGAATATAAAGTGAGGGCCTTTTTTTATATAATTTTTAGCTACCCCGAAAACTTTAACATTTAGGAAAATATTCTCCATAATCTAATTTTTTATTGAATTTTAGGTATTTTGATATTAATTTTACTCTTATTTTCTGATAATGTATATGGAGGTTCGTATTTAAAAAGCTCGTCACGTTTATACACACACAAAAGGAGATTTTTTTAAATGCTGGGGATCGCTGAATTGTAGTAAGCTCTTCCATTTATTGTTATTGTCCTAGCGTAGCTTAGATGCGGTACAAGGCTGAAATTATGGAAGCACACAGTGAGGATCGAAGTCACTATTTAGTCGTAATTGATCTAGTGATACAAACTTGCTAACTATTACACCACGTCGAAGTGACCCAAACCTTAGGATTAATAAATATAGCTTTTACTTAATAACAATATTACCTAACAGGTATAATTTAATACAGGATTTTAAAAGGTTTACGACTTTATATATTATTCAAATTATTTTTTTCTTGTAATTTTTTTCTTGTAAAAATTGATTCTTAATCGGCAAAATATTTTCAAGACAATGGTGTCCATAATATATAATATTCGTAAAAGCAATTAAAAGCTTTTCTAGACGGATATGCAATGTAATTGGCCCTGATCTGTCATTTCGTCTGCAGCCGCTCTCTCACAGACGCGACGTTGCCTCGCTCTGTCTTTTTTACAAATACTTTCACGGTAATTGCTCCGATGAGCTGCTTTCGCTTGTCCCTAGGCCTCATGAATTTAAACGTCCTACGAGGCTAGCATCCCGTTCCCACCCCTTCACAGTTGAAACTGCTAGATGTAGACGTCTCTTCTACTCCAATAGATTCATGTCTCGCACGTCTCGCCTGTGGAACTCCCTTCTTTATTCCTGTTTCCCTGACAAATACAATCTCCGACTATTTAAGTGTAACGTCAATCGACATCTCCAGTTGCCTTGATCTATCCACTTCCCTTCTCCACATCCTTTCACCTTTCATCCCTATCTGCTCTCGCTCCAAATCTTCTGTAACCCCCTTGCCTTGATCGATCCACTATCTTTCTCCACATCCTCTCCTTTACCACTCCTATCTGCTCTTCCTCCAAACCTTCTGTAACCCTTGCGTGCTAGTGGCCTCCAGCCTTGCTTGGGGTGATAAGCTTAAAAAAAAAATTGACTAATGTCTTATTGCATTTTTTCTTATTTTACGATTCAGAGCAGATTTTTGCTAACTGATGATCCTGTTTAAAAAAAAAATATTGACGATTTAAACTGTCCAAAGAGTTCTGCTCATAAGTAAATACAAACATTAAGCGGTACAAAATTAATTTTTTAAAATTTCATAGAGTAGGGGTAACAAATTTAAAAATTGTTCTCACCAAGATTTTCTAAAAAGAAATATTTCTAAAATAATTTCATTCATTTGTAAGTAAGGCCTGAAATTTTCATTAAAAACCCGACAATTATTTGATTTTTGCAAGAATATCCAATTCAATGTGTTTTCACTGCAAAAAAGGGGGCTAAAATTTTCTATACAATTAAATATTAACCAAAATTTCGAAACTTTTAAAAAGGATCAAACAATATAAGTTATTAATTTCAGAACAAAAAACAAAACGCGTTAAATTTCTTCTGCTAATTGATGCTCCCCGCTGACGCAAGAAAAACATTTTTACCCAAAATTTCGAAGGTTCTGAAAATGGACAAAAAATATAAGTTAATAATAAAAATTGGAACGTTTAGAAAACAGATAAAAAATACGTTAATAATAAAATTTCGAACGTTCTAAAAACGGATGAAAAAAAAAATTACTTAATAATAAAATTTCGAACGTTCTAAAAATGGATAAAATATAATGTAATAATCAAATTCTCAACGTTCTAAAACGGATAAAAAATATTTTCTTTACTAATAAAAATTCGAACCTTCTAAAAACGAATAAAAATATAATTTGAAAACAAAATTTTGAACGTTCTAAAACGGATAAAAAAAATTATTTAATAATAAAATTTCGAACGTTCTAAAAACGGATAAAAAAGTATAATTAAATAATGAAATTCCAAACGTTATAAAACGGATAAAAACGCATAATTTAATAAAACTTCGAACGTTCTAAAAACGGATAAAAATATAATTTGAAAACAAAATTTCGAACGTTCTAAAACGGACGAAAAAGATTTTTAGTAACAAAATTGCGAACGTTCTAAAAAAGATAAAAAATATAATTTAATAATAAATTAGGGAAAGTTCACAAACAGCTAAAACAAATAAGTCAATAATAAAATTAACGTTCTAAAACGGATAAAAATATAATTTAATAGCAAAATTTAGGACGTTCCAAAAACGGATAAAAATGTATAGTTAAATAATAGAATTTCAAACGTTATAAAACGGATAAAAACGCATAATTTAATAATAAAATTTCGAACCGTCTAAAAACGGATAAAAATATAATTTGAAAACAAAATTTAGAACGTTCTAAAACGGTTGAAAAAAATTATTTAATAACAAAATTGCGAACGTTCTAAAAAGGATAAAAAATGTAATTTAATAATAAATTAGCTAAAGTTCTCAAACAGGTAGAAAAAATAATTCAAATAAAATTAACGTTCTAAAACGGATAAAAATATAATTTAATAGTAAAATTTAGAATGTTCTAAAAACGGATAAAAAAGTATAATTTAATAATGGAATTTCAAACGTTATAAAACGGATAAAAATGCATAATTTAATAATAAAATTTCGAACCGTCTAAAAACGGATAAAAATATAATTTGAAAACAAAATTTAGAACGTTCTAAAACGGATGAAAAAAAAATTATTTAATAACAAAATTGCGAACGTTCTAAAAAAGCTAAAAAATATAATTTAATAATAAATTAACGAAAGTTCTCAAACAGCTAAAAGAAATAATTCAATAATAAAATTAACGTTCTAAAACGGATAAAAATATAATTTAATAGTAAAATTTAGAACGTTCTAAAAACGGATAAAAAAGTATAATTTAATAATGAAATTCCAAACGTTATAAAACGGATAAAAACGCATAATTTAATAAAACTTTGAACGTTCTAAAAACGAATAAAAAAGTACAATTTAATAAAATTCCAATCGTACTAAAAACAGATAGCAAAGTATAATTTTGTAATAAAATTTCAAACGTTCTAAAAAGGGATAAAAAAATATAAATTAATAATAAAAATTTCACTTATTCTAAAATGGATAAAAAAGTATAATTTAATAATGAAATTTAGAACCTTCTAAAACGCATAAAAATTATTTAGTAATAAAATTTCGAATGTTCTAAAACGCATAAAAAATATAATTTAATAATAAAGAATTCGTTTGGTGTTTAAAGGCACTATGCAGTTATATTTGTCCATTGACGCGCTCCATGGCTGAGAGAATAAAATCGTATATCTCATGACGATTTCGTTTCAGGTAGACGAAAATAAAAATAAAAATATGCTGTTTAATAAATAAACAGCGCGTTTACTCAAATACGAGTAACAACTAAAAATAATGTTTAAGTAATAATATATATATATATATATATATATATATATATATATATATATATATATATATATATATATCTTCTGGATTTTATGTTTAGATCATATCGTTTTTTATTGTGCGTAGTGTCACCACAAATGGATCCACTCGTTTCCGGTGTCTGTTTTTTTTAATTTCGGTCAGTGAATCGGTGGCGAATTATGCATTGAAAAATAATTCATATTTATCTGTATCTCACTCTTTTAAACCGTTATTTAACTCCTCTCTTTAAAACTTCTCTCTGTTAGATTTTAATCCCCACCTTCACCTTTAGGCCTTCCCGTTCTTCTTTCTTCTGTTACACCTCTCTCTAGGGCTTTCATACATTTCACTCTCACACTTGTTTCCCACTCCCACACATACACTCTCACTAAAATTTTGCTTTTTATACCCGGAGTTATATTTTCCTTTTGAATTTGTAGGTCTGATGGATTGGATCGCGATTTCGATTCCAATGTAACAAATTATAACCATGGAATATTAGTGTTTGTATATATATATATATTATATATATATATATATATATATATATATATATATATATATATATATATATATATATATATATATATATATATATATATATATATATATATATGTGTGTGTGTGTGTATATATATATATATGTGTGTGTGTGTGTGTGTGAAGATCAAGATAATCAGTGCATGAAAGCTGCTCTCCCAGCTGCTCAAGCTCGAACAAAACAATAAGGAAAAAACTTTCAATTTATGATTGACTTAGCAGAAGCCTCCTGTTACTTTCTGCGATAAACTGGTTACCAACCAAACCTATAGGACCCAGACTCTTCTTCTATATGATCCCTATCTGGGGGGGTGGAATTCAATAATACCTTTCCCAAGGGTATATGCGCGAAAGTAAATATAACGAACTCGACTGGAATTTTCTTATCTGGAGCCGTTATCCATCACACCACCTGCACACCCAAGCTTACAACACCTGCTATTCCCAAACGGCGACCCATCTGGAAACTGAGCAGGTTCAACGTTGCTTAAATTCGGTGATTGAACGAGAACCGATGTTTCAACGTGATACTGCCGTCATCATTCTCAGTCTTTCTTTTATATGCCGTGTCCTTTCAGGACGTAGGCGATCATGGCCCTCCACTTCCCCCTATCCCTTGTGGCTCTCAACATGTTTTTGTGTTTCTGCCAACTCCCCCAGACCACACTCCGCCATCCACCTGCCCAAGCCCGACAAGTATGTCATACGCAGCTTTCTCTTGTCTATTTTTCTCTCTATTCGTCCCCTGAGTATCAGATTCTCCACGCCCTCCTTTCTCATCACGTGTCCCAGAAATTTCATCTGCCTCTTCCTTATGTTAAGCATAAGCTTCCTCCATGTTTGCATCCTCTCCAAGACTTCATCGTGGCTCACATGCTCGGTCCATGATATCCTTAGCATCCTTCTGTAGATACATTTAATTACTCTAAACAAGCAGAAAGGTAGTTACCATAAATAAGAGCAAAATTTCTTTTTTAAAGCAAGAGAAAATTTAGCTAGCAGTTTCAGTTCACTCCAATAGTGCGTACCACAAACATCTAATAGATTCTGAACTTTATAGATTATAGATTTTATAGATTATAGATTTTATACTGGACATTTTCCTCCCTGGATATTTGCGTCCCTGGATAATTACGTACCTCTGGTAATTTTTTGAAGTTACCATTTTCTTTTTTAAGAAGTTGTTTAATATAGAAATTTGCACCCAATACCTTTAATTACTCTAAACAAGCAGAAAGGTAGTTACCATAAATAAGAAAAGTGAGCAAAATTTCTTTTTTAAAGCAAGAGAAAATGAATCTAGCAGTTTCAGTTCACACCAGCGGTGCATACCACAAATAGATTCTGGATTGTATAGGTTATATTTTTATTTGGAACCCATGGCTAAATTCCGAAAATCAAACACTGGTAGGAAAATATTTGTGGACGATGAAAATTATAGCTACCTTTATCATAAGAAAATGACGAAGAAGCAAAAACATACTGGTGATGTGAAGAGTGATCTTGCAAAACTGTTAATCTGTCATTGTATTTCAAACAAAAATAAAATTTCAATGTTTTTTATTTTATTCCTTTTTTAAAAATTTATGATTACTACCTGTGCTTTTTTTTTCAGATTTTATGGTAATTGTCTTTAAAAGCTTCAAAAGATTATCAGAGGTACGCAATTATCAGAGGTACGCAATTGTCTAGGGATGCAAATATCCAGGGACGCAACAGACCTGGACGCAAATGTTCACTACGCAAATGTTCACTACGCAACTGTCCTAGAACTGGACGATTGATATGGCCTAGCAATTCAGCACTCTTTTCCTTGTTCCTAATGAGAAATTTTCCTGTTTCTTAATACTTTGCATAGCTTGTGGAAGGCATCTTTCGCTATTCAAATGTGCCTTCGGATTTCCGTGCCACATTTTTCCGTCGTCTTCACAGATGGTTCGTAGGACACTTGTTTCTAAAACCGTATCGGATTATCCATTTTGCCGGATCAACCAAGGGTGCGTCACAGAGATTAAGCAAAATGTTCCGAACAAATTATTCACATCTCAGGTCCTTAAAACATTAGCACATTTAGGAACGGAAACATATTAAATTCTTTGACGAATGTTTCACTGTTGGAGATTCTCAGAAGATGGTTGATCATGGCTCTCTTCAACTTCCTATCCTTTGCAGCATTAGCTTTTTAATATCCCTTCCATTTCTTGTTCTGTCGGCCATTTGCACAAATACGTTAGGAAGATTTCTCGTTGTTTCCCTTTTCTGTCATTTTTTGCTTTCTGTATGCCGTGTGAGAGTTAAATTCTCTAACCCTTCTTTCCTCATTACGTTTTATTTTATTTCATTTTTTTTTTTAAGCGTTTCACCCCAAGCAAGGCGGGAAGCCACTAGCACGCAAGGGGTTACAGAGAATTGGAGCGAGAGCAAATAGGAGTGATAGAGGAAAGGATGAAGAGAAGGATAGGGAATAGATCAAGGCATCTGGAGACGTCGATTGACATTACAATAGTTGGAGATTATAGCTATCAGGAAAACAGGAAAAGGGGTGGAAGTTCCACAGGCGAGAGGTGCGAGACATGAAGCTATTGAATTAGAAGAGACGGCTACATTTAACAGCTTCGACAGTGAAAGGGTGTCAGCGAGATGCCAGCCTAGTTGGACGCTTAAAATTTATGAAGTCTCGGAACCAGCGAATACAGCTAATCGGAGCAGTTACCATGAAAGTATTTGTAAAAAGACAGAGGGAGGCGACGGCACGTCTGTGAGAGAGCGACTGCAGACGAGATGCCACGTATTCTAGAAATTTCAATTCTTTCTGATTCCAAGTATGTTTTCATTTTTTTTTTTAGAATATCGTCGTTCATTACAAGCTTATCCGTTATATTCTCAGCATCCTGCTGTAGACTATATCTTTGTTAAATCTAGTCTTCTCTTAATACTGTGATTGGATTATCCAGCATTCACTGTCATATAGTAGGATACATCTTGCATAGCAGGACAGTACACAATATACTGCTAACTTCCACATGTATGTGTGTTAATGTGATTGCCGAAGCACTAATGTACAGTATAGTCTTCAATATGAGTGATACCTGCTTTTCCCGAAGTTTGGTTTGGTTTATTTTGTTTTACGGCATATCAACCTCAATGGGTTATTTAATTCCGACAACATTTTTAGGATAGATTCGTATGAATAGAATATGTATTCTTTGGTTTAGATTGGTTTGGTTTATTTTGTTTTACGGCTTATCAACCTCAATGGGTTATTTAATGCCGACTACATTTTTAGGATAGATTCGTTTGAATAGAATATGTATTCTTTGGTTTAGATTGGTTTGGTTTATCTTGTCACACGGCATACCAACCCCAATGGGCTACTCAATGCCGACAAAATCTTTATTGCTGGTAATATTTTGTTTTGTCAAAAATCGGTTTATCTTAATATTTTTCCTACAAAAAACATATTTCCTGGTAATGATTTTTTCAAAAAAGTATTGCTGGTAATAGTTAAGTATTTACCCATAGCTGGGACCCCTAACAGGTGCTACCACCCCGGGTCAGGGTGGACCTAGAGACACCAGCAATTAAGAGGTGGTTCCACGCTCCTCAAAACCTCCTGACTAGAAGCCTTGCTGCTAGACGTAGTTTATCGTCTTACCCAGGACGCGGATGTAGTTTAACGTCTTACCCAATGCGGCTTTT
>OZ038507.1:77353083-77380583 GCA_964036315.1 Acanthosepion esculentum
TTCCCTAAATTTAAAATCCTGAAAGATCAGAATCCCGAAATTTAAAATCATGAAAAACCAGAATCCCGAAATTTAAAATCATGAAAAATCAGAATCCCGAAATTTAAAATCCTGAAAGATCGGAATCCCGAAATTAAAAATCCAGAAAGATCAGAATCCCGAAATTTAAAATCCTGAAAGATCAGAATCCCGAATTTTAAAATCCTGAAAGATCAGATTCCCTAAATTAAAAATCCTGAAAGATCAGATTTCCGAAATTAAAAATCCTGAAAAATTAGATTTCCGAAATTAAAAATCCTGAAAGATCAGAATCCTGAAATTAAAAATCCAGAAAGATCAGATTCCCGAAATTTTAAATCCTGAAAGATCAGAATCCCGAAATTTAAAATCCTGAAAGATCAGATTCCCGAAATTAAAAATCCTGAAAGATCAGATTCCCGAAATTTAAAATCCTGAAAGATCAGATTCCCGAAATTTAAAATCCTGAAAGATCAGAATCCCGAAAAATAGTCTTGGGAGAAATTGAAAAAAATATTTGGAAATCAAATTCTAAACATTTATAAAATAGCGTTTAAATGGTGTTTATACATTTTAAACATTCAAAATTCATTAAAAAATATAAAACTAGAATATATAAATAATTTTTAAAGAAAGATTATGAGCAAAAACACTAAGAAACTCCATAAATCACCATCGATAACTATATTTTTAAGCCTTTCATCACGATAAAACACACTTTTCTTTTTTCTTTTTGGACAAGAATTTCCTCTGATAATGCGTTCACATTCGTTTTTTTACGTGTTGCTGCTCTTCTTGAAACTACCCAATGATGCGATAAACACCGACATATACATTGCCTACTAATCATTATCTCCCAAAAAAAAAACTTACAATATAAAAATGTTTTCTGGTTTAAAAAAACTGCATAAAGTTGATAATTCGATAAAAATAAAATCAATATATTAATCATTAGCCATAAAGATGTCCACTGTAAAATATTTTCTTGACATGTGTTACGAAGGATGCAAAGACTGCGAGAAAGACATCTTCTCAAAAACCTGTTCAGAATTCTGCTTATTGAAACAATAGCAAAGATTTCTATCTGCTTCTCGTTATATAATTCAACACATGTAAAAACGTTACTGTTTTACATTTCACAGTGTGAAAAAGTTTTCGTTTTTTTTTGGTTTTAGTTTTTTTTAATCATCGGACAGAAAGTAACTCTACCCATCACGGAGCGACACCGAGGAAATAAAATATGACTCCCATTTTCCCCTTACAACACAGCTTCCATAGAGAGAGAGAAATCCATAGAGAGAGAGAAGGGGGGAGAGGAAGAGAGAGGGGGAGAGAGAGGGAGAGAGATAGGGAGAGGGAGAGAGGGAGAGAGATAGGGAGAGGGAGAGAGAAGGAGAGAGAGGGGGAGGGGGAGAGAGAGGAAGTGAGAGAGAGGGAGGGAGAGAGAGATGGAGAGGGAGGGAGAGAGAGAGAGAGAGAGCTCGTTAGCTTATGACATTATTGTCATAAAAGATTTTTTTTCAGACAATGCCAGTTAGTAATCCTATGGCAAAAGCAGATGCTTCCTTTGAGCAGAGAAAGACCACACGAAGAAAAATGGCGGACGACAATAGGCGGGATATCGTTAAGTATGTAGGCCACGCGATAGCGGCTTAAAAGAGTGTTTGTCCAAAGTATCCTGATATATGTTCCGAATAGGTATGGATTTATGGTCCTACTGTAAAAGTCTCTTAGCACCCCACTACACACACAGAGACACAGACACAGAGACACACACACACACACACACACACACACATATATATATATATATATATATATATATATATATATATATATATATATATATATATATGAAGAAATATAGGTGTGCTATATTTATGGGATAGAGTGCTCAATATCAGTGATAGAGCGTATGTAAATATAAATATAAAATTGAACATTGAAATCAGCACTCAGAGGTTAACAGAAGTTAAGCAACATATATATATATAAATGGTGGTACTCGTTTTGAAAAACCTCGGATAGCGCAACTTTCAGAACAAATCGGTACCCGAGGAAAACTGGGGAATAACCATTACCCTAAGATCCTTTTACGTGAAACCTAGGTAGGTTTGCCTGGTTCCTTAGGATTATCTGATAAATATATATATATATATATATATATATATATATATATATATATATATATATATATATATGTGTGTGTGTGTGTGTGTGTGTGTGTGTGTGTGTGTGTGTGTCTGTGTGTGTGTGTGTGTGTGTATATATATATATATATATATATATAAAGAAATATAGTTTTGAGGTGTGCTATATTTAAGGGAATAAGTGCTCAATATCAGAAATAGGGCTTATGTAAATATAAATATAAAAGTGAACATTGAAGTCAACACTCAGAGGCGACAGGCTGTTTCATGCTGTATGCAATCATCAGGCGGCCTGACGATTGCATTCAGCATGAAACAGCCTGTCGCCTCTGAGTGTTGACTACAATGTTCACATTATATATATATATATATATATATATATATATATATATATATATATATATATATATATATATATCATAATTAAGTAAATTCCGTGGTGTAATTCATCCGAGTTTACCTTACTCATAGGAGTGTGTCCCATGAGCCACGACTACTATCCCCAAGCCGCTCCATCTGGAGCATTAGAAGCCGGTTCAAGCAAAGATATACAAGTGATAGAAATTATTACGAGGATTTGTGATTTGTCATAATTAAGTAATTCATCGTATCGTAACGGTCCGGTTTCAATTCTCGGTAGTGGATGCGCACTGCTGATGAGTCCCAAATATAGGACGAAACGGCCGTCCAGTGCTTTCTGCATTCTGTTGAGGTTTCTTCTAGACTCGATGAATTACTTAATTAATGACTATCACAAACCTCCTAATAATTTCTATCACTTTATATACATACATACATATATATATATATATATATATATATATATATATATATATATATATATATATATATATATAGTAAGTAAACCTAGAGAGCCCGACAAACCTACCTAGGTTTCACCTACGCGGATCGTTAGTGCGTACTGTACGCCCTGTCGATCCGATCTTGGTAGGTTTGTCTGGCTCTTTAGGTTTACTTATTTTGCACTACTTAGCGTATTGAGCACTTTGCTTAGTTATTTTTACTTTACTCGTGTCGGAGTTTTTGGGTGGGGATTCTGAACTTGGATTCTAAACTATTATTTTCGCCAGAAGTACATATTCTTAGTTCTTTCTTTTTTAATATTTTTTTCCTGGGGTAATAGTTTGTTCATTTACAAGCTAAAACACCTAAGGTTTTACCGGACGAGTATAGCGGCTTACATTTATAAGTTTAGTAGTGTACATATATATATATACATATATATATATATATATATATATATATATATATATATATATATATATATGAAGAAATATAGTCTTAAAGTGTGCTATATTTATGGGATAAAGTGCTCAATATCAGAGATAGAGCGTGTGTAAATATAAAAGTGAACATAGAAGTCAACACTTAGAGGCGACAGTCTGTTTCATGCTAGATGCAATCGTCAGACCTGACAATTGTATCTAGCATGAAACAAACTGTGCTGTTATTTTTCTCTGCTATTTATATATACAGGTCAGTGGTGCATTGTGGGTAGTCTATTTTGGCGGTTATTTTACCGGAAGTCGTTTATTGTTTGTTTATTATTTTGTGTCAAATTATTTTGCTTGTTTTTATTTAATTTTATTTTTATTTTTATCTTATATTTTTTCTTATTTTTTTTCATTTTGATCGATGTTTTTATTAATGTAGTAAAAATTTGTTTATATAGCTTATTGTGGGTAGTCTATTATGGCGGTTATTTCACCGGAAGTCGTTTATTTATTTGGGTCAAATTATTTTGTTTGTTTTTATTTATTTTTATTTTTATTTTTTATGTTATATATTTATTTATTTATTAGTTTTATTTTGATCGGTGTTTTTATTAACGTAATAAAAATTTGTTTATATAGTTTATTTAATAGTTTTGTCTTTATTTGGGAAGATAATTATAATAAGCTATTTTTTGAATTTTGGGAATGATTGTTGTGGTTTCTTCTGACTATTATTTTGGCGGGAACAGTTTTTAATTTATTTATTTGGATTGATTATCTTTATTTGCTTTTTTCTAAACGGCTAGTTTATCGGTATCGGTTGTTAGTTTATTTATATATTTGGATGTATTTAGATCAATTTATTATACTTGTTGTTATTTATTTGTTATACTGTATATTTTCTCTTTTATATATATATATATATATATATATATATATATATATATATATATACATATATATATATATGTGTGTGTGTGTGTGTGTGTGTGTGTGTGTGTGTGTGTGTGTGTGTGTAATTGTTTATTTGGGTAGGTCTCCCAATTTTATACAGTTTTAATTGAAGCCAACTGACAAGGCAATGTGATTAGGCTTTTTTATTAGATCTTTTATATTTTTGTTACATTCGTACAAGAGATTGCAAGAAAAATATAAAAGAATTAGTCACAATGGTTTCTTGGTCTGTCGTTTTTAATAAAGCTTGCATATATATATATATATATATATATATATATATATGTGTGTGTGTGTGTGTGTGTGTGTGTGTGTGTGTGTGTGTGTGTGTGTGTGTGTGTGTGTGTTTTAGCATACCTACGGACGACAATGGTATGTCCCCTTTCACATAAATACACTAGTAGATACTGTATCTTGGTCTGCAGTTGGTGATTCGTCTCCAGCTTTGAGCAGAGAGGATCCCCAGACGAAGACGAAGTATCCTAAGTATTATCGTTCATTACCAACCTTCGTGTGATTATTCTATTCAGTAATCGTCCCTAGGTTACAACAAGATATATGAAGAAATATAGTTTTAAGATGTGGTGTATTTATGGGATAAAATGTTCAATATCAGTGATAGAGTATATGTAAACATAAAAGTGAACATTGAAGTCAGTTCTCAGAAGCGACAGACTGTTTCATGCTAAACGCAATCACCAGGTTTTTAGACCAACAGATCACCATTACCAACGTATGTAAAAAATTCTCTCAAAAATTTTGAAACTATCAGCGTCTCTCGTTCGTTCGTGAGTATTCACAACAACATCAACAAACCGACTCCAATGAAGCCCTAAAGGTCACAAAAACTTTTTGCAATTTGTCATTTTTCTTTCAAAAACTGTTCTCGATATATAAAAAATTATAAATCGTTAGCCCATATATATATATATATATATATATATATATATATATATATATATATATATATATATATATATATATGGGCTAACGATAAATGTTGTTAATACTGTTTTTTATAAACAGAGCATTTACTTAAATATTTGTATCTATAAAAAGAACGTATAAAGATAAAAAATGCTTTAAATAATTGTCGGACTTTGTCCATTTCATAATATATGTATATATATATATATGTGTGTGTTTGTGTGTGTGAATATATATATATATATATATATATATATATATATATATATATATATATATATATATATATATATATATATATATATACATACATACAGCATTCACTGCAAGGAAACACTTTAAAATTCTAGAAAATATTATTTTACAAAGTAAATATTCCACACTAAATAAAATATCTTTCACCACAGGGGATGCTATCTTATCGTGTGTATAAAATATTAAGTATGCGTAAAAACAATAATAAAAGCACGATAATAATAATAATAATAATAATAATAATAATAATAATAATAATAATAATAATAATGTTGAGACCACTCCCTAAGATCGGAATTTTCATTGACTATGTCAATGTGTGACGCCAACATGATGTGTTATCTACAAATATCTGTGAATTATTGACAGGAAAAAATAAACGTTCCACACTAGTTTCATTGTTTTTTCTTGCCTCAATTACACTGAATTGAAAAAATATGCATTAAATCCGACAGTTTGATTAAATACGGAATAAATAGGAAGACGTTTATCAATCTAAAATGTTTCGCTTTTATTTTAGTTTCATCAATCACTCTGGAAGGAAATTTTGAAAGAAAAATGATCAAGCTGAATTAAAACCGAAACGTGCTAAATTTATTAACGTTTTCCTATTTTTTCCATATTTAATCAATGTCGGCCAATGTTCTCTGTGGCAGTCCTCGATATTATTTGGGGATTTTCAAACAGAATTTCATATATTAGTGGTGTGCAAAGGCTTTCGCCGTTTTTTTTCTTTCTTTTTTTGTTTTCTGCTCAGACGCTGCGAATTTTTGCACTCACTGTTAAATCTGTTCTGAAAGAATCATTGAAAGAATCATTATTTATGAATTTGCCTGTTTCAAATTCTTTTTTGTTGTTGCTGTTGTTAAAATTTTTTTAAAAAAAAGTTTCAAGAGATTGAAAAAAAAAGCTTTTCCTCAAAAAACTGAACCACGTTATATACCGAGAATTCTGGCTTTTTTAAATAGTTTATTGAAAATGTTTTCTTCATAAACAATCAACTGGATTGAACGACTATGACCATCGCCAGCAAATAGGATCTGGGAATTCTAAGTTTTTCTTAGCCTAAATCGCTTTTCAACCAAGGCTGAAGAGCCCAACCTTCCCTACTAGATATGAATCCATATCTTTCTCACCGGTATTTACGTACAAATGAATGCAACGAATGACTTACATTAGAACTCGGCTCCAGTATATATATATATATATATATATATATATATATATATATATATATATATATATATATATATTATAATTATTTTTTTTAAAAAATATGATTCCTTCGCTACATGAGAGTTCTCATGTTTCAAAAACAAGAGCCGAAAATCTCAATATAATTATTAAAAATGATATAATATAATATAAAAGGGTTCAAACACTATTTATTTTATATTATTTGGTGAAACCTACGTATGTTTGCCTGGCTCACCTGCAAGATCCAAATAGCAGTGGGCCTATATTATATATGATTTCACATATCCCTAAGGAGCTGCGTTCCTAAGCATATCGAATTCGTGAATAATTACATTGGTCATACCACTACATGCTTATCAAAGAGACTTACGTTACATCTCTCAGACGTAACATACTTGTGTAGAATAAAATTATAATATCCCAATCCACAAGTTTAAAAAAAACGGCTAAAAATAACGTAGACATTAATAATAAAAAAGAAAAAGCCAACACTCCGTTATATTAACCATGATCACGGCCACAGTGTGATGACCGTGTTTGGAAATTTCCAGCACTATACAAGGTCTGATCGATAAATTGTCGCCATTTTATATTTTAATATATTCGTGTGCGTCTTGTTTGTTTTTGATTTTGTCGACTGCACAGTAGAGTAGGATCAGCTGGGCGCCGTCTGTGAGAAAAAGTGCACCATAGCGCAAATTCACTCCGCCAGAAATTTGGAAACGGCATGCCGTACTGCTTGGCATTCGCACCGGAAGATCCAACACGAGTTTTTGGGTATCTATATGAGGAAAGTGCAGAGGATTCGGAAACAGTTTGGAGTGATCGCTAGTTATATCTCCATTCGTATTTCCACAGGGCCTCAGACTCGACACGAGGGCCTACATCAAATGCCTTGAGAAGACAGTGCTGCTCTGTGCTAAAAGGGTGGCTGCTGGAAGAACCTACGCCTGTCAACAGGTCTCTGCATCATGCCACGCAAGCAAAAGAAGACACTCATGGCTTTCAGACATTTTCTGCAAATACATCGCCCCTTGCATATGGCCAGCTCACTCCCTAGACTGCAACCCACTTGATTATTATGTGTGGGGCCCAGTTGAGCGAGAGACCAACAAAACACCTTGTAACACTGGAGACAAGGATTATGACAGCATTCACCAACAAGAAGGAGACAGTCCAGAAGAGTTGCAGTTGTTTCTGAAATTGTCTGGAGGCTGTGATTGAAGTCAATTGCAATTATATTAGAATCCATTTACTCTTTTGCATTTCAAGATATTTTTTTGTATAATTTTGGTAAATATATCTGTTAAAATAAAATGTCCGTGTTATTTTAATTTTTGCGTCATTTAGAAAACAATTTAGTCATCGCACCCTGTAGATACACATGTATAAAAATCTACATATTCAGTTTTAAAAAATCCTTGATAATGGCTAATAGAATAGCCGAAAGCGTTTGGATATATAGACCATTTGGACAGTTTTCACACACTTTATGTCTGCGGTTGAGCCGTGGTCCGTCGCCCGAGACGCAGAGATGAAAAAAATAGTTAAATATTCTTCGCTTGCTGATAGATTTTTTTTTTTTTACTCCTGTGGCAGAGGAGACTTCAGGGGTTATTGGCCCTCGTTCGATGGCGTTCCTTCGGAGGATTGGCGCGATTGCGTCTCGATTAAGGAACGGGCCTCGCGAAACGGAGTGGCTCTTGCAGCGTGGCTCACTGGCGACGGTTCGAGGTAATGCTTTCTCCATCATAGCGGCTGGCAGAGGATAGAAAAGTACCTTGTCAGTCGCCTTTAATTAAACTTGTATAAAAGAGAGACATATGATTATCGACACGCATTTTTATAACCTGAAAATAAAATAATATTATTATTAAAATAAAGTAAACAAAACAGCAATTTTTATTAACAAATAACTCGCTTACAAAAACGCCTGATAATTATGCACCAACCTAATATATATATATATATATATATATATATCTTAAGATATTTTTTATGTTTATACGTTCTTTTATAGATACAAATATTTAAGTAAATGCTCAACAACATTTAACGCCCTGAATGTCTGAGAAATTTTCGTAGAAAATATGTGTCCTTCGACAGGAATCGAATCTGTATCCTATACGGAACCGTAATATAGCCTGACGTGCTTTTACTGATTTCGCCACAGAGGAGCGTTCCGGTTAGCAAGGTCGATTTTACTGTTTTTAAACTACAATTCTACATGATTTTCTCTCATACATTCATATCTGCTCGATGCGTATCCAAATGTAAACAAATGACGTCACACATTATGAAATGGACAAAGTCCGACAATTATTTTAAGACATTTTTATGTTTATACATTCTTTTTTATAGATACAAATATTTAAGTAAATGCTCTATATTATAATAAACAGTATGAAACTGTAGAATAATAGAATATACACACACACACACACACACACACACACACACACATATATATATATATATATATATATATATATATATATATATATATATTTGATATTTGATAAATTAGTGGGCCTTTTAACTGAATTGAAGCGCGAAGAGAAAGATTTTAACGACGGGATTTTCGAACACGCCTGTGTCCTTTTTTAACGAGACGAGACATAAAAGAAGTGGGATATATTAGACACATGAGTATAGATAGATAGATAGATAGATAGATAGATAGATAGATAGATAGATAGATATGAGGTGTGCTGAAAATTCCTTCCTCTGTATTACAAGCCAAAATAAGTATTTCGATGCCCGAACATTAGAATTTTTTAAAG
This sequence comes from Acanthosepion esculentum, assembly GCA_964036315.1. Lineage (NCBI taxonomy): Eukaryota > Metazoa > Mollusca > Cephalopoda > Sepiida > Sepiidae > Acanthosepion > Acanthosepion esculentum. Next base: position 77,362,603 of record OZ038507.1, read on the forward strand.
TTTAAAGAAACCTGAGAAACGTTATACTGAGTCTGTCAAAGAACATATATACGTTTCATCGTTCTTGGTCTTTTCTTCCTGGCCGGGCCGACAACCTTTCACCACGACGCACACATATATATATATATATATATATATATATATATATATATATATATATATATATATATATATATATATATATATTCCAATAAAAACAAATGTTGTATACGCCCCATTTAAAGCGTTGTGCTTACGCAAGGCTGCTGGAATATGAATTAACCAAGAAATAACTCTCTGTCTAAGCGACGTCAACTGTCAGAACCCCAACCTTCGTTAGAATGCCCTCCAAAATGTTCGAAGATATCGTTAATAATGTCCCCCTGCTGTTTACGCTACCGGTATTTGTTTGTCTTATTGTTTCCCCACTGGTTCCTGATTCTCTTTCCATTTGGAGCCGATAGACGTCGTTGTAATAATATTTGGCCTTTCTCTGCAGCCTCGGTTTCGTGTGAGAGCTGCTGTGTAAATAGTTCTGCTTGGCAATCACGGAGAGTCGTTCAGTGCCTCGGTACGTCCCACTAACTTTCATCCCTTGTCTTGTCATTAAGTAACATCCAAAGAACTTATGTCTTCCTTAAAGCATACTCTGTCGACTTCAACTGTGGATATTGACACGGTAGGATAATGTTGATGGTAATATTAACTGTTTCATTGTAAAGAAACATTGACCGAGCAACCATTACTACTCTCGGTTGAAATTTATAAAAAATTTTCCCTTTAAACAATATTTTCCAAAAAAAATAAGTTTCTCAAGTTCTGTCCCTATTATCACTCGATCCAATATTGATGGGAGTTTCCTTCTTAACCTTTTATTTGAGTTCAGTGGAACGACAACATCTTGATTATCCAATTTTTTCATATAGTTACATATGATATCAATTTAAGTTATTGCTGCTATTGAAAATCCTTAAATGAGGTGTTTTTTCTTATTTGGTGCAGTTATTTTTTGTGATTGTGTAGCGCCAGTCCACAAAGTTCGAAGTGGAAGAATATTTGTCAAGATTCACTTGCTCAAAGCCATTTTAACCATTGCTTATAGAAATCGGTTACATACAGCTGACAGTCTAGATACTTCTAAACAAGTTTGACTCTTTGCATGATATCCATATTAATGTGTCGATCTGATGAGGCTATTTAAGAATATGTCTCGAGTGTTCAGGTTAATATTTGTGTTTTGCAGCAACTTGCGGTATTGTGTGAAACTATCTCTGGCGGAGCGTATTCTATGGTCAATTTTCTTATCTCATGTACTAAATTTATAACAGATCAATACACCGATGAATTTCGAGTGTTTAGTATTTACTAATTCCATTTCCTTTGATGAATATTTCCAGTATTTATGGGAGTTTCCTTCCTAACCTTTCGTTTGAAGTAGTGTGGAACATCAACATCTTGGTGATGTCATTATTTTCTCTTCAAGTTACACGTGCTATCCATTTTAGCTGTTTCTGCTATTGTTAGTCCTGAAGTGTTGGGATTTATTTGGCACATTCCTTCGTTTTTGATTCTGTATCGCCAGTCTACATTGTTCAAAGACAAAATGGTCTTTGCCAAGACCCTCAGGTTTCACTCACTCAAAGCCTTTTTAACCACTGATTTTAGAAAGCGATTGTATACAAATGACAGTTTAGATATTTCTGAATAGGTTTCATGACATCTATATGAAAATCGCGATCTAAAGATGTTATTTAAGAACATGACTCAAGTTTTCAGGTTGATCTTTTAGTTTTGTAGTAATTTGAGGTGTTGGGAGAAACTATCTCTCACGCAATTTTCTTTTCTCCTATACTAAATTTTCTATAACTGATCAATAGGATGAAGTATTTGAAATGTTTAATATTTACTAATTTCACAGCCTGAATTTTTATAATGGATCCAGGGTAGTCGCCATCACTGCTTTCATTCCAATTCCAGATCAGAGTTTCTGCTTTTAAAAGGTTTACCTTGAGTCCTATTCCTTGGAACACTCCGTAGAAGACGTTGATTTTCTGTTCAAGGTCATTCTTTCCCAACTACGAATACCTATATCATTGGCATACCCTCCTCATCAGTACATTGGCCTTGGGAGGGACAGCAGCATTGTTGTCTTCTATTAGTTGATTCATTTGGGCTATTTCTGAACTGGTTTGGCACTATGCTTGACATCCATATGAAAATCTCGATCTGATGACATTATTGAAGAAAACCAGAGTATACAACGGCCATAACATAAATAATGAAAATAGGTTTATCTTGAGTCCTGTTTCTTGGAACATTTGTTAGAGGATGCTGATTTCTTTGTTCAAGATCATTCTTCTCCCAAATATGAATGCCTGTGTCAATGGCATACCCTCCTCATCAGTACATTGGCCTTGGGAGGGACAGCAGCATTGTTGTCTTCTATTAGTTGATTCATTTGGGCTATTTCTGAACTGGTTTGGCACTATGCTTGACATCCATATGAAAATCTCGATCTGATGACATTATTGAAGAAAACCAGAGTATACAACGGCCATAACATAAATAATGAAAATAGGTTTATCTTGAGTCCTGTTTCTTGGAACATTTGTTAGAGGATGCTGATTTCTTTGTTCAAGATCATTCTTCTCCCAAATATGAATGCCTGTGTCAATGGCATACCCTCCTCATCACTACATTGGCCTTGGTAGGGACAGCAGGATTGTTGTCTTCTATTAGTTGATTCATTTGGGCTATTTCTGAACTGGTTTGGCACTATGCTTGACATCCATATGAAAATCTCGATCTGATGACATTATTGAAGAAAGCCAGAGTATACAACGGCCATAACATAAATAATGAAAATAGGTTTATCTTGAGTCCTGTTTCTTGGAACATTTGTTAGAGGATGCTGATTTCTTTGTTCAAGATCATTCTTCTCCCAAATATGAATGCCTGTGTCAATGGCATACCCTCCTCATCAGTACATTGGCCTTGGGAGGGACAGCAGCATTGTTGTCTTCTATTAGTTGATTCATTTGGGCTATTTCTGAACTGGTTTGGCACTATGCTTGACATCCATATGAAAATCTCGATCTGATGACATTATTGAAGAAAACCAGAGTATACAACGGCCATAACATAAATAATGAAAATAGGTTTATCTTGAGTCCTGTTTCTTGGAACATTTGTTAGAGGATGCTGATTTCTTTGTTCAAGATCATTCTTCTCCCAAATATGAATGCCTGTGTCAATGGCATACCCTCCTCATCAGTACATTGGCCTTGGGAGGGACAGCAGCATTGTTGTCTTCTATTAGTTGATTCATTTGGGCTATTTCTGAACTGGTTTGGCACTATGCTTGACATCCATATGAAAATCTCGATCTGATGACATTATTGAAGAAAGCCAGAGTATACAACGGCCATAACATAAATAATGAAAATAGGTTTATCTTGAGTCCTGTTTCTTGGAACATTTGTTAGAGGATGCTGATTTCTTTGTTCAAGATCATTCTTCTCCCAAATATGAATGCCTGTGTCAATGGCATACCCTCCTCATCAGTACATTGGCCTTGGGAGGGACAGCAGCATTGTTGTCTTCTATTAGTTGATTCATTTGGGCTATTTCTGAACTGGTTTGGCACTATGCTTGACATCCATATGAAAATCTCGATCTGATGACATTATTGAAGAAAGCCAGAGTATACAACGGCCATAACATAAATAATGAAAATAGGTTTATCTTGAGTCCTGTTTCTTGGAACATTTGTTAGAGGATGCTGATTTCTTTGTTCAAGATCATTCTTCTCCCAAATATGAATGCCTGTGTCAATGGCATACCCTCCTCATCAGTACATTGGCCTTGGGAGGGACAGCAGCATTGTTGTCTTCTATTAGTTGATTCATTTGGGCTATTTCTGAACTGGTTTGGCACTATGCTTGACATCCATATGAAAATCTCGATCTGATGACATTATTGAAGAAAACCAGAGTATACAACGGCCATAACATAAATAATGAAAATAGGTTTATCTTGAGTCCTGTTTCTTGGAACATTTGTTAGAGGATGCTGATTTCTTTGTTCAAGATCATTCTTCTCCCAAATATGAATGCCTGTGTCAATGGCATACCCTCCTCATCAGTACATTGGCCTTGGGAGGGACAGCAGGATTGTTGTCTTCTATTAGTTGATTCATTTGGGCTATTTCTGAACTGGTTTGGCACTATGCTTGACATCCATATGAAAATCTCGATCTGATGACATTATTGAAGAAAGCCAGAGTATACAACGGCCATAACATAAATAATGAAAATAGGTTTATCTTGAGTCCTGTTTCTTGGAACATTTGTTAGAGGATGCTGATTTCTTTGTTCAAGATCATTCTTCTCCCAAATATGAATGCCTGTGTCAATGGCATACCCTCCTCATCAGTACATTGGCCTTGGGAGGGACAGCAGCATTGTTGTCTTCTATTAGTTGATTCATTTGGGCTATTTCTGAACTGGTTTGGCACTATGCTTGACATCCATATGAAAATCTCGATCTGATGACATTATTGAAGAAAGCCAGAGTATACAACGGCCATAACATAAATAATGAAAATAGGTTTATCTTGAGTCCTGTTTCTTGGAACATTTGTTAGAGGATGCTGATTTCTTTGTTCAAGATCATTCTTCTCCCAAATATGAATGCCTGTGTCAATGGCATACCCTCCTCATCAGTACATTGGCCTTGGGAGGGACAGCAGCATTGTTGTCTTCTATTAGTTGATTCATTTGGGCTATTTCTGAACTGGTTTGGCACTATGCTTGACATCCATATGAAAATCTCGATCTGATGACATTATTGAAGAAAGCCAGAGTATACAACGGCCATAACATAAATAATGAAAATAGGTTTATCTTGAGTCCTGTTTCTTGGAACATTTGTTAGAGGATGCTGATTTCTTTGTTCACGATCATTCTTCTCCCAAATATGAATGCCTGTGTCAATGGCATACCCTCCTCATCAGTACATTGGCCTTGGGAGGGACAGCAGCATTGTTGTCTTCTATTAGTTGATTCATTTGGGCTATTTCTGAACTGGTTTGGCACTATGCTTGACATCCATATGAAAATCTCGATCTGATGACATTATTGAAGAAAACCAGAGTATACAACGGCCATAACATAAATAATGAAAATAGGTTTATCTTGAGTCCTGTTTCTTGGAACATTTGTTAGAGGATGCTGATTTCTTTGTTCAAGATCATTCTTCTCCCAAATATGAATGCCTGTGTCAATGGCATACCCTCCTCATCAGTACATTGGCCTTGGGGGGGGACAGCAGCATTGTTGTCTTCTATTAGTTGATTCATTTGGGCTATTTCTGAACTGGTTTGGCACTATGCTTGACATCCATATGAAAATCTCGATCTGATGACATTATTGAAGAAAACCAGAGTATACAACGGCCATAACATAAATAATGAAAATAGGTTTATCTTGAGTCCTGTTTCTTGGAACATTTGTTAGAGGATGCTGATTTCTTTGTTCAAGATCATTCTTCTCCCAAATATGAATGCCTGTGTCAATGGCATACCCTCCTCATCAGTACATTGGCCTTGGGAGGGACAGCAGCATTGTTGTCTTCTATTAGTTGATTCATTTGGGCTATTTCTGAACTGGTTTGGCACTATGCTTGACATCCATATGAAAATCTCGATCTGATGACATTATTGAAGAAAGCCAGAGTATACAACGGCCATAACATAAATAATGAAAATAGGTTTATCTTGAGTCCTGTTTCTTGGAACATTTGTTAGAGGATGCTGATTTCTTTGTTCAAGATCATTCTTCTCCCAAATATGAATGCCTGTGTCAATGGCATACCCTCCTCATCAGTACATTGGCCTTGGGAGGGACAGCAGGATTGTTGTCTTCTATTAGTTGATTCATTTGGGCTATTTCTGAACTGGTTTGGCACTATGCTTGACATCCATATGAAAATCTCGATCTGATGACATTATTGAAGAAAGCCAGAGTATACAACGGCCATAACATAAATAATGAAAATAGGTTTATCTTGAGTCCTGTTTCTTGGAACATTTGTTAGAGGATGCTGATTTCTTTGTTCAAGATCATTCTTCTCCCAAATATGAATGCCTGTGTCAATGGCATACCCTCCTCATCAGTACATTGGCCTTGGGAGGGACAGCAGGATTGTTGTCTTCTATTAGTTGATTCATTTGGGCTATTTCTGAACTGGTTTGGCACTATGCTTGACATCCATATGAAAATCTCGATCTGATGACATTATTGAAGAAAGCCAGAGTATACAACGGCCATAACATAAATAATGAAAATAGGTTTATCTTGAGTCCTGTTTCTTGGAACATTTGTTAGAGGATGCTGATTTCTTTGTTCAAGATCATTCTTCTCCCAAATATGAATGCCTGTGTCAATGGCATACCCTCCTCATCAGTACATTGGCCTTGGGAGGGACAGCAGGATTGTTGTCTTCTATTAGTTGATTCATTTGGGCTATTTCTGAACTGGTTTGGCACTATGCTTGACATCCATATGAAAATCTCGATCTGATGACATTATTGAAGAAAGCCAGAGTATACAACGGCCATAACATAAATAATGAAAATAGGTTTATCTTGAGTCCTGTTTCTTGGAACATTTGTTAGAGGATGCTGATTTCTTTGTTCAAGATCATTCTTCTCCCAAATATGAATGCCTGTGTCAATGGCATACCCTCCTCATCAGTACATTGGCCTTGGGAGGGACAGCAGCATTGTTGTCTTCTATTAGTTGATTCATTTGGGCTATTTCTGAACTGGTTTGGCACTATGCTTGACATCCATATGAAAATCTCGATCTGATGACATTATTGAAGAAAGCCAGAGTATACAACGGCCATAACATAAATAATGAAAATAGGTTTATCTTGAGTCCTGTTTCTTGGAACATTTGTTAGAGGATGCTGATTTCTTTGTTCAAGATCATTCTTCTCCCAAATATGAATGCCTGTGTCAATGGCATACCCTCCTCATCACTACATTGGCCTTGGGGGGGGACAGCAGGATTGTTGTCTTCTATTAGTTGATTCATTTGGGCTATTTCTGAACTGGTTTGGCACTATGCTTGACATCCATATGAAAATCTCGATCTGATGACATTATTGAAGAAAGCCAGAGTATACAACGGCCATAACATAAATAATGTAAATAGGTTTATCTTGAGTCCTGTTTCTTGGAACATTTGTTAGAGGATGCTGAATTTTTAATGAGATTTGCAGAATGATGCGCCCATTCGATTCATATTTTAGTAGCTTTTCTTGCATCATATAATATCCTAATTGCTGTGCTTCATAACGAGACATATATATATGTAATTACTTCAAATGTATGTGTATATATATATACACACACATTTAAAGTAACTATATATATATATATATAATTACTTCAAATGTGTGTATATATATATATACACATTTAAAGTAACTATATATATATATATATAATTACTTCAAATGTGTATATATATATATATACAAACACACACACATATATATACACACACAGAGAGACACACACACACACATATATATATATATATATATATATATATATATATATATATATATATATATATATATATAATATGGAGAAAACAACTGAAAAGTTGCAAATTAAAAGAAAAAAAATTGAATGTTTTTTTGTGAAAGTATTTATTTATAATTTTATATATATATATATTAGATATTTCTGATCGCCCCGATCTTTCGTCAGAAATGAATTAAAAGATCTGAAATATCTAATATATATATATATATAATTATAAATAAATACTTTCACAAAAAAACATTCAATTTTTTTTTCTTTTAATTTGCAACTTTTCAGTTGTTTTCTCCATATTATATACATATCAAGAAAGTATACGTGGCTTCTCATTATGCTATATATATATATATATATATATATATATATATATATATATATATATTGGACAAAGTCCGACAATTTATTTAAAGACATTTATGATATGTTTAACGTTCTTTTTAGAGATACAAGTATTTAAGCAAATGCTCTGTTTTATAATAAACAGTATTAAATAACATTTACCGGCCTGAATGTCCGAGAAATTTTCATAGAAAATTTTCGTTCTCCGACAGGAATCGAACCTGTATCCTATACGGAACCGTCATTTCGCGTGACGTGCCTCAACCGTTCGGCCACAGAGAAGCGTCTGGTTAGCAAGGTCGATTTTACGTTTTTACAACATATATATATATTGTAAAAACGTAAATGACAAGCGACCAATTTAAATTGTCAATGCGAAAATGTTAAAGAAGAATTTAAAAATGTATTCCAGATTTTCTGTCAAATCAACTGAAGTCGGTGTTCAAAATTCAAGGATCGACTCGACGCCAGTATTTAAGCCGAAACGGAGCGTACCATTCGCAGCATTGGAACAATTCAACGGAGAATTGGACAGACTCGAAAGAATTGGTGTAATAGAAAACAATTAACCATTCAAAATTAGCTACACCAGCGGTGTATGTAAAAGAAAACGAAATAATAAAATTCGTGTTTGCACGGGTTTCTCGACAGGATTAAACAGTTGTTTAGAAACGCATATCTACCGATTACCAAGTCCAGTGAAAACTTTTTCGAAATTAAACGTTGAAAGAATATTTTCAAAGCTGGATCTCTCTGGAGCGTATTTACAAATTCAGATTGAAAATGGATGTTCAGAATTGACTTCTTATTGATCTGTCTAACCTCAAGGACATATGACACAGTGGATGAAGGCGTTAGTTAGATCCAGTGACAGGACCCAAAGAGTGTGAGTTCAATACCTGGTTAAGGCGGTGGAGAACTTTCAGAGGGAAATTAACAGGAGATAACTTATAACTGGCATCCATTAAGCATAATACGTGGAATTAGAACATTCTACCCCAGCGAGCCAAATAAAGGGTCCGTACGACATTACAAGCACCTGAAGAAGACCGGAGTGTACAACAGCCGAAGCGTTGTGATAAATATGACAACAAAAATGAGGAAGATAGTCCGAATAATGTAAATAGTGTACATAATACCTCATCTCAGAAATATAGACAGATACTGAAAGGCCGAAACGTTGTGATAAATATGGCGACAAAGATGAGGACAATAGTCCGAATAATGTAAATAGTGTACATAATACCTCATCTCAGAAATATAGACAGATACTGAGAGGCCGAAACGTTGTGATAAATATAGCGACAAAGATGCGGACAATAGTCCGAATAATGTAAATAGTGTACATAATACCTCATCTCAGAAATATAGACAGATACTGAAAGGCCGAAACGTTGTGATAAATATGGCGACAAAGATGAGGACAATAGTCCGAATAATGTAAATAGTGTACATAATACCTCATCTCAGAAATATGGACAGATACTGAGAGGCCGAAACGTTGTGATAAATATAGCGACAAAGATGCGGACAATAGTCCAAATAATGTAAATAGTGTACATAATACCTCGTCTCAGAAATATAGACAGATACTGAAAGGCTGAAATGTTGTGATAAATATGGCTACAAAGATGAGGACAATAGTCAAAATAATGTAAATAGTGTACATAATACCTCATCTCAGAAATATAGACAGATACTGAGAGGCCGAAACGTTGTGATAAATATAGCGACAAAGATGCGGACAATAGTCCGAATAATGTAAATAGTGTACATAATACCTCATCTCAGAAATATAGACAGATACTGAAAGGCCGAAACGTTGTGATAAATATGGCGACAAAGATGAGGACAATAGTCCGAATAATGTAAATAGTGTACATAATACCTCATCTCAGAAATATAGACAGATACTGAGAGGCCGAAACGTTGTGATAAATATAGCGACAAAGATGCGGACAATAGTCCAAATAATGTAAATAGTGTACATAATACCTCATCTCAGAAATATAGACAGATACTGAAAGGCTGAAACGTTGTGATAAATATGGCGACAAAGATGAGGACAATAGTCCGAATAATGTAAATAGTGTACATAATACCTCATCTCAGAAATATAGACAGATACTGAGAGGCCGAAACGTTGTGATAAATATAGCGACAAAGATGCGGACAATAGTCCAAATAATGTAAATAGTGTACATAATACCTCGTCTCAGAAATATAGACAGATACTGAAAGGCTGAAATGTTGTGATAAATATGGCTACAAAGATCAGGACAATAGTCCGAATAATGTAAATAGTGTACATAATACCTCATCTCAGAAATATAGACAGATACTGAGAGGCCGAAACGTTGTGATAAATATAGCGACAAAGATGCGGACAATAGTCCGAATAATGTAAATAGTGTACATAATACCTCGTCTCAGAAATATAGACAGATACTGAAAGGCTGAAATGTTGTGATAAATATGGCTACAAAGATGAGGACAATAGTCCGAATAATGTAAATAGTGTACATAATACCTCATCTCAGAAATATAGACAGATACTGAGAGGCCGAAACGTTGTGATAAATATAGCGACAAAGATGCGGACAATAGTCCGAATAATGTAAATAGTGTACATAATACCTCGTCTCAGAAATATAGACAGATACTGAGAGGCCGAAACGTTGTGATAAATATAGCGACAAAGATGCGGACAATAGTCCGAATAATGTAAATAGTGTACATAATACCTCGTCTCAGAAATATAGACAGATACTGAAAGGCCGAAACGTTGTGATAAATATGGCTACAAAGATGAGGACAATAGTCAAAATAATGTAAATAGTGTACATAATACCTCATCTCAGAAATATAGACAGATACTGAGAGGCCGAAACGTTGTGATAAATATAGCGACAAAGATGCGGACAATAGTCCGAATAATGTAAATAGTTTACATAATACCTCGTCTCAGAAATATAGAGATATACTGAAAGGCTGAAACGTTGTGATAAATATGGCTACAAAGATGAGGACAATAATCAAAATAATGTAAATAGTGTACATAATAACTCGTCTAAGAAAAATAGAGATGAACAAAAAGGCAGAACGTTGTAATAAATATGGCTACAAAGATGAGGACAATAGTTCGAATAATGTAAATAGTGTACATAATACCTCGTCTCAGAAATATCGACAGATACTGATAAAAATGCTATATGATGTTTTCAATGTGCCAGCAAGGACAAGTTCCAGAAAAAATAATGCGTACTCAAGAACTGGAAGCGGATACGAGATGGAAACGCTACAAAGACAAGTACTTTGGCGAACTCCCCAGAGAGTGCGGGGGTACTAATATTGATAAAAATTATATATTTATAAAAATTTTCATCTCAAAAGGGGGAATGTTGTTGAGTAAATCGTACCCACCGTATGAACTAGTCCATAACTATAAATAAAGTGCTCCAGGTCAGAGTTAAGATAAAGAAACCGTTCAGAGTCAAGCCGTGGCTGGGGTTAGGGTTAGGGTTAGGGTTAGTCTGGGGAGGTAGACAAACCCGACCCCGTTTATGCGGGGTCTACGGGGAATCTGCACACGTAATAATCGACCTTGTGCCACATCCTGCTTTGTGGGGAGGTTTGGTAAATACCAAAAGTTGTTGTTGGAGCCAGTCTTCAGATTAATTAATACAGGCATCACGGTAGGGTTAGGGTTAGGGTTACTTATAATATGTATGTACTACAAAGAGCGTTATAATAGATAGATAGATAGATAGATAGATAGATAGATAGATAGATAGATAGATAGATATTAAAAAAGATCGATAGATAGATAGATAGATAGACAGCGAGAGTGATATCAAAAAACAAATCGATAAATTTTTAAAGCATAAATAGATAGATAGATAGATAGATAGATTTTTAAAATCATAGATAGATAGATAGATAGATAGATTTTTAAAAGCATAGATAGATAGATAGATAGATAGATAGATAGATAGATGAAAAGACATAGATAGATATTAAAAAAGATAGATATATAGATAGACAGTGAGAGTGATATAAAAAAATAGATAATTTTTTAAAGCATAGATAGATAGATAGATAGATAGATGCAAAGACATCAATAGATATATCAATGAAAAGGCATAGATTGATAGATAGATTTTTAAAGGCATAGATAGATAGATAGATAGATAGATAGATAGATAGATAGATAGAGATAGATAGATAGATAGATAGATAGATAGATAGATTTTTAAAAGCATAGATAGATAGATTGAGTGATTGATTTTTAAAAGCATAGATAGATAGATAGGTAGATAGATAGATAGATAGATAGATAGATAGATAGATAGATAGATTGATTTTTAAAAGCGTAGATAGATAGATAGATAGATAGATAGATAGATATGAACAGGCTGAGATAGATAGATAGATAGATAGATAGATAGATTTTTAAAAGCATAGATAGATAGATAGATAGATAGATAGATAGATAGATAGATATGAACAGGCTGAGATAGATAGATAGATTGATTAATTGATTAATTTTTAAAAGCATAGATAGATAGATATATAGATAGATAGATAGATAGATAGATAGATAGATAGATAGATAGATATATTTTAAAAAGCATAGATAGATAGATAGATAGATAGATTTTTAAAAGCATAGATAGATAGATAGATAGATAGATAGATAGATAGATAGATAGATAGATAGATAGATAGATATGAACAGGCTGAGATAGATAGATAGATAGATAGATAGATAGATAGATAGATAGATAGATAGATAGATAGATAGATAGATATGAACAGGCTGAGATAGATAGATAGATAGATAGATAGATAGATAGATAGATAGATAGATAGATAGATAGATAGATAGATAGATAGATAGATAACACCCTCGGTTTGTTTGTGCTGTTCTCTATCTTTGCGTGACCATGCAATGTTCCTTGATCAGAGGAAGGTGCATAATGCGTGTAACTACGCATGAGCAGCCGACTTGAGGTATAACGTCACGATCACAAAACGGCGTAGGTCGCTGCTGCATCAATCACAAGCGAGCCTGGGGCTTCTTTTTAGCAAGTGATCTAAAAACAATCTGCTGGGCTCGTCTCTGTCCTCAATAGTCTACGCATTGTTATGACAAACAGAAGACACAACGAACGTCAACGGACAAGGGGGAAAGAAGAAAATCGCTATAGCTTCACCAAAAACAAAAAAAAAACAAAATGGCGTTCAAGCATAAAAATAATCGCATTGACATCTCGGAGAGGAATGTTCTTCCAGGCTGACTGATGAGTCGAGGGTCTTCTTCATGTCTCGTGGACCCGTTTGATGTGGTATCAGTGTCATCACTGCTAACAGATATACTAAAACGATTTCTCTTTCTGGCGTTGTTTCACTATTAAAAATGAAGGCAAATATCCAGTTTCTATGCTCACATTTCCTCTGTGGGTGAATTTTAAAGAAAAGAAATTGTCCACCGGAGGTCATGTCTTTTTTGCTTTTGTATCCATTTTTATTCGTTTGTCAGCGAAAAGAACACGGAAACATAAAGCCAGGATGACTGGCGACAGGATTGAATATGGCAAGCTATTAAGTTTATATATTATAATGTAAATGGTAATATTAGCCATTTCCATATAAGGAAACATTCGGCATTCATTGACGTTGGAGTATACGTAGATTTTGATTGCATCATACAATATTGAATATTTGATTTTACAAATATTGGGGATAAGAAGCGTGACTGATGAATATTTAGTCCATCTTGATAAATTATTAACATACCTTCGATGCATTTTCTCTGTAATATCAGCGTTGAAAATGTTTACCTTAAACATGTGTATACATTTTTGTCGGACTCTATGTCTAGCCACACTGATGAGCTGTGGTACAGCGAAACAGTCTGTCTGTGAATGATAATATACGCGCTCCTGAAAGATTTATTTCGGTTGAGCTCTCTGGGGAGGATGTGTGGGTTTGTAAACAGTGACTATTACGTCTAATAATGCAATACTCTTCGGTAAATCGAATCGAGTTCTCTCAGTCACTGTGTGTTTAACTAAAAATAAAGACACATAAATTCACCTTCATGCGCCAACGGCTTAGTGCTAGAATTCCCGAATGACGCCAATTCAGTCGAGTTTCAATCCTAGCTAGAGGCAACCGGACGTCTAGCGACACTGTTGAGCTGTGATACAGCGAAACAGTCTGTCTGTGGATGTATTCATTATATATATATATATATATATATATATATATATATGTATGTATGTATAAGTGAACATTGGAGTAAACACCTAGTGGTGACAGTCTGTTTTATGCTCTATCTCTGATATTGAGCACTTTATCCCATAAATATAACACACCTTAAGACTATATTTCTTCATAAATATATACACACACACACACGCACACACAGACATATATATATATATATATATATATATATATATATATATATATATATATATATATATATATGCGTGTGTGTGTATATGTATATATTTATGAAGAAATACAGTCTTATATACAGAAATATACTGTTAAGATGTGCTATATTTATGGGATAAAGTGTTCAATATGAGAGATAGAGCGTGTGTAAATATGAAAGTGAACATAGAAGTCAACACTTAGAGGCGACAGTCTATTTCATGCTAGATGCAATCGTCAGGCGTGACGATTGCATCTCGCATGGAACAGCGTGTCACTTGTAAGTGTTGACTTCAATGTTCAATTTTACATATATATATATATATTTTACATATATATATATATATATATATATATATATATATTGTAATCAGATTATATGCTAACTACAAACAGCATGAAAATATCATTTGTACTAATATATCTTCCATGAATCCTAATAAAAAAATGAAATTAATCATATATTATAAAAAATACAATACAACCAATTTAATTATTCAGAATAATTCCTCCTCAACAACTGATATATAACGAAAAAACCAACATTATATATATATATATATATATATATATATATATATATATATATATATATATATATATATAATCAATTATGTGGTGCGTGTTCAATTTATATTACGCGAATCATTCATACGAAAAGCAGATAATGAAGTTATCTTCATTATCTGCTTTTCGTATAAATGATTCGCGTAATATATATATATATATACATATATATATATATATATATATATATCATTTCATTGCCATACACGAAATTTTATTTGTGAGTTGGAAAGGATTTTATTAAAAAATAAGCAGACATAATGCCTCTAATTTATTTAATGACAGAGAATTTGATGCCGAAATACTCACATTTTAAATTATATAATCCAGCAGCCCACCATAAAATCACCTGGTAATATATATATATATATATATATATATATATATATATATATATATATATATATATATATATATATATATATGAAGAAATATAGTCTTAAAGTGTGCTTTATTTATGGAATAAAGTGCTCAATATCAGAGATAGAGCGTGTGTAAATATAAAAGAGAACATAGAAGTCAACACTTAGAGACGACAGTCTGTTTCATGCTAGATGCAATCATCGAGCCACATCATATATATATATATATATATATATATATAGGTACGATGACAACGAATAGAGGACACTTCCAGTATTCGTAGAATTTAATGTAAAAGTGGGATTATTACATAGTAGCACAAAATTATTTATTTTAGGATACTACAACAAAAACCTATACGAATCGCTACACAATCGCAATCGTGTTTCAACGCATAACAATGCGTCTCCTCAGACGATTGTAAATTACTGGAGAGTGAACGAAAATTTGGTTTCAAAAGCAAAATACTTCCTCTTTTTAAAAAATATAAAGTTTTCTTCATGGTAATGCCAGACGTTTCCTTATAAGTACTGGTGCTGGTGGAAATTTATAAAATCTTTCTCTCAGAATATTTTTTCAAGAAAATAGACTTCTTAAACCCAGCAGCTGTTATCGCTCTTTCCAGCATTGATGGGGGTTTCCTTCCCAACCTTTTATCTGATGTAACGTGGAACATCAACATGTTGATTATGTCCTTATTTTTGTTCTCTTCGAGTTAATATGCTATCCGTTTTAATTGTTACTGCTGTTGGTAGTCCTCAAGTTGTGCGGTTTCTGTTATTTCGTACCGTTCTTTGTTTGTGATTGTGTAGCGCCAGTCTACAAGATTCGAAGATGTGTGGTCTTCGCCAAAAACCACAGCCTTTATTCGCTCAACGCCACTTTTAGCTATTGATCTGAGAAAGCTGTTGTCTACAGCTTACAGTTTTGCATGACATCTATATGAAAGTCTCGATCTGACGAGGTTATTTTAAGTACAGGACTTGAGTTTATTAAAGCCATTTCATTATAAGAGAAGCCTCCAGCATTCATTGATCTAGCAGTTTGTACCACTGTAAGTTGAAATTTATGACAATTTTTCAGGAAAATAGCTTTCTCAGGGCGCATTGGGATTGAGAAAGATGCCTTACAAAAGCTAAGGAACGTATTAAGAAACAGTAAAATTTCATTGTAAACAAACAAAAGAGTACTGAATTGTTATGCAATATCAATCCTCCGAGAAAGGATTAAATAATTTCATAAAATAATTAAAAAATACTTTGGTCTTTCATCTTAATAATAACAAACATTTTGACGATAAACCTTTATTTTCGTTAAGTTTGTTCCCTTTTTTATTACGCTACCTGTTTCACCGCGAAAAAAGTGGAGGTACCTATATATATGTGTGTGTGTGTGTGTGTGCGTGTGTGTGTGTGTGTGTGTGTGTGAATAGATTGTGATAGATAGGGAACAACTTGATATATCAAAGACGTTACTGGCATTTGCTGACACAACTCACTTTATGTAGGAAAAGGTGCACACACACGCACGAACACATACACACGCATAAATATAAATATATATATAAGGGAGATGATCATATATATATATATATAATATATATATATATATATATATATATATATATATATATATATATATATATATACATTAATGTATTTTATTGTTATGACTCGCCATCGACCTCGACACACACGCGCGCACACACACACACACACACACACACACACATATATATATATAGTTGGATTGATGTGAGTTTGTTACACTGAGTTTCACGCTTTTACAAACGTCAGACAAGAGATTGTCTGACGAACGCAAATAGCGTGAAACCAGGGTCATAAAACTCACATCAATCCAACCAAATATGTTAGCTCTATCACTGATATTGAGCACTTTCCAATAAGTACCGCGCATATATAATATATAAATAATATATATAATAAATTGCATCTCTCTCTCTCTCTATATATATATATATATATATATATATATATATATTTCGTACACACAAACAAACACACACACACACACACATATATATATATATATATATATAGTTCTAAAGAAGAAATGGATTTTTATTTATTAAGAATGAGTGCTTGCGGCTAGTAATTAATGGAAGCATGAATTATAGAATAATTCTCTCTATATCTATCCGTCTATCTGTATGCACACACACACACACATATATATATATATATATATATATATATATTATTTATATTGTTCAGAACATTGTCCTCATCTTTATTGACATATTCCCGACGTTTCGGCCGTTAGTATGCTTCGGCCTTCTTCAGGCAATTGTGATCCCGAACTGAACCCTTTGAATGGCACCTGGAACAATCTACCTCAGTGGGCGAAATGAAAGGTTCAGTTCGCCATGACCGAAATTCTAATGACACAAATAATGGAAATAATTACGATATCTCATCCCAGAAATATATATATATATATATATATATATATATATATATATATATATATATATATATATATATATAATTTTCATTTGCAATGACTGTCCTTTGGTTAATTTTTTTATTTAATTCTTTTTCTGTTTACATAATTTTCCTCTTTTTTGGACATAAATTAGGGAAGAAGAAACAAAATTAAATAAAATCCTATCCCCAGTACCTTATCAGTTGTTTTGAATGAGAGAGCCTTGATT
>OZ038507.1:77383083-77470583 GCA_964036315.1 Acanthosepion esculentum
AATCATTTATATTTAACTTAGTAAACATTTACTCGTTTTGGTACTAGATAAATATTGGTCGTTTATCATTGAAACTATAAGAACTTATTTTGATTTATTTTGGTTCTGGAATCGTTTATCCACGAGTCTGTAAGCATCCATTGTTTCAGGGATAGGTAAATATTATTAATTTTTATTTGTATCTATGAACATTGTTTTAGAGAGACGTACACACTGTACAAGGCTTGATAGCCACTCGAGGTAGAGGGTTACAGAGTAAGAAGCACAATTTCTGCGGGCATGTCGGTAAGATATAGGCTAACCCTAGATTTGAACAGGTTACGATTGTCGTGAATGGAGATGCAACATCTTGGGAGTTTGGTTCCACCAGGCCAGTCATGGTATCAAAATTAATACAAAGTTTGATAGTGAGTTGTTAACTTCTTTTGTCAGTGGGTTTCAAGTTCAGTGCTAAGTTGTAGAAAATTTTAACTAAAACTAAAATATGTTAGGTAGTTTAATGACAAAGTAGAAAAATAAAATGTATATAACACGTTTTGTCCTCTAAAAGGTTTCATTGAACTAAGATAATATTCTTATTGATGTAGAATATGAATTGTACGGCGGCCCTACGCCGTGAAGGTTAGAACTGGTAAATCTAAGGAATTTACTTCGTCCGTACACTTTCTATGGTCTTAGGGAAAGTAGTTGTAGGGTGGAAAAGAATTCATCACCCACAAGTCCACGTAGACACCTTCGGACGCTACCGAGACTGGAAAATGAAGTCTGTACAGCTTCTGTTCATATATGGATCAGTAATCCATTTTCAGTCTTATCTGGCTCTTGTAAAGATAAATAAATGGCGGAAAAGTCAGGTACTTGCAAAAGCGGTACAGGAACCGACCAACTTTCCAGTATCTTTAGCGATGAATCGTATATACGAGTTCCGCTTGAGGTCTGAGAGCGCCCATCCGTTCCTTGCGATTGGTGAAAACGTCTGGTTCCGATCGGTAATAGTGGAATATCATTAGTTTGGTTTTCGAGGTATTGACTTTGACCAGCCAGTCTCCCCTACTCTGAACTGTTAGAGCTTGATCAGAGGGAAGATCAGCTATTTCGCAGATAGGTAAGTAATGATCGTTTTGTTTGGATCTATAGGCGTTTATTTCGTAGGTGGACCCTTTTTTGGGGGAAGTATTATTCCTCGTGCAGCCGACATACTCTCGGCCCTGGCGACAAGACGAGGAAAATGCAATTAAAGTACAATCCCGTCCAGGGTAAGACGATAAACTACATCCGCGTCCTGGGTATGACGATAAACTACATCCGCCACTTGGGTATGACGAATACAAACTTCACAAGATTTGGCGCACGAATATTCCATCCTCTTTAAAAGTCTAAAGATTTCGAACATTGATGGAACCAGTCCTAATGTATGGATCACAAATTTGGACAATATCTGTTCGTCTTGAAAGATGACTGGATGGAACTTATATGAACCTGCTTAATAAAATCTAGAGCATGCAATGCTTAACAGAATCTACGGAGAACTGAGACCAATCTCTCTTAAGCTCAAACGAAAACGATTAAAGTTTGCCGGCCACTGCCACCGTGCGGACAGGGAAATTGTCTCATCCTTAATCCTATGGTGTTTTTCACGAAAATTGACTTTCCCAGACACCATAACTCGGAACTTAAGGTTGAACATTGGGAATCTGGGGACAGCAATACAGGACCGAACAGTGTGAAAAAGGATTGTCCATGCAGTTCCGACCAACCATACGGAGGTTGAAGGAGGACGATGATGATGGCGCCAAACACGTTCAGAAATACAAAGTACACAAGAATTGGCACACGAGCCTTCCATCCTCTTTAAAACTCGAAAGCTTTCGAACATTGATTGAACCAGTCCTAATGTATGGATCCGAATCTGTTCGTCTTGAAAGACGACTGGATGGAACTTATACGAATCTGCTTAGTAAAATCCAGAACATCAGTTGGTGATCCCATGCAATGCTTAACACAGTCTACGGAGAACTGAGACCCAATCTCTCTTAAGCTCAAACAAAAACGATTAAAGTTTGCCAGCCACTGCCACCGAGCGGACAGGGAAATCGTCTCATCGTTACTCCTATGGCATTCTTCTGGGAGTGTCTTTTCACGAAAATTCACTTTCCCAGACACCATAGCTCGGGACAGAGTTGGGACTGCAATGCCGGACCGAACAGTGTGGAAAAGAATTGTTAATGAAGTTCCGACCAACTATATGGAGGTCGTCGTCGGATGATGATGATGATGATGATGATGATGATGAGGAGGAAAAATTTGGGATTCATTGATCGAAAAACTCTACTCTAGTTACATATTCCTTCATAAGAAAGAAAGAAAGAAAGAAAGAAAGATAAAGAAAGAAAGTAAGAATGAAAGAAAGAAAAGAAGAATCAAAGAAAAAGAAAAAAGGAAGAAAGAAAAAGAAAGGAAGAAAGAAAGAAAGAAAAAGAAAGAAAGAAAGAAAGAAAGAAAAAGAAAGAAAGAAAAAGAAAGAAAGAAAGGAAGAAAGAAAGAAAGAAAGAAAAAGAAAGAAAGAAAGAATTAATGAAAGAAAGAAAAAGAAAGAAAGAAAGAAAAAGAAAGAAAGAAAAAGAAAGAAAGAAAGAAAGAAAAAGAAAGAAAGAAAGAATTAATGAAAGAAAGAAAAAGAAAGAAAGAAAGAAAAAGAAAGAAAGAAAGAAAGAAAGAAAAAGAAAGAAAGAATTAATGAAAGAAAGAAAGAAAGGAAGAAAGAAAGAAAAAGAAAGAAAGAAAGAAAGGAAGAAAGAAAAAGAAAGAAAGGAAGAAAGAAAGAAAGAAAGAATGAATGAAAGAAAGAAAGAAAGAAAGAAAGAAAGAAAGGAAAAAAGAAAAAGAAAGAAAGAAAGAATTAATGAAAGAAAGAATTAAGGAAAGATAGAAAGAAAGAAAGAAAGAAAGAAAGAAAGAGAAAGAAAGAATTAATGAAAGAAAGAAAGAAAGAAAGAAAGGAAGGAAGAAAGAATGAAAGAAAGAAAGGATGAAAGAAAAAGAATGAAAGAAAGGAAGAAAGAAAGGAAGAAAGAAAGAAAAAGAAAGAAAGGAAGAAAGAAAAAGAAAAAGTAAACTAATGATATCTGCAAACAGATTTACACGCACAGATTTACAGTTATTGATTTTCTTCATACAATAGCGATGCTTACTGTTACTTCAGTACAAAAATATTGATTGGGTTATTAATGATAATAAGAGTCGTGACATAAATCCCTAATCAAGAGAAGATGATTCAGGCTCCGTCATGACAACGTCAATAGAAAGTGCCACGATGCGTTCAATCCTATGAAATGAACCGTGAAAAACGGCAAACGGTGATAAAAATAGCCACAGAAGCAAGTGGCTTAATAAAAATTATCCTAGAATTACGGTAAAATCTTGAAAGCACAAAAACATCAGCAAAAATGTTATGAGAAAACGAATCAAAATGAGAATTTTACGATATACAAACGTTAAAATTCTTCGCTTTCCGCACTGGATGTCGATAAAAAGCGTCTCCGACTCCTTGTTGGTGATGGATTGTTTTCCACCCTGCAACCACTTTCCCCAAAGACGAAATGCTACAAGACTCGCCTGCTCTATCGTTAATTCCATGGAAAGTGTTCAGACGTATATTCCTTAGTTCCACCAGTTCTAATTTTCATGGCTAAGATCCTACATTGTAGCCAACCAACTTTATTTCCTTCGTATTCCATTGGAGAGATGTAAGTTCTATTTTAACAGCTTTTTCTTACGGAACCCACTCACAGGGTTGGGGTCTTCCTCAGTCACTACAATTTTAACCTGTTCAAGTCACGGGTTAATCGTTATCTTACCCATGTCCTCATAAACCGCTTAATTCTAACCCTGTAACGCTCTATATAAATTTAGATAGATAGCTGATAGGATAGAGTGAACAGTGTTGCAAACAAAGATTTCAGAACACCAGACAGATTAGAATTCGCTCACTGGTCGAAATACAGTGAAGAACTAAAAACATACTCTGATGACAATTGCTAAACCAAAACTTGAGAGACAAGGAGTCAGTTAGGGGAACATATTTTCCGGAAAACAAGAAGAAGGTAGAGTGTACATTAAATGTCTGTTGGGATTCAAGTTCAAAGCCAGACGCCAAGTAGACTCGTAAATAGAATCCATCGGTGGACATGCGAGAAATTGGTCGGTTCCTTGTACCGCCTTAAAAAGTCACAGCTCCTGCCATGTTCCACGTTATACAAAAGTCAGATTAATCTAAAACTGGAGTGTCACTCCTATATATAGGCTACAGCTAGTCAATTCTCACATGCACCGGTGGATGAGTTATATAGATAGATAGATAGATAGATAGATAGATAGATAGATAGATAGATAGATAGATAGATAGATAGATAATGGACGGTCAGATAGATAGATAGATAGATAGATTATGAACAGACTGAGATAGATAGATAGATAGATAGATAGATAGATAGATAGATAGATAGATAGATAGATAGATAGATATTTTATGAACTGACTGAGATAGATAGATAGATAGATAGATAGATAGATAGATAGATAGATAGATAGATAGATAGATAGATATTTTATGAACTGACTGAGACAGATAGATAGATAGATAGATAGATAGATAGATAGATAGATATGTTATGAACTGACTGAGATAGATAGATAGATAGATAGATAGATAGATAGATAGATAGATAGATAGATAGATAGATTATGAACAGACTGAGATAGATAGATAGATAGATAGATAGATAGATAGATAGATAGATAGATAGATAGATATGTTATGAACTGACTGAGATAGATAGATAGATAGATAGATAGATAGATAGATAGATAGATAGATATGTTATGAACTGACTGAGATAGATAGATAGATAGATAGATAGATAGATAGATAGATAGATAGATAGATAGATATGTTATGAACTGACTGAGATAGATAGATAGATAGATATATAGAAATTGATTGAGGTAGATAGATAGATAGATAGATTGTAGACCTGATGTTTATGTTATTCGTATAAAAATAATATAAAAAATAAATAAATGAATATAAATTTAAAGAAAAAATAATAAAGCACTGATGTATTTTTTACTAATATCTGTCTAAACTGTTAATGTGAGCATGAGTGTTCCTTTAAATGTTATGAGATTGAACCATGATCGTTCAAGTGAAGCGTAAGCCTTCTCATCATCGTCATTGTTGTAAAACTAACGTACGTTTTAACATTTTTATCACAGTAACAATGTCCCAAAGGACATTTAAATTGATATACAACGTTGGCCTTTTGCAAGATGTTAGTTGACGGAGAAGTGTTGTTATAGATGATTAGATTGCTTTTATTAAATTAGTATAGTATATAATTAATTTTATTTTTTCACTTGGGTCAGAGGGGGGGTTATATTAGTGTTTATGAGTTTTTTTTAAGAATATTTTCCTCTTGCTCATAGTTAGAATGAATTTGATTACGGCATCGTAGTTGGATATCTTTAGAGTTATTTGAGGACGTATTATGTTCATTTTTATTTATACTTATTGCTTCATCAAGATAATAATAAGCAAAATCTTAAAATTTTTATATAGGAAAACTGCGGCCATAAATAAATAAAGTCAATTATGAGTATAGCAAAAAAGTTCTCATATGTTTGTAGCAGTAAAGTGTTATATAAAAAATGCTAAATTAAAGTACGCAAATTAAAAATTCTTTTAGAACAATCACATAAGTTACCTCCCTTGCATAGCGGTGAAAAATATTTTGTATTTATGGTGATAACACATGCGTAGATACGCAACCCCTGAAGATGGTCTCAGATGAGATTGAAAGTACTTGATTATTTGAAGAAAAGTTTTGAAATTTTTCTTCATCCATTTTCTACAGCCACCAAGAAGTTAATTCGTGAATAGACATAATACGTCTATATATATACATATATATATATATACATATATATATATATAGAGAGAGAGAGAGAGAGAGATACAGAGAGAGAGAGAGCTAGATAGATAGATAGATAGATAGATAGATAGATAGATAGATAGATAGATAGATAGATAGATAGAGGAACCACCAAAGAAAAGCGATACCTAAGGTTTAAAATAAATTTTAAAAACAGAAAATCTTTCTAGAATGTTTTATTTTAGCTTTAATTTGAAGCTAATAGATTAAATTTAATATATCCAATATGCAAAATACTTTGCTGTATTTCAAAATGTATTTAAATTGATTGGAATGACTTTGTTTTTTTAAATCATTGAAAATGGTTGATTTTAGCCATATTTACAATTCACTCGAAGCAATGATATCCCACAATACAACCCCTTTCGACGACATCTCGCAATACAGCCACTTTCCATGATATCCCACAATACAACACCTTTCAAAGATATCCCACAATGCAAATCCTTTAGAAGATATCCCGCAATACAACCGCCTTTCTACGATATCCAACAATGCAAACCACTTCTACGATATTACAGAAATCAACGCCTTTCGATGATATCCCACAATTCAACATCTTTTGACGTTATCCAACGACGCAACCCCTTTTTCATATATCTCACAACGCAAATTCTTTGTATAGTATTCCATATTGCAACTCGTCCGTATGATATCCAACAAGACATCTTTGTACGATATTTCAAAAGGTAACCCCGATCTACGATATCTTTTCGACGATATACCTTAATACAACGCCTTTCTATGATATCCAATAATGTAACCGATTTCTACGATATCCAACAATGAAACCTTATCGACGATATCCCGTAGTACAACACCTTACTATGATACCCCATAATGTAAACGATTTGTACGTTTTCCCACAATGTCGGAAGATCTATTTAGACAAAATGTATAGTAATGGAAATATAGAGAATTACATTTTTGAGAAATTGTATTAAAACGTGAAAAGCGTCTAAAAATTCCACTGAATATTGATAACGCCCCTCATCTCGAAATCTCAAAGAAACACGTGAGGCAAAAAGAATCCGACGCGGAGGAAGTTACCGACCATTCCAACCCTATTTAATATTGACACCTCATAATCTTTGATATTAAATGCAAGATAAGTGAGCACAGTAGAGAGAGAATTATCGGACGTCAGGATCTTCGGCTGCTAACGGAAACCTCTTCAACGGTAACGTTGTCTAAGTGGAAAACAATTTTACACGATGTTTCGGGAACGGATGAAGGGTGTAACGTCGAGATTAAACTGAAAATCCGGGTGAAGTTCGTTAATGACTGTTGGACGTTGATCAGAGATTAACAGCATTGGATACGCATCGGTGTGCAATCAAAGAGCGATAAAGAAACATTTGATATCTATATGACGATTTGTCTTGCAGGTGTACGACCCATTTAGATCATTAAGAACATCTCCCAAGATGGAGGCAGTAAAAAGAAGATTGCTGGAGCAAGTCGTACGAAGGGAGATTAACAGTAGAAAGTGAGCAATAGTGGAGCTTAATGGTGGGTAAGTCTTTCTGCTTTTCCTGCGGATTAAAGAGATGCATAATAAGGATTATTATTAATCTTTATTATGCATCTCTGTAATCTTTTTTTTTTATCAAAAAATATTTCAAAAGTCACGTTCACTACCATATATAGTATTGAATGCTGGACAATTTCATAAGAGATAGGAAAGAAACTTGAGGCGACAGAAATGTAGTTCAACAGGAAGTTGCTGAGAATAACATGAACTGAACATTTGAGCAATGTCAAAGTTTTAGAGAAAATGGAAACAAAAATAATAGCAATAAATGCCGAAACGCAATTAATATCACAACAAGTAAAGAATGAGAACAATAGTCCAAACAACGTAGTCACAATTAGTTATTATAAATAAATAATAGTTTTAGTTATATAGTTATAATTTTAAATAGTTATAACTGGCAGCATGGCCCGGCGTTGCCCGTGCTTGATTCAAAAATCGTACGACATACAGCAATCGCTATCACTTGACTTTAAATATTTTTGACCTTCCTTGCCTTTAAAGGACTGCCCTTTGCCGTGCTGATGTTGCTACATGCCTTACTTCTTGCCTATCTCACACTGCGAAATTTTTCTAAGCTCTATACTAAACATTAAATCTGTTACGAAAAAAGAACTAAACAAAATGAACACAAAATGATCAGCCTTAAAAAAGGACTTGTAACTGGAAAAAACGAATGAAAAAAGAATGTTAACAACAAATATTTTTTAAACCCAACCCAGTTCTGCGGAATCAGAATCAACGTTGAGTTTAAGCAAGCGAATGAGTCAATTGGAGTAAAGTGCCATGCAGAATTAATTTTTTTTTTTTGCATGCTACCATACTAGTTAACATTCGGGTCAGTCAGCTGTTGGCTTTCACGCTGGCCAATAGAATCTTCCTGCCTATTCGTGGCAGCTAACTATAGGCTCTCACAAAAGCTAAACAGAATAATCAGAAACAGAAAAAAAATATTTTAACGTGGAATAGAAAATATCACACTGTGATCCGAACAAGCATTGGACTAGCGAAAGATGCCTTCCAAAAGCTAAGAAGAAAAATCAGAAACAGAACAGAAGTATTATATTTCTGAGATGAGGTATTATGTACACTATTTACATTATTCTGACTATTGTAATCATCTTTGTCGCCATATTTATCACAATGTTTCGGCCTTTCAGTATCTTTCTATATTTCTGAGATGAGGTATTATGCACACTATTTACATTATTCGGACTGTTGTTCTCATCTTTGTCGCCATATTTATTACAACGTTTCGGACTTTCAGTATCTGTCTATATTTCTGAGATGAGGTATTATGTACACTATTTACATTATTCGGACTATTGTACTTAACTTTGTTACCATATTTATCACAACGTTTCGGCCTTTTAGTATCTGTCTATATTTCTGAGATGAGGTATTATGTACACTATTTACATTATTCGGACTGTTGTTCTCATCTTTGTCGCCATATTTATTACAACGTTTCGGCCATTCAGTATCTGTCTATATTTCTGAGATGAGGTATTATGTACACTATTTACATTATTCGGACTATTGTTCTCATCTTTGTCGCCATATTTATCATAACGTTTCGGCCGTTGTACGCTCCAGCCTTCTTCAGGTGGTTGGAACGTCGAACTGAACTCTTTATTTCACTCACTGGGGTAGACTGTTCTACGTGCCATGTTTAATGAATATCAGTTATCTCCTGTTAATAATATTGTAATAAATACGTCGACAAAGATGAGGGCAATAGTCCTGAATAATGTAAATAATGTACATAATACCTCATCTCAGATATATAGACAAATATTAGTAATTGTATGCCTTCAACTACAGATAAAATGTATTGCTGTGTTTTTTCATATAAATATGCATTGCCGGTCATTTTGCTTTTAGTACATAGTGTTCGTAATGTTTTTATATAAAAAATATATTGCTGTTATTTTTACTATAAAATGTATTTTTATACTTTCATGGTGTTTCGTATTTGTTTGGGGGTTCACCAATTGCCGTTAGCTGGGACCCTAACAGGTGCTGCTACTCCGGGTCAGGGTGCAGCTAGGAACAACAGCAATTAAGATGTGGTTCCACGCTCCTCAAAACATTCAATTTCCTTACCAATGGCCTTGCTGCCGGAAGTAGTTTATCGTCTCAGTGGAAGTAGTTAGAGGCCTTGCTGTTGAACGTAGCTTATCGTCTTATCCAGGACGCAAATGTAGTTTATCGTCGTACCCAGGACGCGGATGTAGTTTATCCTCATACCCAGGACGCGGATGTAGTTTATCGTCAAACCCAGGATGCGGATGCAGTTTATCGTCATACCCAGGACGAGATCTGAGTTTAGGGTTAACTATTTGCCAATAGCTGGGACCCTAATATGTGCTACAAACCCGAGTCAGGGTCGACCTCGGAACACCAGCAATTAAGAGGTGGTTCCACGTTCCTCAAACCTCCAGATCAGAGGCCTTGCTGTTGGACGTAGTTTATCGTCTTATCCATGACGCGCATGTCGTTTACCGTCTTATCCATGACGCGCATGTCGTTTACCGTCTTATCCATGACGCGCATGTCGTTTATCGTCTTATCCATGACGCGCATGTCGTTTATCCTCATACGCAGCTCGCGGATAAAGTTTATCAATTATACCCAGTACGTGATCTGAGTTTGGGGATTAACTATTTGCCCATAGCTTGAACCTAACAGGTGCTGCAAACTCGGGTCAGGGTGGACCTCGGAACAACAGCAATTAAGAGGTGGTTCTACTGATCAGAGGCCTTGCTGTTTGACGTACTTTATCGTCTTATCCAGGAAGCAGACGTAGTTTATCGTCTTATCCAGTACGTGGTCCTCGTTTATCGTCATACCCAGGACGACATCTGACTTTGGGGGTTAACTATTTGCTCACAACTGGTGCCCTGACAGGTGCTATAACCCCGGGTCTGGGTGGACCTGGGAACAACAGCAATTAAGACGTGGTTCCACGCTCCCCCAGACTTCCTGATCAAAGGTCTTGCTGTTGGACGTAGTTTATCGTCTTATCCAGGACGTTGACCTTTTATCGTCATACCCAGGACGAGATCTTACTTTAGCGGTTGACTATTTGCCCATAGCTGGGAACCTAACACGTGCTGCAAACCCGTGTCATGGTGGACCTCGGAACACCAGCAATTAAGTGGTGGTTCCACGCTCCTCAAAACCTCCTGATCAGAGGCCTTGCTGCTGGACGTAGTTTATCGTCTTATCCAGGACGCGGGTGTAGTTTATCGTCATACCCAGGACTGGGCTATAATAGGATCAGTAATATCGTTATATACTCCCTCCCTTCTGGGTAGGTGTCTTAGTTGACGGGGGGGGGATCTATGTCACAACAAAGCTGCAATCTTCTCTCTCGTCCGGCTAATCGCTAGTTGTTCTTTTAGTTCGGCAATAAATGTGAACTTTGACACTACGAATTTTAAACATTATTAATCACATCGACGTGTACATTTTTAACTAGACGGTGAGGTCGATCTATCACCCTCCACTCAAACTGGGAAGCAAGTTCCCCGTGATACGAAATACCCACGTTTGCTCGCTTCGACATGTAAAACTTAACTCACTGAAAACACTTTCTAACATTCCTACATTAAGCTCAGCCAATCAAACTCGACATCCCTATTTTGTCTACCATCTGACCCCAGTAGTAATCGTTACGAAGTCGTCTAGCTTTGTTCACACTGTGATAGCGTTGTTCACACTCTGAATCACGCCAGATAACGCGCTCTCCCCCAGAAACTGTAACTAAGGTTCGCTCAACATAGTTACAGTATAAACCACAGGTGGACTCTGTGGGTGTTGAATAAAAACAAATGTGCCTGAGCAGGCGTCTACAATAGGGATTAGCTATCCGTCCTAGCATCCTTGGATACGACTGGCTGCGCCATTTACATAATCGTCATAGCAGTACTTGTTGTTATAATCGACGCATTAGTAGTCGTAGTAATAATAATACTCGTTTTGGTAGTAGTAATGAAAATCGTTGTAGTAGTAGTAGTGGTAGAAGTAGTAGTAGTAATCTTTATAGTTGAATTTACATTATTTACATGATTCGGACTCTCATCGTCATCTTCATTGCCATATTCACAACGCTTCGGCCGTTGTACGCTCCGGCCTTCTTCAGGTGATGGGAATTTCGACCCGAACCCTTTATTTCGCCCACCGGGGTACATTTTTCTAGTTCCACGTGCCATTAATTCGGTTCGAAATTCCCATCACCTGAAGAAAGCCGGAGCGTACAACGGCCGACATGCTGTGAATGTGGCAATGGCGATGAGGATAACAGTCCGAATAATGTAAATAATGCAATTAATCATAATACCTCATCTCAGAGATATAGAGGCCGAAAAGTTAGAATATGGCAATGAAGATGAGGATGGTATCTCAGCTATTGCCCTTTAACTCAACTCTCCAAGTTTAGGTTCACCACTGCTGTTGGCCTGGTATTGAAATCACCACTCTTTGGGTCTAGTCATTGGATCTAATCAACGTCTTTATCCACTGGGCCATGCGTCCTTGATGTAGATAATAATGTAAATAATCATAATACCTCATCTCAGAGATATGTAATATGTAAATAATGTAAATAATCATAATAACTCATCTCAGAGATATGTAATATGTAAATAATGTAATAAATCATTATACCTCATCTCAGAGATATGTAATATGTAAATAATGTAAATAATATTAATACCTCATCTCAGAGATATGTAATATGTAAATAATGTAATAAATCATAATACCTCATCTCAGAGATATGTAATATGTATATAATGTAATAAATCATAATACCTCATCTCAGAGATATGTAATATGTTAATAATGTAATAAATCATAATACCTCATCTCAGAGATATGTAA
Source organism: Acanthosepion esculentum (assembly GCA_964036315.1). Lineage (NCBI taxonomy): Eukaryota > Metazoa > Mollusca > Cephalopoda > Sepiida > Sepiidae > Acanthosepion > Acanthosepion esculentum. The sequence goes on from OZ038507.1 coordinate 77,395,495, forward strand.
TATGTAAATAATGTAATAAATCATAATACCTCATCTCAGAGATATGTAATATGTAAATAATGTAATATATCATAATACCTCATCTCAGAGATATGTAATATGTAAATAATGTAAATAATATTAATACCTCATCTCAGAGATATGTAATATGTAAATAATGTAAATAATCATAATACCTCATCTCAGGGATATGTAATATGTAAATAATGTAAATAATCATAATACCTCATCTCAGGGATATGTAATATGTAAATAATGTAATAAATCATAATACCTCATCTCAGAGATATGTAATATGTAAATAATGTAATAAATCATAATACCTCATCTAAGAGATATGTAATATGTAAATAATGTAATAAATCATAATACCTCATCTCAGAGATATGTAATATGTAAATAATGTAAATAATCATAATACCTCATCTCAGAGATATGTAATATGTAAATAATGTAATAAATCATAATACCTCATCTCAGAGATATGTAATATGTAAATAATGTAAATAATCATAATACCTCATCTCAGAGATATGTAATATGTATATAATGTAAATAATCATAATACCTCATCTCAGAGATATGTAATATGTAAATAATGTAAATAATCATAATACCTCATCTCAGAGATATGTAATATGTATATAATGTAAATAATCATAATACCTCATCTCAGAGATATGTATTATGTAAATAATGTAAATAATCATAATACCTCATCTCAGAGATATGTAATATGTAAATAATGTAAATAATCATAATACCTCATCTCAGAGATATGTAATATGTATATAATGTAAATAATCATAATACCTCATCTCAGAGATATAGGCAGTTACAGTAGTAGTTGCTGTTGTAATAGTCATAATCGTTGTAATATTAATTGTTGTTGGCGTAAGGGTAGTTCATTTAAACAATAGTAGTGGTGTGTTTTCCTCTTCTTTTTATCTAATAACATTATTTTGTGATCATTAAGAACGGTAATGAGACTACGTTTTTTGGGGATTTTTTAGAGGGGAAGACTTTATTATTCAGTCTGTTTTCTTTGTTGTTGTTTTCTTTTTTTTTTCTTTTTTCTAAGACCCCTGCTAATGTTGTTGTGCTTTCTTTATTATCTATTTGCTATCAATTTATTGCACCTCAGTGTTGTATTCTTTCTAGTCTCTAGTGTTCCGGAACGAAATTGCCAGTAAATTTTGCCGCCACTCTAAATCGTTTCAATCGGCTGATTCGCCATCTTTAATTGCGCTGTGGCCGCCCGATCTCCGCCGTTTGACAGATGTTAATCGTCGCGGAACGGAGCCTTAATGGCGGGGAACCAATGCCTAGGGACACCAGCAAACAAAGCAAATTTTAGAAATGCTCGAAATAAGTATGGATTGGCATGAGTGATAAAATAGAGAACGATAGATTAGAAAAAAAATGAAATTTACAGTTACTGTTATTGTTCATTGACATTTTTAATGTCTACGGCGACGATTTTGAAAAAAAAAATGGCGTCCATGGAAGTGCGGGTGAAAATTTTGATTTGACATAGTTTTTAATTTTCAGGTGTTGATTTTCCATATTGGATGAAAGGAACCATTGCTTTTACACAATTATTACGGTGAACATATTATTGTTGAAAATGAAATGAAAAGAAAGAAAGAAAGAAAGAAAGAAAGAAAGAAAGAAAGAAAGAAAGAAAGAAAGAATTTTATTGAGATTATAAGAAAAAAGAAATTTGGGTGTGGGGAATCATCGCAGAAAGAAAGAAAAAATTCTTGGAATTCATTAAAAAAATTCTAAAACATTATCAAGGCAGAAATAAAAAAAAAGAAAGAATTTTTAGAAATTTTCAAAAAAGAAAGAAAGAAAGAAAGAAAGAAAGGAAGAATTTCATGGCGATTATACCAAAAAAAATTGGGACGGGTGGGGAATCATTGAAGAAAGAAAGATAATATTCTTCGAATTAATTAAAAAAAATTCGAAAACATCATCAAGCCAGAAATAAAAAAAAGAATATTTAGAAAAAGTCAAAAAAGAAAGAAAGAAAGAAAGAAAAGAAAGAATGAATGAAGGAATTTCATGGAATTCATTGAAAAACAAATAAAGAAAAATCCAAAAAATTCAAAGAAAAAAAAGAAAGAATTTTTGGAAGGCATCGAAGAAAGAAAGAAAGAAAGAAAGAAAGAAAGAAAGAAAGAAAGAAAGATTTTTATGCAGATTATAAGAATAAAGGAATTGTGGGAGGAATCTTCGAAGAAAGAAAGATAATATTCTTGGAATTCATTAAAAAAATTCCAAAAACTTATCAAGGCAGAAATGAAAAAGAAAGAAAGAATGAAAGAAAGTATTTAAAATAATTGAAAATAATTGAAAAAGAAAGAAAATACGACTGTGTAATGAAAAGTTCTCTGCCGAGCCAAGAAGGAATTCAAATTATTATTCTGCAATTTTGAGGAGTGAGAACATTCCCACAGTTGTCTGTTGCAAAAGTAACGAAGGTGAAAGGAAAGAAATACAAAACAGGTAGGAAAAGGTGTGGATAGAAAGAAAGCAGAAAGGAACAATAAACGAAAATTGGAATATGAAGGAAACATAACAAAGAAGGTTTACAAAATAAAATGGAAAACATTTGGAAAAAAATGCAAAGAAAGAAAGAAAGAAAGAAAGAAAGAAGAAACAGAAAAGGACAAGTAAGTAAAATCAAAACATACCAAAATTAGAAGAAAGAAAGAAACAAAGAAACAAAGAAAGAATCAAAGAAAGAAACAAAGAAAGAATCAAAGAAAGAAACAAAGAAAGAATCAAAGAAAGAAACAAAGAAAGAATCAAAGAAAGAAACAAAGAAACAAAGAAACATAGAAACAAAGAAAGAAAGGAGAAACAGAAAAGACAAATAAATAAAGTCAAAACATACGAAAATTAGAAGAAAGAAAGAAAGAAAGATGCTAACAAGAAATAACTTAATCGGAAAGAAAGACAGAAAAGAAATCGAGCAATGAGAAAAAAGAAAACGACTCAGAATGAAAAAGATAGATGAATATGAAAAAAAGAAACTTACAAAAAAGAAAAAGGAAATCAAGCGATGAGAAAAAAGAAAAAAAAAGAATGAACTCAAGCAAAAAAGAGACAAAGAAAGAAATCAAGCAATTTGAAACAAAGAAAGAAACTTGAAATGTGCGAAAGAAACAAAAAATGCTCTTAACATTTTCAATTAATATGCGGAAATGATTCTCCTGAATAAACGTGTTACAATGTCGAACAAAAATCATTTTGAATGGTAAATGTTGAACGGCTTCCTATTTGAATGCCAAAACAGAGATTAGTCAAATGAAGCAAATTATGGTTGATAATTCTCAGCACAATTCTCATCTCGTCAGTTAAATCTCGTTTTGATTTCCGCCATTTTGTTATCAAATGATTTGACAAAACCGCATTAGATATTAGCGCATGATAAATCGGTCCCAAAAATGTGAGATACAGGTTGAGATAGAGAGACTAAAAGTGCAAACTGGAGGAGAGGAAGTGTATACTATAAAAGAGTACACTGTAAAAGTGTACACTGTAAAAAGCGTACACTTTAAAAAGTGTACCATGTTAAAATTGTACATAAACTCACCAATGTATATACCTTTCTTTATGTGCTTAGCGTACATTACACGGAATGAAGTGTTAATGTAAATTTATGTTCGCCTGCTTCTGCCTGTATGGGCGTTTGTATGAGTCAGATGCATGCGTGTGTATATGCTCGCGAGAGTGTTTGACATGTCCATAAGCATACATTAAACTTATTGGATCCTATGTTGACGGGGAAAATATTATGACCATCTCCATTTGCCCACGAAATTATTTTACACACGATCACTCATGAGATCTACAAATCCTCTGGGAATTGGTGCAGCAGGTACTTTAGCGTGGTAGACGTTCCGCAGAGCGAACTTGATGGTCCCAAATATTTCATAAGTACTCAATGGGACGGAGATCTGGCGGGTTTCGTGGCCATGAATACGCAGTGACTGCTTCTTGATGTTTTGTATCATTTATAGACCTCAACTTGAATTTCTTTATTTTATTTATTTCATTTTCTTTCTCTTTATTTTGTTTTCATACTTTCTTTACTTCTAAAATTTGGCATTTGAAAAAATGTTTAATAGTTGTAGATTAGAAACTTTTAGTGGCTTAGTTTTGGGAGTCGGTCTGGCTATAGACAGCGTAGTAAGAATTTCTTTTCGTGTCTATAAATGCTCTGGTCTTTGGCTTAGACGTTTATATTTTTATGCAAAGACGATTATTGCCATTTTCTCCTCCAGGTAAAGGTTAATTTATTTGAAGCTATCGTTTTAAGCTAGTGCCGTTTTCCATATTTCCCGTGTTATTTTTTCTTATGCTTGAGTTATTGATATTGCATAAGTGTTTGGAAAGGGTTGTGCTATTCGCATATTACTTGTTATGGAATATTGTGCGAGTAGCTTCCTTTGATCTAGGGATAGTCTGTTATTCCTATATTTTTATTGTTTTCTGAATATCTTTATAGCGAAGAAAACAGCGACTTACCTCGTCAAACCAAGCGACAGCGCGTCGCGTGTATCCTACGACGGAAAAGAAAATTACTTATAAAAAAAATGGCACGTATTCCGCATGGCATGCTGAAGACGGAATGTTTAAATTAAAAAACAAGTCCGTCGCAGGAGTCTCTATAAAAGTATTTTGATATGCAAAAATTTGGCGTCCTCTCCCAGTTGTCGACGAATGAAAAAAATGCTCGGCGGATAAAAGCAGTTGGTGTTCTCGAATCGAGAGGAAAAAATCGATGTATTTTGGCTACCGCGTTCGTCGGAGAATGAGTTATTTTTTCTGACTAGTTACGTACACTGGGATTTGTGAAATAGTACCTGTGAATCGAGTTTTCGGCATTTCTTTATGCCCCCGATATTCGAGTCTGAACTTAGTGATTTATTCTCTGTGTTGTGGAAATAATCTGCGACAAATATTTCCTTTGATTTCAGAACGCTTACAATCTTACTGCAGCATGGAATATTATGTTGATTTGTAGGCAATTCCTATTTCGTGTGGAGGTGCTGGATGTTTGTAGTTCACCGGTAATTATTTTAATTTTGTTTTAATTTTAATGACTCTTTATATTTCAATTGCCGGATAGTTTTACAATTTCTGGTGAAAAGTTTGCCCTCTTTTTTAGATTTTGCAAGGTGTTTGTAGATAAGTTTTAATGAATACTTTACCTATATTCGTATATATATTTTTAGTGGGTTGAGGCGAGATGTTTTTGCGGTTGAATTTTTTTTTATTTAGTGTTAACAGTAAACTGCCTGAAAGCACTTTAATAATTATGCCTATTCTTTTTGATGAAAGATTGATGCCTAATATTTCACAGGGGTTGAAACTTTCCACTAGTAACCATGATTTGGGAATTTTCTTCTAAATAATAGTTGAAGAGCTGTTTGGCAAAATTCGGCTACACATGAAAGTGCGTGCGAAGCTGGATTGTGTCATTGAATTTTTTATATCGAAAAACATACATCCATTTATATTCATCGAGAATTATTTAACGTTTACGACGACCAAACAGTGGATGTGAACACAGCGCATAATGTGTTTCATCAGTAACGGCAGCGAGGGTGTGCCAGTTAGCATTGAGGGAGATGAATGATGGATTATCTGGAGGATATTTTCTTAAAAACATAATTGCTTTGGAAGAAATGAAAATTGAGTTTGGCTAAAGGTGTTTTGCCTTCCACAGTATGTGTTGTATTTTCCGTGGAAACATTCGGAGTGTATAATGTTTATTCATAAAAAATGATTGCCAATGTAATTTGAATATTTGTGTGTTACTCTCTCATTTTGTATGTATCTCTCTATAGTTATATTTATAGAGATAGATAGATAGATAGATAGATAGATAGATAGATAGATAGATAGATAGATAGAAAGAAAGAAAGAAAATGAACAGATTTAGATAGATAGATAGATAGATAGATAGATAGATAGATAGATAGATAGATAGATAGATAGATAGATAGATAGATAGATAGAAAATGAACATAGATCGATAGATAGAAAATGAACAGATTTCGATAGATAGATAGATAGATAGATAGATAGATAGATAGATAGATAGAAAATGAACAGATTTCGATAGATAGATAGGTAGATAGATAGATAGATAGATAGATAGATAGATAGATAGATAGATAGAAAGAAAATGAACATAGATAGATAGATAGATAGATAGATAGATAGATAGATAGATAGATAGATAGATAGATAGAAAATGAACATAGATAGATAGATAGATAGATAGATAGATAGATAGATAGATAGATAGATAGATAGATAGATAGAAAATGAACATAGATAGATAGATAGATAGATAGAATGATAGATAGAGAGATAGATAGATAGATAGATAGATAGAAAATGAACATAGATAGATAGATAGATAGATAGAAAATGAACATAGATAGATAGATAGATAGATAGATAGATAGATAGATAGATAGAAAATGAACATAGATAGATAGAAAATGAACATAGATAGATAGATAGATAGATAGATAGATAGATAGATAGATAGAAAATGAACATAGATAGATAGATAGATAGATAGATAGATAGATAGATAGATAGATAGATAGATACTGTTACCGTGCATGAAATGTATAATGGATAAACATCTTTGAGTAGACGTCACATTTTTATTGTTGTTGTTTTCTTCGTTAGTAAAAAAAAAAGTGGACGTTTTTCCTTTATATTTAATAAAGAAATATGCGTATTTTCTAAACAAAAAAAACTCAAGCTGCTAGACGAAGATATACATCGACAAAAAATAAGTATCCACTAAATATAAGGTATATAGTAATTATACACGGACGCACACACGTATATATATATATATATATATATATATATATATATATATATATATATATATATATATATATATATATATATTGATAATATTAGTGGTCAATCTATATATATATATATATAAATATATACATAATTTCCCAAAAAATAAGTATCCACTAAATATAAGGTATATAGTAATTATACACGGACGCACACACGTATATTTATATATATATATATATATATATATATATATATATATATATATATATATATATTGATAATATTAGTGGTCAATATATATATATATATATATATATATATATATACATAAATACCCAAGAGGATAGAATCCAGGTAGAACTCAATAGTTCTGATGATTTGGATCGTGATTACGATTCCAATGTAATAAATTATATAGACATATATATATATATATATATATATATATATATATGTGTGTGTGTGTGTGTTTGTGTGTGTGTGTGTGTGTACATATATGTATATATGATGCGATGAATAAATTGTTGTATATATGACGTAAAAAATAAAATAACAATGACATCTCATGTTAACAGATTTATCTACACATTTTTTACGCAAAAATATCTTGAAATCCTAAAGAGTAAATCTATTCAATCAAATCGTCATTGGCAATGCATCCATCGCACGCTCTATATATATACATATATATATATATATATATATATATATATATATATATATATATATATATATATATATATGTGTGTGTGTGTGTGTGTGTGTACAAGGATCGGATCTACATAAAATTCGGTTAGTTTTTAATCTGCATGTCCCCCCAAAAAATCACTTGTACAAATGTATGAAAAATATACTAAAAAGCTTAATCGAAGTTCCTTGTCATTCGTCTTCAATGTAACCTGTATATATGTGTTTTTGTATATATATATATATATATATATATATATATATATATATATATGAATAAGAAGACAAGAATAAAACCTGTTCTTAGCCGACGCGTTTAGTCCTCTGAGCTGAGAGACATTGAAATAGTTTTTCCTGTTGTCTTTTTATCATCTAGTTCCTTAACAGACACACACTATCTGAAAAGGCTGCAGCAGAAATACCTCCAACATATATCTGCCGGAAATACCTGCCAAATAATCCTATGACAATGGTGACTAGATTGGGATAATGGCTTATCATGTGTGTGCTATTTCTGGAAGATGTATGTCGGAGGTAATTCTGTCGCAACCTGTATAAGCTTTATATAATTTTACGTTTGTTCCTCACCGTTCCTCTGAGTTTCATGCACATACCAATTTATACTTATTCATATACTTATACTCATATAAATATATATATATATATATATATATATATATGATGAACTCTCCAACTCGACGTATGAGGGTCAGACAGATCAATTCCCAGAAACTGAAAGCCGGACACCCACACAGGATTTGATTATAGTGGCGAAGGCTTTGTGTAGGGCCATCCACACTTTTTGGAGGGACGAATACAGGGACCTGGTGCAGAGAATGCCACAAGGTCCCCAAACGACCCTCCGCAGGTTTTGAATTCAGAGTTGTCCTTCTCCTAGACCAGTTGCCATCCAAGGCTATAGAACCCAGTCTGTCCTGCTATTTACCCATAGTTGGAGGGAGAAGAAGAGGATTCACACCTTTCCCAAGGGTATTAGCACGTAAGTGAATATAATGGATTCGACTGGAATTCGAACTCGGCTCTCCGATTCCTCAATCCAAGCCGTTATCCATTACTCTACCGTAACGGATACATATGAACAAATATAGATAGATATTAATAGACATAGATAGATAGATTGATAGATAGATATTAACAGAGATAGATAGATAGATAGATAGATAGATATGAACAAAGAGATCGATAGATATATATTAACTGACATAGATAGATAGATAGATAGATGTGAGACGAATACAACGAAATATGGAAGGAAAGCATCAGCAAAAATGTTTATATGAGAGGATTAAACTGAAGTGATGACGTCCTTTACCATATTTAAAATGAAAATGCGTGGCTCAGTGGAGAAGCAATGGATCCCGGTCGAGAGGGAACGAGTGGAATGCAGCGTGAAGGGCGAAAGGTCAGTGCAGAACGGAGACTGAAAAGCGTGTCTAAGTGGAAGTCTGTATTTTTAGATAAGAGGGACGATGTCGCGGCTGCTGTGTAAACAGGGCTGATAAGGTAGACGAGACTCAGATCAATATCACATTGCGATTCGACAAGCCTGGCTGGCATGGGCAAATATTGGCATACGTTCCACTTGGGTGTATTATGCAGTACCCACGTACTTAGATAGATAGATAGATAGATTGAAAGAAAGAAAGAAAGAAAGAATGATAGATAGATAGATAGATAGATAGATATGCACGAACTGAAATATCTCTTTCGATATACATATATATATATATATATATATATATATATATATATATATATATATATATATATATATATATATTAATAAATATACATATACATATATTTGTGGTACGACTTAAGTTTCGTTGTTTACTCAGCTCTTGAGGCACAGGGTATAATTTATGATTTATACATACATATATATATATATATATATATATATATATATTAATGTATATTTCTTAACTCTGTCTAACCACATCGAGCATTGTCATGTTTACACCTTAAGGTAAATTTGGTAAATATTTATTTGCTTACCTGCGTATGTACGCTACCAGGCATATACACTTGCTAATATCTAGTTATTTGATATACCTACCTCTATATCTACATATATATATATGTATATATACATATATATATATATATATATATATATATATATATATATATATATATATATATATATATATATGACGAAGCATCAATAAAAGTGAAACATGTTACACTGAGATATGTTTCCTACTTCATCTGTCAAACCTAAATCCCCAGACTGGAACCCCCTTTGACTATTGTGGGTGTGGCGTAGATGAACGAGAGAACAACAAAACTCTTTGTAGCACCAAATATGAACTGAAGGCCGGTTTTATAGCAGCATTCACCAACTTAAACAAAGAAGACCATCCAGTAGAGTTGCAGGGGATTCCAATGTCGCCTGGAGGCTGAGGTTGAAGCATTTCAAGATATTTTTGTGTAATTTTGGTGAATATATTTTTCATTAATGCATGTTTCATTAAATAAAATAGACAGATTTTGTCTTTATTTTAAGTAAGTTCCTTTCATATTGTCTGATAAGCTTAATCACATTATCGTTGAAAGACGAAAGGAAATCACCATATTGATACATTTTTAAATCCAATCTAAGCTTTCGGCTTACATAAGCCATTATCAATTTCAATCGTTTTCCTGACTGCTGGAAGTCCTCAACCATTGTTCCTGTCTTTAAGAACTCTGGTGACCCCCCCCCCCGACCCTTCCAATTACCGTCCTATCAGTCTCCTACCCCTCTTCGGCAAAGTCTTCGAGGCCATTATCAACACCGAAGTGATTAATCATCTGATATCCCATGATCTGCTCTCAGACAAGCAGTATGGTTTCCGCTTTGCCCGATATACGGCCGATGTGCTTACGGCCATCACTGAATTTGTCTACCAAGCTATTCATAATAACGGTGAAGCTCGTGCCGTGGCCCTAGACATCTCCAAAGCGTTTGATACAGTTTGGCATGCCGGCCTTCTCCGCAAGCTCCAGGGTTATGTTATCACAGGTCGATTGTTTGACCTAATACAATCATTCCTGTCAAACCGGGAATTGAAGGTCGTTCTCAATGGATTCATCTCCAGCTCCTATCCCACTAACGCAGGTGATCCTCAAGGCTCCATCCTAGGCCCTACTCTGTTCCTCATATTTATAAACGACCTTCCTGGCGCTATAGACTCCCAAGTCGGCATCTATGCTGACGACACCACAATTTACTCCTGTCTCAAACACAAATCTAGTGATGCTGACAAAGTTAACCTGGCAGTTCAAATTGAAAAGGACCTCCAATCGGTTGTGAACTGGGGCGAGAAATGGATGGTTAACTTTAACGCCTCTAAAACAAAACTGCTCTCTATTAACCACCACAAGGATCCATCCCCGCATCCCATTAGAATGTCTGAAGACCAACTTCTCTCTGTGGCTGCTCGGTCTCACGCTGTCCGCTGATCTGAGATGGAACAAATACATCGAGTCAGTTGCATCAGCCACCACAAGGAAAGTTGGTTCCCTGCGCCGAGCCAGGAAAATTTTCTCCCCGGAATCGATCCTCCAAGTCTATAAATCGACCATTCGCCCTTGCATGGAGTATTGCTGCCATATATGGGCTGGAGCCCTGCTGTTTGTCTCAGGGTTCTTCATAAGATCCAGAGACGGATATGCAATGTGATTGGCCCTGATCTGTCATCTCGTCTGCAGTCACTCTCTCACAGACGCGATGTTGCCTCGCTCTGTCTTTTTTACAAATACTTTCACGGTAATTGCTCCGTGGAGCTGCTTTCGCTTGTCCCTAGGCCTCATGAATTTAAACGTCCTACGAGGCTGGCATCCCGTTCCCACCCCTTCACCGTTGAAACTGTTAGATGTAGACGTCTCTTCTACTCCAATAGCTTCATGTCTCGCACATCTCGCCTGTGGAACTCCCTTCCCTATTCCTGTTTCTCTGACAAATACAATCTCCAACTATTTAAGTGTAACGTCAATCGACATCTCCAGTTGCCTTGATCTATCCACTTCCCTTCTCCACATCCTTTCACCTTTCATTCCTATCTGCTCTCGCTCCAAATTTTCTGTAACCCCCTTGCCTTGATCGATCCACTGTCTTTCTCTTTCTCCACATCCTCTCCTTTACCAATCCTATCTGCTCTTCCTCCAACCCTTCTATAATCCCTTGCTTGGGGTGATACGCTTAAAAAAAATTAAAAATTTAAAAAAATAAAAAAACACATAGACGAAACCACAATAATGACCAGCCCTTGCTGTTTGAATAAGCTCAAAGTAACGACAATCTCATATTTACGAGACAAGGAAGCAAAAATCGCGTCGCAGCTCGTGACGTCACAGATGACCGCGCGAGAGTGAAAACTAGTAGTATTCAGTATGGGAAGCCGTTTGTATAAATATGTATCAATATGGTGATTTCCTTTCGCCTTTCAATGATAATGTGAATAAGCTTATCAGACAATATGAAAGGGACTTACTTAAAATAAATAGACAAAACCTGTCTATATTATTTAATGAAACATGCATTAATATATATATATATATATATATATATATATATATATATATATATATATATATATATATATATATATATATATGTATATATAACTTTGAATCAATTGGCAATTAACCGATGTTTTGCCAACCATTCCAATAAATAATATAATGAATAAATATTGTAAATAAACAACCTAATAAATAATTAGATTCTACTATTTTTCTTGTCAATTCACAAATAAAATGATGTATAAATTCACTTTCGTATGTTTAGGTTTTATTAAAATTCTATTCATCGTTTTTTAAATCAGTAAATATTTCCGAAGGAGTGAAGATAGTTAAAATAATAGCGGTGTCAAGTGAAAAAGCGTCCTTTTGACACTCCGTCTTATTGCGGGTACGAAGGCCTATTGGTGCCGAAATTTCTCGGATACGTAATGAAGAAGTACGGTTCGATGAATTTGACACTGACAGGATCTATTTAAAGCAAGAGGGAGAGAGAGAAACTGAAAATATCCCAACTATCCATGGATGTACAAACAGTGACTGGCAGGGATAGTAAAAGGCAAAATGTTGCTAGGAAGCTGTGGAGACGTATGATTGCCCGCATCCTGAATGGACACGGCACATAAAAGGAGATATCTGAATTTTTATCTGAGTTTTTCGGATTTTTAATTTCATCTAATCTGGATTCTGTTACCAATTTTATATTTCTCGAATAATGTTCAAACTGTTTTTAACAAAATGACATTCCAAAATGCATCATATAAGCCGAAAACTAAAAAATGTTTAAAACCAATTATTTAATTAAGCCAGTTATTTACGATATGCACGTGATATTTAGTCCACGGCTTAGACGCCATTTTAATTCGTGTCAGTTACGTTCATTTCTTTAATATTTAACATTGTTCAAATTTTCTAATATCATGTTTTATGCCGAAAAATTCTCTTGCTATCTTTTCATATCTAACGAAGGTGGGTCTTCTGTGCTCGCTTAAGAAATAAATAATGAAAGAAAGAAAGAAAGAAAGAAAGAAAGAAAGAAAAAAGAAAGAAAAATTAATGGAATTCATTGACAAGCAAATAAAAAAATCCAAGAAATTATCAAAAAAGAAAAAAGAAAATAATTTTTGCAAAACATAAAGAAAGAAAGAAAGAAAGAAAGAAAGAAAGAAAGAAAGAATTTCATGGAATTCATTGGCAAACAAATAAATATCAAGAAAGAAAGAATTTTTAGAAAGAAGGAATTTTTAGAAAGAAAGAAAGAAAGAAAGAAAGAAAGAAAGAAAGAATTTCATGGAATTCATTGGCAAACAAATAAATATCAAGAAAGAAAGAATTTTTAGAAAGAAAGAAAGAAAGAAAGAAAGAAAGAAAGAAAGAAAGAATTTTATGGAGATTATAAGAATAAAGGAATTGGTGGGGAATCATCGAAGAAAGATAATAATCATGGAATTCTTTTTAAAAAATTCCAAAACATTATCAAGACACACATAAAAATGAAAGATTTTTTTAGAAAGAAAGATTTTAAAATAATTGAAAATAATTGAAAAAGAAAGAAAATACGACTGTGTAATGAAAAGTTCTCTGCCGAACCAAAAAGGAATTCAAAGTATTATTCTGCAATTTTGAGGAGTGAGAACATTCCCACAGTTGTCTGTTGCAAAAGTAACGAAGGTGAAAGGAAAGAAATACAAAACAGGTAGGAAAAGGTGTGGATAGAAAGAAAGCAGAAAGGAACAATAAACGAAAATTGGAATATGAAGGAAACATAACAAAGAAGGTTTACAAAATAAAATGGAAAACATTTGGAGGGAGAGACAAATGAAAGACAGAAATAAAGTAAAAGACATTTGTTATTCGGTTAAGAAGGAATTAAAATGAAAGTAGAAAAATGTAATAATGTCAAAATAGAGTGAATGAAAGAAAGAAAACGAAAGAAAAGAAATAAAAAAAGTGAAAAGAGAAGACAAAGGAAGAAAAGTCCCAATAAAAACAGAAATATAAAAATGCAACACCGAAGTGGGCATATGTGCAGAAAAAACGGACGGATAATATCAGGGTTAAGCATTGACAAGATGGCGACGATGCAAGACATGACATGTCAATTATGAGCTCTAAATGGCAGCCAAATCTGAAAAAGAGGCTGGGCGTATATCCGTCGATGCTATCATTTGGAAAGGGTGACAAGAGGTACAACTATGATTTATGTACAGGACAGATAGGAATCTCTTTCGCGATATTAGGGAGACAGGGAAAGAAAGTGGATGGTTGGAAAATGAAATAGTTACAAAGTGAGAAAGATAAAAACTGTTTTAAAATGAAGTGATTGGGCGGGTACAGAGATTTGGCGAGAATAAAAGACAGGAGAACAATTGTGAAAAACGAAACGGCGAGTAAGAAAAGAGAAGAGAAAAGGAAAGGTGATAGAAATAGAATAAAAGAAATAGAAAGGAATCGACAGGAGAGCAAATGAAAAAGATGGCGGATAATGAAGAAAAACGACAGAGAGAAAAAGAAGTAAACTGAAAATAAAAGCGTAGGATGAAAATAAAACATCAGAGAAAAAAGAAAACAATTTTTTTTTTCACAACGATGTTCACACTATGTAAGGAACGAGAGCCACTCCTAGTAGAGAATTACAGAGTATGAGGTACAGATTATGCGTAAATGTTGCGATGATAAAGGTTAACCTTAGACATGAACAGGTTAAGATTGTAGTGATCGGTAAAGCATAATCTTGGGAGTCAGTTTCACAAAGTAGCGGTCCGTGGGAAGAAGCTGTTCGAGTGGAAATTACATCACGCCAATGGAATACGAAGGGAATGAGTGTGGTACTCTATAATGGTCATGTTATGGCGGGTCTTAGCCGTGAAGAATAGAACCGGTGAAACTAAGATAATCTAGTTCATCTGAGCACTTTCTATGGTAATAGCGATAAAGCAGCGAGAGGCTTGCAACGTTTCTTCTATGAGAAAACAATTTGTCACCCACAAGGAAGAGGAGACGTTTTTGGACGCCATCGAGATTGAAAAATGAAAACTGGGCAGCTCCTGTCCATATATTTTCGGCTTGACCTGGCTCTTGTAAATGTACAGGAAGGCAGAGAGAGTCAGATACTTACTGGTGCGATCCAGAGAACCGATCATTTTTCCAGCATCTTTAACGATGGATCGCATGTATGAGTTCCACTTGGGCATTGGGTTGAATTTAAGGCCTATAAAGCACGGGTCTCCTGTGAGGAAACATCCGTTCATCGTGAGTGATTCTGGGTCTGATGGGCAATGATAGGATTGTTGGTTCTCGGACATTTGACCGACGGGCATTTAACCGAATGGACATTTGAGCGACGGGCATTTAACCGAGTGGACATTTAGCCGAAAATGTAGTGGCGTACTTACATGTATCTCACACTCTTTATCGTAATGTGCTACATATATTTATATTTATTTACTGTATTATTTGTGTTTAGATTTTTTACAGGCTTTTTTTTTTAATCTATTCTGTATATATTATATTTTACTTCATACACTCAAATATTTTAAAAAATACTAATTTCAATCAACAAATATTGAAATAAGAAAACATTTAACTTTAATAAATTTAGATTTAGTAATTTAATCACTTGAAATTCATTGGTAATTATTAGTCCTATTCTAACTTATAATAATAACAGCTAAATAAAATACTTAAAAGTATTGCTTGTTACTATTTTAACTTGTACTTTTTCGGTGAAATGTCCTTCGACCAAATGTACGTTTAGGCAAATGCCCGTCGGCCAAATATCCGTTCTGCCAAATGTCTCTCGGACAAATATCCGTCGGTCAAATGTCCGTTCGGTTAAATGTCCGCTGACCAAATGTCCTTGCGGCCAAATATCCGTCGGCCATGTAGTAAAAACAAAACAGTGAATAAACTTATACCAAAGCTTTATTGCACTTTACTCTGACTACTCGTCTCCGGACGGATTTAACAGGGTGCTCTTTATATCCCCTAGATCTTAAGGGGAGGTATATCCTTTCGGTCAAATATCCTTTCGGTCAAATGTCCGTTCTACGAAATGTCCGTTCAGCGAAATGTCCTTTCGGCGAAATGTCCGTTCCAAGAAGAAAAAGAGAAAATAGAAGAGAAAGGGAAAGAATAAGAAAAAGAGAAAGCGAAAATAGAAGGGAAAGGGAAAGAAGAAGAAAAAGTGAAATAAAAAATAAAAGAGAAAGGGAAAGAAGAAAAAATAAAGAGAAAAGAGAAGAAAAAGAGAAAATAGAAGAGAAAGGGAAAGAAGGAGAAAAAGAGAAAAAAAGAGAAGAAAAAGAGAAAATAGAAGAGAACGGGAAAGAAGAAGAAAAAGAGAAAAAAAATAGAAAAGAAAGGGAAAGAAGGAGAAAAAGAGAAAGAGAAAAGAGAAAGGAAAAGGAAAGAAGAAGAAAAAGTGAGAGAAAATAGAATAGAAAGTAAAGAAAAAGAAAAAGAGAAAGAGAAAATAGAAGAGAAGGGGAAAGAAAAAGAAAAAGAGAAAGAGAAAATAGAAGAGAAGGGAAAGAAGAAGAAAAAGAGAAAATAGAAGAGAAAGAGAAAGAGTAAGAAAAAGAGAAAGAATAAATAGAAGAGAAAGATAAAGAAGAAGAAAAAGAGAAAGAGAAAAATAAATTGAAGTAGAAAGAGGGAGGAAAATGAATTGAAACAAACTGACGGAAAGAGAGAGAGAGAACCGAGAAAAGAACGCGAAAAAGGAAAGAAATAAAATGGTTAAAAAAAAACACAGGTGTGAACTGGAGAATATGAAAAATGGAATATAACTTCGAAAATGTTGGGTTGGTGCATAATTATCAGGCGTTTTTTAAACAATAAGACAAACGAAATATAACAATTAGCAATAACATATTTAAGTAATTATTCCAGAGAGTATGATTATCGACATGCATTTTTATAAGCTGGAAATAAAATAATATATTTATTTTAAAAAAGTAAACGAAACAGCGATGTCTTATTGAAACATAACTCGCCTACAAACATGCTTGATAATTATGCACCAACCCAATACAAGATGACGAATAGATGTGGAAAAGGAAATGGAAACAAAAAGTAAGAGATGAAAAAGAGCGGGAAAAAACAAAGACAAAGGGAATGAATTCAACGGAAGAAGACATGGAAAAGAAGAGGAAAGTAAAAAAGACGGAAAAAAAATTGTAGGACAGAAAAGAGGGACAAGGAAAGGCAGAGATATAAATTAGAAAGAAGGAAAATATGACTTGAAATGGAAGGAGGAGAGAGAGATCCATCGAAAAGGGAGAGACAAATGCAGAAAGGAAAACATGGCATTGTCATCTATTGAAGAAAATAGGGAAAATCAAATGGAACTAGAAAATAACAGAGAAATAATATGATCCTTAGAAGGCAAGGAAAATGAGACGAGGAAAGAAAATGGCAGAGAAAAGAAATAAAGAGGAGAAGGAAGAGAAAATGAGACGAGGAAAGAAAATGACAGAGAA
The DNA here is from genome assembly GCA_964036315.1 of Acanthosepion esculentum. Lineage (NCBI taxonomy): Eukaryota > Metazoa > Mollusca > Cephalopoda > Sepiida > Sepiidae > Acanthosepion > Acanthosepion esculentum. The sequence goes on from OZ038507.1 coordinate 77,413,047, forward strand.
AGGAATTGAAGAGGGGAAGGAAGAGAAAATGAGGCCAGGAAAGAAAATAGCAGAGAAATGATTTTAAGGGGAGAAGGAAGGGAAAATGAGGCGAGGAAAGAAAATGAGAGAGAAATGAATGAAAAAGGAAAAGGAAGGGAAAATCAGACGAGGAAAGAAAATGGCAGAGAAATGATTTTAAGATGAGAACGAAGAGAAAATGAGGCGACGAAAGAAAATGGCAGAGGAATGAATTTAAGAGGAAAAGGAAGAGAAAATGAGGCGAGGAAAGAAAATGGCAGAGAAATGAATTTAAGAGGAAAAGGAAGAGAAAAGGTGTCGAGGAAAGAAAATGGCAGAGGAATGAATTTAAGAGGAAAAGGAAGAGAAAATGAGGCGAGGAAAGAAAACAAGAGAGAAATGAATGGAAGATGAGACGGAAAGGAAAATGAGACGAGGAAAGAAAATGGCAAAGAAATTACTTTAAGAGGAAAAGGAAGAGATAATGAGGCGAGGGAAGAAAATGAGAGAGAAATGAATGAAAGAGGAAAAGGAAAGGAAAATCAGACGAGGAAAGAAAATGGCGGAGGAATGAATTTAAGAGGAAAAGGAAGAGAAAATGAGGCGAGGAAAGAAAATGGGAGAAATGAATTTAAGAAGAAAAGAAGAGAAAATGAGGCGAGGAAGAGAAAATGAGAGAGAAATGAATGAAAGAGGAAAAGGAAGGGAAAATCAGACGAGGAAAGAAAATGACAGAGAAATGATTTTAAGATGAGAACGAAGAGAAAATGAGGTGACGATAGAAAATGGCAGAGTAATGAATTTAAGAGGAAAAGGAAGAGAAAAGGTGGCGAGGAAAGAAAATGACAGTGAAATGAATATAAGATGAGAAGGAAGAGAAAATGCGATGAGGAAAGAAAATGGCAGAGAAATTAATTTAAGAGGAAAAGGAAGAGATAATGAGGCGAGGGAAGAAAATGAGAGAGAAATGAATGAAAGAGGAAAAGGAAGGGAAAATCAGACGAGGAAAGAAAATGTCAGAGAAATGATTTTAAGATGAAAAGGAAGAGAAAATGAGGCGAGGAAAGAAAATAGAAGTGAAATGAATTTCAGAGGAAAAGGATGAGAAAATGAAGCGAGGGAAGAAAATGGCAGAGAAATGATTGTAAGAGGAGAAGGAAGGGAAAAAGAGGCGTGGAAAGAAAATGAGAGTGAAATGAATGAAAGATGAAAAGGAAGGGAAAATCAGACGAGGAAAGAAAATGCTAGAGAAATGACTGGAAGATGAAAAGGAAGGGAAAATGAGACGTGGAAAGAAAATGACAGAGAAATGATATTAAGAGGAGATGGAGCGGAAAATAAGGCAAGGAAAGTAAATGGCGGAGAAATGATCTTAAGAGAAGTAGGAAGGGAAAATGAAGCGAGGACAGAAAATTAGAGAGAAATGAATGGAAGATGAGAAGGAAGGGAAAATTAGACGAGGAAAGAAAATGGCAGAGATATGAATTTAAGACGAAAAGGAAGAGAAAATGAAGCGAGGAAAGAAAATGGCAGAGAAATGATTTTAAGCGGAGAAGGAAGAGAAAATGAAGCGAGGAAAGAAAATGGCAGAGAAATGATTTTAAGAGTAGAATTATGGGAAAATGAGACGAGGAGAGAAAATGAGAGAGAAATGAATTTAAGAGGAAAAGGAAGAGAAAATGAAGCGAGGAAAGAAAATGGCGGAGAAATGATTTTAAGCGGAGAAGGAAGAGAAAATAAAGCGAGGAAAGAAAATGGCAGAGAAATGAATTGAAGATGAGAAAGAAGGGAAAATAAGACGAGGAAAGAAAATGGCAGAGATATGAATTGAAGATAAGTAGGAAGGAAAATGAGGCGAGGAATAATGTCAGAGAAATAATTTTCAGAGGAGAAGGAAGGGAACATGAGGCGATGAATGAAAATCGCAGAGAAATTAATTGAAGATGAGAAGGAAGGGAAAATGAGATTAGGAAAGAAAATGGCAGAGAAATGAATTTAAGAGGAAAAGGAAGAGAAAATGACGCGAGGAAAGAAAATGGCAGAGAAATGAATTGAAGATGAGAAAGAAGGGAAAATAAGACGAGGAAAGAAAATGGCAGATATATGAATTGAAGATAAGTAGGAAGGAAAATGAGGCGAGGAATAATGTCAGAGAAATAATTTTCAGAGGAGAAGGAAGGGAACATGAGGCGATGAATGAAAATCGCAGAGAAATTAATTGAAGATGAGAAGGAAGGGAAAATGAGATTAGGAAAGAAAATGGCAGAGAAATGAATTTAAGAGGAAAAGGAAGAGAAAATGACGCGAGGAAAGAAAATGGCAGAGAAATGAATTTACGAGGAAAAGGAAGAGAAAATGAGGCAAGGAAAAAAAATACCCGAGAAATGAATTGAAGATGAGAAGGAAGGGAAAATGAGACGAGGAAAGAAAATGGCAGAGATATGAATTGAAGATAAGTAGGAAGGAAAATGAGGCGAGGAATAATGTCAGAGAAATAATTTTCAGAGGAGAAGGAAGGGAACATGAGGCGATGAATGAAAATCGCAGAGAAATTAATTGAAGATGAGAAGGAAGGGAAAATGAGATTAGGAAAGAAAATGGCAGAGAAATGAATTTAAGAGGAAAAGGAAGAGAAAATGACGCGAGGAAAGAAAATGGCAGAGAAATGAATTTACGAGGAAAAGGAAGAGAAAATGAGGCAAGGAAAAAAAATGCCCGAGAAATGAATTGAAGATGAAAAGGAAGGGAAAATGAGACGAGGAAAGAAAATGGCAGAGATATGAATTGAAGATAAGTAGGAAGGAAAATGAGACAAGGAATAATGTCAGAGAAATGATTTTCAGAGGAGAAGGAAGGGAACATGAGGCGATGAATGAAAATCGCAGAGAAATTAATTGAAGATGAGAAGAAAGGGAAAATGAGACGAGGAAAGAAAATGGCAGAGATATGAATTGAAGATAAGTAGGAAGGAAAATGAGGCGAGGAATAATGTCAGAGAAATAATTTTCAGAGGAGAAGGAAGGGAACATGAGGCGATGAATGAAAATCGCAGAGAAATTAATTGAAGATGAGAAGGAAGGGAAAATGAGATTAGGAAAGAAAATGGCAGAGAAATGAATTTAAGAGGAAAAGGAAGAGAAAATGACGCGAGGAAAGAAAATGGCAGAGAAATGAATTTACGAGGAAAAGGAAGAGAAAATGAGGCAAGGAAAAAAATGCCCGAGAAATGAATTGAAGATGAGAAGGAAGGGAAAATGAGACGAGGAAAGAAAATGGCAGAGATATGAATTGAAGATAAGTAGGAAGGAAAATGAGGCGAGGAATAATGTCAGAGAAATAATTTTCAGAGGAGAAGGAAGGGAACATGAGGCGATGAATGAAAATCGCAGAGAAATTAATTGAAGATGAGAAGGAAGGGAAAATGAGATTAGGAAAGAAAATGGCAGAGAAATGAATTTAAGAGGAAAAGGAAGAGAAAATGACGCGAGGAAAGAAAATGGCAGAGAAATGAATTTACGAGGAAAAGGAAGAGAAAATGAGGCAAGGAAAAAAATGCCCGAGAAATGAATTGAAGATGAGAAGGAAGGGAAAATGAGACGAGGAAAGAAAATGGCAGAGATATGAATTGAAGATAAGTAGGAAGGAAAATGAGGCGAGGAATAATGTCAGAGAAATAATTTTCAGAGGAGAAGGAAGGGAACATGAGGCGATGAATGAAAATCGCAGAGAAATTAATTGAAGATGAGAAGGAAGGGAAAATGAGATTAGGAAAGAAAATGGCAGAGAAATGAATTTAAGAGGAAAAGGAAGAGAAAATGACGCGAGGAAAGAAAATGGCAGAGAAATGAATTTACGAGGAAAAGGAAGAGAAAATGAGGCAAGGAAAAAAAATGCCCGAGAAATGAATTGAAGATGAGAAGGAAGGGAAAATGAGACGAGGAAAGAAAATGGCAGAGATATGAATTGAAGATAAGTAGGAAGGAAAATGAGACAAGGAATAATGTCAGAGAAATGATTTTCAGAGAAGGAAGGGAACATGAGGCGATGAATGAAAATCGCAGAGAAATGAATTGAAGATGAGAAGGAAGGGAAAATGAGACGAGGAAAGAAAATGGCAGAGATATGAATTGAAGATAAGTAGGAAGGAAAATGAGGCGAGGAATAATGTCAGAGAAATAATTTTCAGAGGAGAAGGAAGGGAACATGAGGCGATGAATGAAAATCGCAGAGAAATTAATTGAAGATGAGAAGGAAGGGAAAATGAGATTAGGAAAGAAAATGGCAGAGAAATGAATTTAAGAGGAAAAGGAAGAGAAAATGACGCGAGGAAAGAAAATGGCAGAGAAATGAATTTACGAGGAAAAGGAAGAGAAAATGAGGCAAGGAAAAAAAATGCCCGAGAAATGAATTGAAGATGAGAAGGAAGGGAAAATGAGACGAGGAAAGAAAATGGCAGAGATATGAATTGAAGATAAGTAGGAAGGAAAATGAGACAAGGAATAATGTCAGAGAAATGATTTTCAGAGAAGGAAGGGAACATGAGGCGATGAATGAAAATCGCAGAGAAATGAATTGAAGATGAGAAGGAAGGGAAAATGAGACGAGGAAAGAAAATGGCAGAGATATGAATTGAAGATAAGTAGGAAGGAAAATGAGGCGAGGAATAATGTCAGAGAAATAATTTTCAGAGGAGAAGGAAGGGAACATGAGGCGATGAATGAAAATCGCAGAGAAATTAATTGAAGATGAGAAGGAAGGGAAAATGAGATTAGGAAAGAAAATGGCAGAGAAATGAATTTAAGAGGAAAAGGAAGAGAAAATGACGCGAGGAAAGAAAATGGCAGAGAAATGAATTTACGAGGAAAAGGAAGAGAAAATGAGGCAAGGAAAAAAAATGCCCGAGAAATGAATTGAAGATGAGAAGGAAGGGAAAATGAGACGAGGAAAGAAAATGGCAGAGATATGAATTGAAGATAAGTAGGAAGGAAAATGAGACAAGGAATAATGTCAGAGAAATGATTTTCAGAGAAGGAAGGGAACATGAGGCGATGAATGAAAATCGCAGAGAAATGAATTGAAGATGAGAAGGAAGGGAAAATGAGACGAGGAAAGAAAATGGCAGAGATATGAATTGAAGATAAGTAGGAAGGAAAATGAGGCGAGGAATAATGTCAGAGAAATAATTTTCAGAGGAGAAGGAAGGGAACATGAGGCGATGAATGAAAATCGCAGAGAAATTAATTGAAGATGAGAAGGAAGGGAAAATGAGATTAGGAAAGAAAATGGCAGAGAAATGAATTTAAGAGGAAAAGGAAGAGAAAATGACGCGAGGAAAGAAAATGGCAGAGAAATGAATTTACGAGGAAAAGGAAGAGAAAATGAGGCAAGGAAAAAAAATGCCCGAGAAATGAATTGAAGATGAGAAGGAAGGGAAAATGAGACGAGGAAAGAAAATGGCAGAGATATGAATTGAAGATAAGTAGGAAGGAAAATGAGACAAGGAATAATGTCAGAGAAATGATTTTCAGAGAAGGAAGGTAACACGAGGCGATGAATGAAAATCGCAGAGAAATTAATTGAAGATGAGAAGGAAGGGAAAATGAGATTAGGAAAGAAAATGGTAGAGAAATGATTTTAAGAGGAGAAGGAGGCGAAATTGCAAACAGGGGAGATAATGAAGAGAAACAAATTGTGAAGGAGAAGGAATGGAAAATGAGACGGGGAAAGAAAATGCCAATGAAAAACTTTAAATAAAGAAATACTTTTTAAAAATTACCTATAAGAAGTTGATTTTGACTTCCTACAACACATAATTCAATTAATTAAATCAATGTTTTTTTTTCCCTTTTTTTGCCTAGATTTTTGTCTCTGATTTTACAACTTCAAGAAACGCTAACTAATATTTCCAAGACATTTTTTTCTTTTTAAGTATAAGATCCCAAATTTTCAAATAATTTAAATCTGCAAAATATAAGATAATTGTTCTCGATAAGGTATTTATTATGAACCCTGTTTTTTTTTCATACGTATATTTGATCATCACCCGCTTTGGTTATCATATTCCTGGCGTTAAATATCAGTTTCCGTCATATCTTTCCTTGTATTTACCATTATATCATTACCTAGACCTCTATTTCTTTGATAGTGGGTTGATGCTAAATCCGTTTTTGCTACTGAATATCCACCAGCAGAATTCAAAATGGAGTAAATGCAATATTTAATCACTTTTCGTGAATTTTAGATTGTGTTCATCAACACAGATCAAGTTTACTCTCTCTAAAACCGTATTTTTTTAATTAGAAGAAAATTAATGTGAAAGTTTTATTTTAACATTCCTTTTAAGTAAAAATAGCATTTCCATAACTGATCTACAGTTCATTCAGGGGGCCCAAAAATCACAAATTTCCGCTAGGCACTATTGGCCAAGCTCAGTCTCTCAGCTTCATCAACGTGTTCTCTTCAATCTTCTGCACTGCGTTTCAATGGCAACTTTAGCTATTTTAAAAGCCATAAATCTCAGTTAATCAAATGTGAACCCTGAAAAGACATGAGCGATGTGCTTTTTTCCCAAAAAAACACCCACCGGGAGATCACGAATCTACTCATTCAGCCATCGAATTCGTTGGTCACACGGAACACATGTTACGCAAACGGTTCTCAGGATTTTCAAAATGGCGGTATACTTTCGGGTCCGATTCTGTGAAAATGGATAGTGGAAATCAAATTAATAAATAAATGGTAAAAGCAAGAATATAACAAAAAGAAAAACGAACGAAATGTGAACTTACTTAATGTGCGTTTGCAAACGGTGCCCGAAAAAAAAAACAGAATCTATTGAACTGTTTTCGAAGCAGGCATTCAACAATTGAAAGATGGATGCATTTCCGTCTTTCCTGTTTGTAATAGTCCTGGGTTGAGATTTAAAGGACGAAATAAAATCATCTTATCGCGAAAATAAAATTCGGCAGGAGGTTGTTTTTAAGGCACATATTTCCATGGAGGTAGGTACATAAATGTCCAGTTCAATCGGCATTAATTTCTAACAATGACCAATAAAGAGAGAGGTTTAACTTGAGATACGGATCGCAGAAACTAGGCATAGTTGAATTCTACTTATCTCGCACAAAGACAGAATAATCCAGCGACGAAACATCAGAACTCAGAAGAGCCGAATGGGAAAACTGGGTAAAGTGAGAAAGTGGAGGAGGAGATAAACAGAAAATAATAGTAAATGGTTTATATAAGGGGAATAAATAGAAAGAAAGAAAGAAAGAAAGAAAGAAAGAAAGAAAGAAAGAAAGATAGAAAGAAAAAGAAATAATAGGAAACTAGGAAAAAGAAAAAGCAAAATCGTGAGAAGAAAGAAAGAAAGAAAGAAAGAAAAAGAAATAATAGTACAATAGAAAAAAAAGAAAAAGCAAAACCGTGAGAAGAAAGAAAGAAAGAAAGACAGGAAGAAAGTAAGAAATAATAATACAATAGGAAAAGAAGAAAAAGAAAAAACGTGAGAAGAAAGAAAGAAAGAATAGTACAATAGGAAAAAAGAAAAAGCATGAGAAGAAAGAAAGAACGGAAGAAAGAAAGAAAGAAAGAAAAAGAAATAATAGTACAATAGAAAAAGAAGAAAAAGCAAAAGCGTGAGAAGAAAGAAAGAAAGAAAGAAAGAAAGAAAGAAAGAAAAGTACAAAAAAGAAGAAAAGCGCAAAAAGAAAGAAAAAAGCACGAGAAGGAAGAAAAAAAGAAGAAAGGAAGGAAGACCGAAGAAAAGTTCGAGAAGAAAGATAAAAGGAAGTACGGAAGAAAGATAAGTACAAGACGAAGGGAAAAAAGAAGAAAATCGCGAGAAGAAAGAAAGAAAGAAAGAAAGAAAGAAAGAAAGAAAGAACGAAAGAAAAGAAAAGAAAAGGGCTAGAAGAAAGAAAGAATATAGGGGAAATGAAAAAAGAAGAAAGAATGAAAGGAAGAAGTGAATTCTGAATAAAGAAAGAAAGAGACTGGCAGACAAAATTGGAGCAATTGAAGGATAAATATAAAAAATAAAAAGTCAATGAAAAAGAAGAAACTAGCGATTGGGCATATCGTCTGTTTCTTACAAACCCATTATGTATTGTGAAAAGGTCTATGGTTCACGGACAGTTGTTGGGTGATTGGAATATAAATGGGTTGTATACGTCAGAAAGACATAGCGGCGCATGCGTCCTTGCGTGTTCGTGCGTGAGTGATATTTATAGCTGTCAGTTATTGCCTCATTTTGAAAGTGCACAAACAGGCTAATGGCGGTGACTCCAGATCTTCCTGTAAGGACTTCTTTCTCGAATTTTTGTTCATCTATATTCAACTACAGCCTTTATAGCCGTTAGTCGGATTCACATTTGCCGAGATCGTGTTTTTTTTTTTTTTAACTATGATACTGTGTTTGTTTTTTTCTTCCTTGTATTTTTTTCATCTCGTCAATTCTTTCTTTACAAGGGCCTTACATTAGGTTGAGGTTAAGCAGTTTCAACCGGATACCTTCCATGAGAGCATTAGTGCAAAGAAATACTCATTAAGCACCAGGATCGAAACTTTAAGTGGTGGTTCTTCTTCGCATCTTAAACAGGGACGGAAGTTTAATTATCTGGCTAATGTAATAACATCATCATCATCATTATCATCATCATCATCATCATTATCAAAACTGTTTCGATTTGAGGCCATGAATTAAAATGTTCTCTCATCTTCAGTGAAATTTGACTACTGATTCGACTATATTCGATTATACCGGCCTTATCTGTCCTCTGCGAGTTTGCGGATTCGTTGCAGATCTTCATTGATTGTAAACTCCTCCAAAGGAAAAGTGGAATCTCTCTGCCTTGTTCTTTGAATGTCTCTTTTCAGCGTTGCAACTATGGTCGTTCTTGAATGACCTCTGAACTTTTTGAAGTCAGTCTTTTCAAAGTAAAACTCCATGGCTTTTTTTAGCTCGACATTCTGAATCTATCCTGTTTGATATTCGCATGTTATTTCTTGAACAGTGAGCTGTATTACAGACCCACGGTCTGAGACTTTCCAACATCGATGTACATTATTCTTCCATTTACTCTTGACAACAAATCCGTTTCCATAATATTTGCATTCTGTCTCTAAACATATCAGCTGGTGTTTGTTTTTGCCGATGTTACTGTTCAGACCAGGTCTAATTTTTCATTTTCTGAATATTGTCTTAAATAAGTAGTTACTGCTACGCAGTAACTGGAGCAGCCATTACCTACTTCGCCAATACAGTGTAATAACAGACGATGGAAAGTGTGATACAGACATCCAAACGTGCACCGGAGTAGAGAAAGATGGTTTGTGCATATCCATAGCTGATTCTTACAATTGCCACCACTTTACTTCTAGTGATGGGGGGAACTGCATATGCCCCCTTTTTCGACATAGTCCGCACTTCACGGCGATGCACATACGGTATCTTCATCCTATTCGAAAAGAAGCTTTTCGATTGTTCACGAAGCCACGTCCTCACCGCTTGCTTGTTTGAGCAGGCAACGTTCACAAACTTCACGGTACCCTAAGACAGGGGTCGGCAACCTACGACACGTGTGCCGCACAATATCATAAAGGCTGAACAAATAACTACTACAACACAAAGAAGATATTCAAAAGTTTCAATTTTAATATATTCTAAAGTATATATACTTTATATTACTATATAAAATATATTGTAGAAAAGGTATATTGGCCTTGACTTGTATAAAAATACGTATGCTTTTGGCACACTGAATGATTTTAAAGCCCTAAGTCAGCACATAGTCGACAAAAGGTTGCCGACCCCTGCTCTAAGTAATGTCCTAAACCTCTAAGCGGGAAATCGAAAAATATTTTCGTTATTATAATCATCTTGAACGAAACAATTTCGTGGGAACTCAAAGATCTAAAAGTATTTCTCATAGACTTAATCATAACAACATTAGATACACGGATGGTACTGAAACTAGGAGACTATGAAAACGACTAAAGAACTTTTAGACAATGCAGCAAAGAAAGAGGAAAAAAAACTTAAATGTATGAAGACGTAAAATCTAGTTCTCACAAAAACGGCAAGCCGAGGTGTAATCATCATAGTGGAGACGTCAAAATTTTATCATCATTATCAAAATTGTTTTGATTTGAGGTTATGAATTAAAATGTTCTCTCATCTTCAGCGACATTGTATACTGATTCGACAATATTATACCAGCCTTCTCTGTCATCTGCAAGTTTGCGGATTAATTGCAGATCTTCATTGATTGGTTTTGTTTTATTTTGATTTATGGCACATCAACCTCAGTGGGTCATTTAATGCCAACAAAATTTTGAAATAGATTCCTAGCGATAGTTTGGTTTGGTTTGGTTTGTTTTACGTCATATCAACCTCAGTGGGTTATTTAATGCCAACAAAGTTTTGTTGCTGTTAATATTTTTTTCCTTCATAAATCTATATTTGGTAATATTTTTTCTTCAAAAATATATTGCTGGCAATAATTTAAAAAAAAAAAAAAGTATTTCTGTTAATAAAATCTATTTTTACACTTTCATAGTGTTATGACACCAGTTTGGGGGTTAACTATTTGCCTATAGCTGGTACCCTAACAGGGTGGACCTGGGAACACCAGCAATTAAGAGGTGGTTCCACGCTCCTCAAAACCTCCTGATCAGAGGCCTTGCTGTTGGACGTAGTTTATCGTCTTACCCTGGACGCGGATGTAGTTTATCGTCATACCCAGGACGCGGATGTAGTTTATCGTCATACCCAGGACGCGGATGTAGTTTATCGTCATACCCAGGGCGCGGATGTAGTTTATCGTCATACCCAGGGCGCGGATGTAGTTTATCGTCATACCCAGGACGGTCTTCATTGATTGTAAACTTCTCCAAAGGAAAAGTGGAATCTCTCTGCCTTGTTCTTTGAATGTCTCTAGGTTGTGACTATGGTGGTTCTTGGATGACCTCTGAACTTTCTGAAGTCCGTCTTTTCAAAGTAAAACTCCATGGCTTTGTTAGCTGGGCATTCTGGATCCATTCTGTTTATTCGTATTCGCATGTTTTTTCTTGAGCAGTGAGCTGCATTACAGACCCACTGTCAGATACTTTCCAACATCGATGTACATTATTCCTCCATTAACACTTGAAAACAAATCCGTTCCAATAATATTGGCATTCTGTCTCTAAACATATATCAGCTGGTGTTTGTTTTTGCTGATATTACTGTCCAGATCAGGTCCAATTTTTCATTTTCCGAATATTGTATTTCTCAGTAAGCAACGTCTTAAATAAGTAGTTACTGCTTAGCAGTAACTGGAGCAGCCATTACCTATTCCGTCAATACAGGGTAATAACAGACGACGGAAAGTGTGATACAGACATCCAAACGTGCACCGGAGTAGAGAAAGATGTCTTACAGAAATTAAGCAAAGTATTAAATATTTCGTTAGACACAAAAGTTTTGATCTGCTACGCCATATCTATCTTCCTGTATAGGGAGTTTCTAAGCGTACCTTACATGTAAAAAAAAAAAGCGAAAGTATGAAACACCCAGTGAGAATCAAAGTCATTACTCAGTCGCAATTGATCTAATTAGACAAGCTCGTCAACTATTACACCACGCCGAAGTGCCCTCTATCCTCCTGTATGACATTGAATGCCTGGCAATTTATTTACAGATGAAGAAGACACTCGAAGCGACAAATGTGTAGTTCTACAAACCGATTCTAGGAACACCACAAATGAAATGGACATTTATACCAGTAAGAGATAGTTGAAAGTTCTGAGGCATGATATGAGGAAGGACGGCTCGGAAAACTAAATACTCACGACATATTGATGGAAGGAGGGATAGAGGGAAAATAGAGCAAATTACGTAATGATTTTCTATGAATGGATGGCAGAACTGAGACAAGAAAGGATGGTAAAGAACCAAACATTTCTTAGAACTACAAGCGGAAGGAAGCTGTGGAGAGCCATGATCTTCCACGTCCTGTAAGCAACTTACCTAAGGAGTTTGTATGAATGGCTGGCAGAGCAGAAACAAGGAGGGATGGCAATCATTCAAACGTTGCCTCAGGCTATAAAATGAAAGGAAGTTGCGGAGAGCCATGATCTTCCACGTCCTGTAAGCAACTTACCTAAGGAGTTTGTATGAATGGCTGGCAGAGCAGAAACAAGGAGGGATGGCAATCATTCAAACGTTGCCTCAGGCTATAAAAAGAAAGGAAGTTGCGGAGAGCCATATTTGCTAACGTTCTGAAGGAGCACATGAATGATGATAATGCCATAACATTATAACCACAAATTGTGTACTGTTATTTGACGCCGAATTAATTGATAGTTTGGTTTTTTACGGCTTATCGACTTATTGCGGTTTATTTAAAGCCTAAATATTTTGGATTGTAAGAATAACAATTATTTTTCCCGATACGTTTTACTATTTAACCAATAGCTGGAGGGAGGATATAGTTTTTTACTTTTCTCAGGGTTAGTTGTGCGTACATGAATGTAGCGAAAGCGACTGTAATTCGAACTCATTTCTTCCAAGCCCCCATTCCAAGACGTTATCCATTCCACCGCCCACAGATCAATTTGATATCGAATATTTAGTAAAAGCCTCAAGCTTTAAATAAAAACAAGACTGTTGTTATCTTAAATTGTTCAAGTTGGAGGCGTATGGAATTTTCGGTTGTTTGATTGGTTGGTTTCATTTAGCGCCATATAAACACATCTATGGGTCATTTAATGCCGGAATCTAAATATTTTGGACACAGATTTATGGCTTCTACTAAATATATTTTGAACACAATCGTCTACCTTCAACTACAGATAAGATGTGTGTTGGTCATTTCACGATAAAATGCATTGTTGGTAATTTTGCTATACAATATATCGTTGGTAACTCTACTATAAAATGTATTGTTGGTCATTTTGCTATAAAATGTACTGTTGGTTATTTTGCTATAAAATATATCGTTGGTAATTCTACTATAAAATATATTGTTGGTTATTTTGCTATAAAATATATCGTTGGTAATTCTAATATAAAATGTATTGTTGGTCATTTTGCTATAAAATGTATTGTTGGTCATTTTGCTATAAAATGTATTGTTGGTTATTTTGCTATAAAATATATCGTTGGTAATTCAACTATGAAATATATTGTTGATCATTTTGCTATAAAATATATCGTTGGTAATTCTACTATAAAATGTATTGTTGGTCATTTTGCTATAAAATATATCGTTGGTAATTCTACTATAAAATGTATTGTTGGTCATTTTGCTATCAAATATATCGTTGGTAATTCTAATATAAAATGTATTGTTGGTCATTTTGCTATAAAATGTATTGTTGGTTATTTTGCTATAAAATGTATTGTTGGTCATTTTGCTATAAAATGTATTGTTGGTTATTTTGCTATAAAATATATCGTTGGTAATTCTACTATAAAATGTATTGTCGATCATTTTGCTATAAAATGCATTGTTCGTCATTTTGCTATAAAATATATCATTGGTAATTCAACTATAAAATGTATTGTTGGTCATTTTGCTATAAAATATATCGTTGGTAATTCTACTATAAAATGCATTGTTGGTCATTTTGCTATCAAATATATCGTTGGTAATTCTAATATAAAATGTATTGTTGGTAATTCTACTATAAAATGTATTGTTGGTCATTTTGCTATAAAATGTCTTGTTAGTCATTTTTCTATAAAAATATATCGTTGGTAATTCTACTATATAATGCATTGTTGGTCATTTTGCTATAAAATGCATTGTTGGTCATTTTGCTATAAAATATATCGTTGGTAATTCTACTATAAAATATATTGTTGGTCATTTTGCTATAAAATTTAACGTTGGTAATTCTACTATAAAATGTATTGTTGGTCATTTTCTTTTAAAAATATATTGTTGGTTATTTTTATTCTCTATATGTTTTTTTTTTAATATAAATATATTGCTAGCACTTCTACCACCAAGATGTACTCCTATATTTTCATGGTGTTTTATTTCAGAATCACTATTTATACATATCTGGGACCCTAACAGGTGCTACCCTCTCGGATCTAGGTGGAACAACAGCAATTAAAAACCCCAAAACCTCAAATTTCCAGATCAGAGGGCTTGCTGCCGGTTGGAGTTTGTTGTCATAACCAGGACTAAGTTGTTTTTTTTTTTCAGAACAATTTCCTTATCTTTCTTGATATATATATTTTTTAATTTCTTTTGATTCGTTTTCGAGTATGGGTTACGTTTTATTTTTGACGACGTTTCGACTACGTGCTATTCGGCCTTCCTCAAAGTCTGCTGTGTTGTAGAATATTACTAGAATTTTGATTAATGCACGTCTCTCATGAAACATAAAACACGTCCGGGTTGTGCATCCCTGTGCTGCTTTCCTCGGTCCTTGCACTAACCACTCCTTGGGCAAATTAGTTGTCAACAAGCAGTGATATTTGGGACAACCCACCGTCGTATCACACAGAATGAATCGGGGGAAAGACGATCCCAGAAAAAAAGTAGCGCAAAATCGTACGTGACTTCCATGGAAGAGATGTGCATGCTCCCTCGAAGCAAGATCGGTCAACATTGTAGAATATAACTGACATCCAAAGAAGGCCGAAACGTATACGGCCGAAACGCTGTGAAGATAAAAAGTACAAGTAATGACGCAATGAGCAAAATTCTCGATCAATTATTTATATATTACCTGAGAGAGCAGGATCCCCAAAAACTGAGTCTGGGGTACACAGCACAACAGACTCACCATGATATTCATATTATGCCAGGCGTATACATAACTGCAAAATATGAACAATAAAGTGACATTATTCACATTATTCGGATTATTGTTGTCCTCATCTTTGTCGCCATATTTATCACAACGTTTCGGCCGTCGAACTGTACCTTTTATTTCGCTCGCTGCGGTAGACTGTTCTAGTTCCATGTGCCATGTCTAATAGATATCAGTTATGGGTTACCTCCTGTTAATTCCCCTCACAAAGTTCTCCGCCGCCTTAACCAGGTATGGAACTCACACTCTTTGGATGCTGTCACTGAGTTCAGTACCTGGTTAAAGCTGTGGAGAACTTTGAGAGGAGAATTAAGATGTACATAATACCTCATCTCAGAAATATAGACAGATACTGAAAGGCCGAAACGTAATAAATATGGCGACAAAGATGAGGACAATAGTCCGAATAATGTAAATAGTGTGCATAATACCTCATCTCAAAAGTATAGACAGATACTGAAAGGCCGAAACTTTGTAATAAATATGGCGATAAAGATGATGACAATATTCCGAATAATGTAAATAGTGTACATAATACCTCATCTCAGAAATATAGACAGATACTGAAAGGCCGAAACTTTGTAATAAATATGGCGACAAAGATGAAGACAATAGTCCGAAAAATGTAAATAGTGTACATAATACCTCATCTCAGAAATATAGACAGATACTGAAAGGTCTGCATTTTGTAAATAGTGTAATAATGTAAATAGTGTACATAATACCTCATCTCAAAAGTATAGACAGATACTGAAAGGCCGAAACGTTGTAATAAATATGGCGATAAAGATGATGACAATAGTCCGAATAATGTAAATAGTGTACATAATACCTCATCTCAGAAATATAGACAGATACTGAAAGGCCGAAACTTTGTAATAAATATGGCGACAAAGATGAAGACAATAGTCCGAAAAATGTAAATAGTGTACATAATACCTCATCTCAGAAATATAGACAGATACTGAAAGGTCTGCATTTTGTAAATAGTGTAATAATGTAAATAGTGTACATAATACCTCATCTCAAATGTATAGACAGATACTGAAAGGCCGAAACGTTGTAATAAATATGGCGATAAAGATGATGACAATAGTCCGAATAATGTAAATAGTGTACATAATACCTCATGTCAGAAATATAGACAGATACTGAAAGGTCTGCATTTTGTGTAAACACAATTTTTTAATACGTATGCTTGGTAATTTCTGATTAGCAATGGTCCTTATGCCCTATTGGCAACTTGTCTGTTGATGTTACCTGCGACACTGTTAGTATAATTGTCCATTCCTTTTTTCACGAATCCCAGAGTTCCGATTACTATTGGTACAGTCTCAGTCTTCATTCTCTGCATCCTCTTCATCTCGATCTCCAGGTCCTTGCGTTTGGACAATTTCTCGATAATTTTCATGGAGGTTTTTCTCTCAGATGGTACGGCTATGTCAGTAAGCATACACTTCCTGAATTTCTTGTCTTTTATGATAATATCAGGTCTGTTGGCTTTTATCTCCCTGTCTGTTTGAATAGGCATCTCCCATAGGAGAGTTACATCGTTATTTGGGGTAACTGTGTCTGGTTGGTGCTCATACCATGTCTCAGTGTTTTCGATTTTGTGCTTTTTGCATATATTCCAGTGAACATATGCCGCTACCTTGTTATGTCTGTGGGTATATTCATTTTTTGCCAGTTCTGGACGTCCTGGGAAAACATGGTCAGTAGTTTCATCATATTTTCTGTAGATCCTGCATTCATTTTTTAAGTTTATATTATATTTATATTTTGTTTATTTTTCATTAGTGCTTAACAAAGTAAGTACTTATTTATATGCCTACATTTACCCATTATTTCATTTTTCTAGTATAGTTTTCTTCTATTTATTTTGGTTTTTAAAACTATTCACTGATAATTTTTCCTTTAGGCATAATTTACATTTTTTTATTGTTAATATTGTATAGGGCTGCTCTTTTTATAATTTCCCATTTTATTTTGGTGGGGATATTGTTTTCTTTTTTATTGCATAAGTATTTTGATAGGGTTGTATTTGTGTATTTTTTTTATTTTTGGTTATAATATCCTTCTCTTATTTTTTTCTGTGGCGCCTAAGTAATGTTTCTTCTATGTTAATGTTATTAGTTCCGATAGCTTTGTATAGTATGTTATTGGGTAAACATTTATTATTAAATGGACAGTTTACTTTGTTTCTGAAGTTACATTAGAGGGTGTTATTTTGCTGGATGTTAGTGTTATTGTTGCTGTAATCGTTATTGGCTTTGTTGAGTTTTGTTTTTATTGTTCTCAGTTAATATTTTCTCCATGATATTTATGCAGCTGTGACTAATTTTTATTGTATTTTTATTGATAATTTCCTGTTTCGAGGGAATGTTTGTCAGTTATTTTGAAGAATATTTTTTCTTATTTTTGTTTTTATTGTATTGTTGTAGGGGGACCAAATCATGTTTCTTTTTTCTTGTATTTTTTAATTGTTTCGTTTTTGTATTCTATGTTTGAAAATCCGCTGTTTCTTTTGTCTGATTTATATTTTTTTTATTTGGTTTTTTTTTTTTGTCATTGAATATTTTAGGCTACTAGAATTTGTCGAAATTCTTTTATTTATAAATATGGATATTTGTTTGAATGCGTTAGGGAGTGGTTAGAATTTTTATTCAAGTATATTGGGTTGTTGTTTTCGTTTTCTGTATGGTTTGTTCGTTCCGTTGTTTCGGTTGAATGTTATATCTAAGAAAAATATATTTTTGTTGTTTTTTTTGTTTTGTTTTCGTTTTTTTGTCTTTTGTTTGTTTGTTTTTTTTACTTCTGCCGTTGCAATTTCTTAGAAACTGGTCCCAGTAAAGACGTATATCTTCTTTGTTATATATGTATACGCGCATTACTTCACATAGTCTACATATGGGTAGCAACGTACTATCATAGCTACCCATTGTTACATAAAAATTATTATTATTATTGTTATTGTTGTTATGGCCCTTTTTGTCTATATTTTATTGTGGTGTAATATTGGCTTTCGGCATTGTTTAATTATATTTATGTCCTCATTGGGGATAGCCATGTATTGTTTTGCTAATGAATTGTTTAGTGTATGCTCATTAATAGATGGGTAGAAGTCTTTTATGTTTAATTGTGTGAAGGAGCAGTTTTCTTTATTACTAATGTTATTAAACCAATTGATTATTGCTTTTATATTTTCCATTGGTTCATGTCTATTATTATTTTTAGTTTTGGACATATTTTTCTAATATTTGCTTATTTTCCCAATGTTGCTTTTTGTGGGGTTTACTAATCTGCATGTTGGTTTGGTTATGAAGTTGTCCTTAAATATTTCTACTGTTGCTAACTGTTTTATTCTTTTGTCTAATTTTAGTTTAGTGGCTATGTTTTTAACTTCTTTGTTTATATTACTTTATGTTTCATTACTAATGGTTTTGTAAATGTATTGACTTCTTACTTAATTAGTTTATTATAATTATTGGTTTCCATTTTATAAATTATCCTGGATATACGGGAAAAATAAGAATACAATAATATCTCAATAAAAAAAAAAATTCTTTGACGAATGTTTTATTGAGTTTACCAGTATTCTTCAGTTTTTCCATTTGATATAGTTAATGGAGTGTATAAATTGTCCCTAGTGTCTATTGTCCCAGAGTCTTTCGGCCACTTCTTTAGCAAGAGTATTTTTGTTAATTGTTGTTCATTTCATTTCACGGTTGTATTTTAAGATGTAATTTAACGCAGTACTAGATTGGCAGTTAGGTCTCATCATTCTACAGTTGAAATGGCTAAGTGTAACCGTAAGTTCTATGCTGATAGTTTCTTCTACCGCACTTCTAGCTTGTGGAACTCTCTTTTGGCTTCTTGCTTCCCAGTCAACTTTTATCTTCGAAAATTTAAATACCATGTCCATCGTTATCTTCTGTCTTTTGATTCTTATTCTTTTATCGTTCTATCTCCTTAACAGTAGTTTTTTTCTGATAATCTCTAACACTCAGTAACCCCTTGTGTCCTAGTGACTTTATTGCCTTGCTTGGTGTGAAATTATTAAGAAATATATATATATATATATATATATATATATATATATATATATATATATATATATATATATATAAAGAAATATAGTCTTAAGGTGTGCTATATTTATGGGATAAAGTGCTCAATATCAGAGATAGAGCATATGTAAATATAAATATTGCGTCCAGCATGAAACAGCCTGTCGCCTCTGAGTGTTGACTTCAATGTCCACTTTTATATTTATATATATATATATATATATATACATTTAATATATATATATATATAATATATATATATATAACATATATATATATATATATTATTATTATTATTATTATTATTATTATTAATTAAAGAATATCAAACACTTCAAATTTCATAAGTAATAATTTTTATTTCATGAGAGCTCTAAAAAAACAGAAGCTCTCATAAAATAAAAATTATTACCTCTGGGATTTTAAATTTTTGATATTCTTTAATTTATAATAATTTTGCTCTGTCTTTTGACATAGAGCTCTCCCTGGATCTACATCCTCCTGGAAATTTCACACGAATTACCACATCATTACTATATATATATTTTGAACAATAAATTATGTCATTTAGATTCCGCGACTAGTTTCGGCCAACATGCCCATCATCAGGAGAAAAATAATTTTCTGCTTGCTGGTAGCAGTGAACTACAGAAATGAATGTCTTGATGAAGAAAAGGAACTTTTATCTGTAGTTTTCATTTGTTTTTTTTTGTTTTTGTTTTTTTTTTAACATGAACTTT
Organism: Acanthosepion esculentum; assembly: GCA_964036315.1. Lineage (NCBI taxonomy): Eukaryota > Metazoa > Mollusca > Cephalopoda > Sepiida > Sepiidae > Acanthosepion > Acanthosepion esculentum. Next base: position 77,432,665 of record OZ038507.1, read on the forward strand.
GGTCAGCCCTTGTGTTGGTCAAACAGTCTCCTGTCGCAAACAAGCATATATATATATTTGTGCGTGCGTGCGTCCGTGCGTGTTTACGTGTCTACGTGTGTGTGTGTCCACTGTGTTTAGGCGCTGTGCCTCCATGTCTATTTCTTCCCACCATTTTTTCATCCTCAGCCCTTAAGTGCAACCACCCCCTCTCCCACCCACTTCTTTATTTTTCTTTTTTTTTGTTTTTGCCAAATTTCATCACTGCTGCCAAGAAACCTTAAATTCCAATGAAGTAACAAGACACCGTTTTAAATATTCTGCTGACTCGCTCTTCCTATCAATTGATGACAGACGAAGAACGCAGTCTCTGTCGCAAGCAATAATTACGGCAGTGGGGACGGGAGAGAATTTTTCTCCTTTTTTTTTGTTTTGGGCGGAGGTCTATGTTCGCCCACGTTTACACGCAGAACCGTGCACGTACGCATGTACAAGCGAAAATGGCTGAGACGCTGTAAGAGCGACTCTGATTTAAAGCCGTAAGAAGTTGACCAGGCAAAAATCGTTTTCCATTCTGTCTCCACAGTGGTCGGTGGGTTCAAGGTTTCAAAGCAATATGTGTGTCAATACCAAAGAAACCGGTGATGGACAATGCGAGTATGAATAGAGGATCTGCTGGTCCCGCGGACTCTTCTAGAATTATTCAGTCATCTTGAATACAGTCTCTTCCCACTTTTTTTATTTCCTTACTTGTTTTTTTTCTTTCTTTTTAAAACATGACCTAAACACCAATGCGTCCGCCAGTCCAACTATAGTCCAGCTTTATTCCACTATAAGTTATTGTACTTCGCAAAGTTAAAATTGCTAGTTGAAAGAAAGTAGATTTCAGACCATGTACAAGATTAAAGAGAACATGACAGGGCAACTGATGACGATCTTTAAAGAGGACATTGCAAAACGGAAATGGAAGATGTTGGGTTTAATGTGTGTGAGAGCGAGAGAGAGAGAGAGAGAGATTGAGGGTTGTTGAGTAGTTGTCGGAAGATGAAGACAGGATACTGAAAAAACCATATTCGGTCATTATATATATATATAAATATATATATATATATAATAACAGAGATTATGCTATATATTTTGATATACTAAGAAGAGTATTGAGTAAATTATAAGACAATATACATGAAATATTAGTGTTTGAGCCTTTTATATTATATTCTTGGTCTGTCCTGAACATGGAGCTCTTCCTGGATTCTATACTCTTGTAAACTGATATATATATATATATATATATATATATATATATATATATATATATATATATATATATATATATATATATATATATATACGAGGGTCATTCAATAAATAAAGTGAATTTTTCGGTATAAGGACTTCTAATACAGATAGAAGCTTACTTTTTTTTCAACGTCGACTCCCAGCACTGTCACACACTTTTCCCATCTGTGCACAAGCTTCCGTATTTCCTCAGCGTAAAAATCTTTGGACTGATGTCTCAGCCAGTCGCTCACAACACTTTTGACGTCATCGTCACTTTTAAACTTCGTGCCTCTCGTGAACGCTTTCATGGGACTAAACAGGTGAAAGTCTGGAGGGGCAAGGTCTGGGCTGTAAGGGGAATGAGGGAGCAGTTCCCAGCCCAGCTCGTTGATGCTCTGCACCGTTTGGGCTGCTGTGTGAGGCCTTGCGTTGTCATGATGCAAGATGACTCCTTCTGACTGATGACCCCTGCGTTTGTTCTTTATGTCTTTCAAAATCCTTGCAATGTCATCCACTGTCACCCTTCTGTCAGACTGAATGAGGTTATTGACTGATTCGATCACCTCAGGAGACCTCACTTCTGTAGGCCTCCCAGGCCTGTCTTCACCCTCAACACTGCTCCGTCCTTCTTTAAACAATTTAGCCCACTTGTAAACATTTTTTGGGCTGAAACATGTGGCACCATACACAGTTGACATTCTCCTATGAATTTCAACTGGTTTGCACCCTTCAGCAAACAAAACTTTGATAACTGACCGCTGTTCAATCCTGGAGCATGCTTCTTGGTCGGACATCTTTGTTACTCGCCAAAACTCTCAAAGTTTTTTTTAATCTGCAAAAGAAATTAAATCCATGTGAAAAAGAAGTAAAAGAAAAAAAAGAGTAAGCTTCTATCTGTATTAGAAGTCCTTATACCGAAAAATTCACCTTGTTTATTGAATGATCCTCGTATATATAAATAAAAGGAAAACTTATCGTTATTCATGTTTGTTTTTTGTTTTACGGCATATCAAACCCAATGGGTTATTTAATGCAGACAAGTTTTTTTTTATTGCTGGAAATATGTTTTCTTTTCCCAAAAATGTATTGCTGGAAATAGTTTTTTTCCAAAAGTATTGCTAGTATTAAAATCTATTTTTATACTTTAATATTGTTTTGACCACTTTTGTGGGGTTAATTATTTACCCATAGCTGGAACCCTGACAAGTGCTACCACCCCGGGTGAAGATAGACCTGGGAACACCAGTAATTAAGAGGTGGTTCCACACTCCTCAAAACCTCCTGATCAGAAGAGACCTTGCTGTTGACTGTAGTTTATCGTCTTACCAAGGACGCGGATGTAATATATAGTCATACCCAGGACTATATATATATATATATATATATATATATATATATATATATATGAAAATTTCTCAGAGTTAACCTGTAGAAAATACAATATTTATAAATATAAATGACAATAGGAAATAATCTTAACATAGTCACAAACACTTCCAAAACCATTATGGATATATTCAGATCTTCAAACACTAATAGCATTAATATTTCTGAAGCAGGCATTTATAAAATAAATTGCCAAAGCTGTTCCTCCCAATATATTGGAGAAACAAGTAGAAATTTTAAAAACAACGCATTTATGAGCACAAAAGAGACCTCACAAAAAACAACTTAGCTAATACACTTGTCATACACAGAAATAAATTCAACCACAATTTTGATTTTAAAAATGCTACACTCATAAAAAAAATAACTCACTCAGAAGGAAAATTCTCGAGAGTGCCGCCATTGAATATTATCCAAATATTAATCTACGCCCAGGCCTTTTCCCTATTTCACCTTTCTTAACAGAATTACTACTCCCCCAAACAAACGTACACAACAATATCGTGAAATCAAAAGAAAATAGTTGAATCCATCAACACAGCAAGAATAACAATATCTCCACACGTGATAGTAAATGACGTAATTTTCAGTTAACAGTATGAAAATAGCGTTCTATAAATTCTTCCAGTTGCTAAGGACATTTTGTTTTTGTTATTATTAGTTACTTTGTTTAATAAATTCATTTCGTTTTTGCCTTGAGAAAGTTCACATTGGACGAAACGCGTCAGCAACTATTACAGTTTTCCTATTGTCATTTATATTTATATATATATATATATATATATATATATATATATAAACGTTCATGAAAAGTACAAAGAATTCAGTAGTTAAACACACACACAAATACATATACACGCATTTCATTCGTGTATGTCTATGTGGGTGTATGTTTAAAAGCGCACACACAAATACACATATACTCATTTCATTCTTTTACTTTCGGATCTGATGAAGCTTCAAATGGTGAAATGCCTTATCTATATATATAAATTGTAGCCTTTGTCTATTTGTCATCGACCTCCTCTTAGGATTTTGGAGATGGATCCCCATAACTATATATATATCCTGAAAATACATTACCAAGGCTACTTGAATAACTATATTTCATTTTGACCAAAGATGGTCTCGGGTTACAAACCTTCTGCTAAATTTTTCCCCTTTGATTTAAATTTGAACAAGGTCATGATTTCTATCCATAATATAGAAGGAGAAAGCCAGAAGATGGAGGTAACATAGGCAAGATCATTGAGTAATATTGAAATGCATCTTTTTTCTCCACAAATTATAAAAATGATTTAATATTAATCATCATTTTCTCACAAAAAATGTGTGACACGCAGAAAAACGCAGGTAATTTGGCTAGTTGGATATATTTCTAAACAAATCTACTTCCATGAACGTTTACAAATTATATATATATATATATATATATATATATATATATATATATATATATATATATAACGTTAAAAGCTCTTCGCTATGAGTTGAGAACTCTGGTAGCCAGTAATGCTTATATCTCGTATAAAGTGTGTTAAAATTAACATTCTCCACGACGACTTGAACCAATCGCATATCTAGACTGATGGATGAGCTGTGATACAGCGAAACAGTCTGTCTGTGGCTGACTATATATATATATATATATATATATATATATATATATATGTATATATATATCTATATATATATATGATGAAAATGTGGAAAAGACAAAGCAAAATCCGAATATGTGAGTTTACTGTTTTTATTTTGTTTTTGTTATTCTGTCTTTTTTGTTTTTGTTATTAATGCGTGACAAACGCACCGATAAGCTATAGTTTTAAATAAGTCCCCCCCACCTTCCACTTAGGACACAATCTTTTCCCTGTGCGCAGGTTTTCGTAGTGCCGCCCACGCGACGCCAGCGTATCCGACTCCAAGAAAGAATACTCTGACTTTAGAATTTCAGTTTTTCTGTTTCTGACCAGTCCTGTATATATCGTCTCTTCATCTAACTTAAATCTAATATAAATATGTCTCCATTAACCATGTCCTGAAGAATGTCTATTTGACCGAAACGTCTGACGTCGACAGAATAACAAAAACAAAATCAAAATAAAAACAGTAAACTCACATATTCGGATTTTGCTTTGTCTTTTCCACATTTTCATCATATCGTCGGATCTACATCCACACATTTGCTTACATACATATATATATATATATATATATATATATATATATATATATATATATATATATATCTAATGGTGCGATGGATAAATTGTCGTCTAAATTGCATATATATATATATATATTGTCTTATTGTTTTATTGCCCTCTCACCTTAATAGTCGTTTTACTCCTATTCTCTAATACTCAGTAACATCTTCTGTCATAGTGGCTTTATTACGTTGCTTGGATTGAAATGATATATATATATATATATATATATATATATATATATATATATATGAAAATAAAATACATCTTAAAGAGGCAAAACGTGAAGGGAAATTAAAACACCTAAAACACACCCTCTTGAAAATGGCTAAATAAGAGTCCGAAACCGCTTGCAAAACTAGACATTACTCACTCCCACAGAATGAAGAAATATAAGAACGTTGGAAAAACTAAATAAAAAGCTAATTATATTTTCCTTGTCTGTTATATTTAAAGAAAGATGTTTAAAAGAAACATCCATATATATATATATATATATATATATATATATATATATATATATATATAGTCAAACCTAATGAGCCAGACAAACCTACCAAGGTTTCACTTAGGCAGATCGTCAGGGTCGAGTATAGTTACCTATATATATATATATATATATATATATATATATATCCTGCTTATAACGCATCGCTCTTCATATGAATTGAGCGCTCTGGCAGCTGATTTGGTGTTTATATATATATATCACGTATATAATGCCTTAAAAGATTCTTTTCTCTGCCGTTCGCCGATAGCTTGGGGGTAGTGTCTCTGGCTGATGCCAAATCGGTCGAGTTTCGATCTAGGCTTGAAGCAATCGAATGTCTAGCCACACTGACGAACTCTGATACAGCGAAACCGTCTTGTTTGTGTGTGTATGTTTATATATACAGGGTGTCCATAAAGCTCGTGTGCACTTTAAAAAATTTATAACTTTATTTGTATTTGCGATAGAAATAATCTGTAAAAAATGTTATAAAGTTTAATGTACCTAGTTTTAAGTATAGCTAAAATAACTAATGTGATTTCAGGCATTACTGTAAATCAGTTGGCAAATGTTTTCCGTGAACTGCAAAATCGTATTACCCTTTGTATTGCTAATGATGGAGGACATGTGGAAAGTTAAATAAAATTTCAATAAAACCTTAAAAAAATAGATTTACTTCTTTCTAATCCTTTTTACAAATTATTTCTATCGCAAATACAAATAAAGTTATACATTTTTTAAAATGCACACGAACTTTATGGACATCCTGTATATATATATATATATATATATATATATATATATATATATATATATATATTCACCTGGTTCGCTCCGAAAGTTATGCCTCCTGTTTATTTTCATGGAAATTGCAACATATACAAGAAAAAACAATAAACATGGTTGACTTGAGTATGGTTTCAATTACAAAACCTGTGCTGTCCTCATAGCCGCCACCATTGGCCATGTCTTTTTGCCGGTGATGAACATTTCGTGCGTTCAGAATTGTGCCACAACCGCACAAGCCGTGGGCTGTCATGCACATTGCCGTCGCCACTGCTGAACTGTGCTCAAATACACTATTTGGTCTCTGTAAACGTTCATCCAGCATTTATGCTTATAATTTTCGCTTTTTTTTTTTTTTGATGTACTTATTTTGTTTTGTTTATGTTCGGCGATGCATGATAAAAATATTATTGTAAGGTAGAGTTCCCAATGTCATGAATAGACTATATATAAATATAAAAGGCCCTATCTGTTGTGTTTTGGCTCAACTATACATAATTATTTCTGCACAATAGCCGCTACAATATTTTGAAACTTACCCGTTACCGCCTACCCTGTAAATGTTAGAATAATACAATAGACCTAAACATAAAGCACCACTGACCAGCATATATAAATAGTCGATCTAAAACATAACACAGATCGCCTGAAGTTTGCGTTTAAGCGTAAAACAGACTATCGCTGACCTCAGTGTCCACTTTCATCGAATTCATTCAAGCAGGTTTTCCATCCTGGGTATGACGATATACTGCATCCGCGTCCTGGTAAGACGATAAACTACGTCCAGCAACAAGGCCTCTGATCAGGAGGATTTGAGAAGGGTGGAACCACCTCTTAATTGCTGGTGTTCTCAGGCCTACCCTGACCCGGGGTGGTAGCACCTGTTAGGGTCCCAGCTATAGGCAAATAGTTGACCCCACAACCTGACTCAAAACACTATGAAAGTGTAAAAATAGATTTTAATACTAGAAATACTTTTTTAAAAAAAATTAGTATCAGCAATAAATATTTGAAAGAAATATCGGAAATTAAAATCTTGTCAGCATTAAATAACCCATCTATCTATCGATTTATCTATCTATCTATCGCTTTCACTTCATATCTATCTATCTATCTCTTTCACTTTGGACCTATCTATCTATCTATCTATCTCTTTCACTTCGTACCTATCTATCTATCTCTTTCACTTCCTATCTATCTATCTATCTATCTATCTATCTATTCCAGTCTGTTGAGTATCTCTCTATCTATCTATTTATCTATCTATCTATCTCTTTCACTTCGTACCTATCTATCTATCTATCTCTTTCACTTCCTATCTCTCTCTCTCTCTCTCTCTATATATATATATATATATATATATATATATATATATATATATATATATATATATTCGAGTCTGTTCATTATCTATCTATCTATCTATCTATCTATCTATCTCTCTCTCTCTCTCTCTCTCTATATATATATATATATATATATATATATATATATATATATATATATATATATATATATATATATATGAAAGCGGTGTTTTTACATATGTATATATATATTATTAACCCTAGAACACTAACCATCAATTAAAGTTACACCACTACTAACCATCGGTATATCATACCCCATTTTGAAAATATCAACAAAAAAAAATTAAATATAAATCTTTATTTGAAATATTTTACATGTAGGTACTTCAAACTTTGTACTTTGAATTAACATTAATAGCAATTGAAAAACACATTATTTAGGTAAGAAAATCAGGTACTGAAAATTGTAATTAAAAATAGGAAAATTTGCGCTGGGTACTATAAACCCATGGTTAGTGTTCTAGGGTTAATATGACACAAAACAAAACCAAATTATGCATTTTTGAAAAAAAAATATTACCAGCTATATATTTCTGGAAAAATTACCAGCTATACATTTCTGGAAAAATTACCAGCTATACATTTCTGGAAAAATTACCAGCTATAAATTAAAAAAAAAAAGGGGGGGGTGTCGGCATTAAATAACCCATTGTGGTTGATATGCCGTAAAACAAACCAAACCAAACCAAAATTCAAGTAGGTTTCATCAAAATTAATCCGTACGATTTTTTTTGTTTATTTATTTATTGCATGTTTCAGGATATATTGCATGTTTCAGGATATAATTATAAGCTGTCAGACACACCCGAATCAGATTTACAGAAGAACTACCCAAAATCCATGCTGTTCTTGTTCGATTTTTTTTTCAGCCATCGCTAGTTATTTTTAGAGTGAGTAGAGTTTTTATTAGCTTCAAACTCGAATTTACGAGGAACGCATGAATTCTGGTACGGTGTAAACCAGTACTATGTGCCGTATGGTCGTGTCATCCACGGTTAACCCGGTTTCCCAACCAAGAATTTCTGGTGATGAGGTTGGCTAGACGCATAGCAGGATTAAAAACGATGGTTACATTCCATAACCTGCGACCTGAGCCCGAACTACCTCCAGTCAAGATGAACGGGTGTCCTCTCGAGAAGGCACCGTGCTTCAAGAGGATATTGGGCCTCAAACTTACACCCGACCTCAAATGGAATTCCTATAGACGATCCATCGCTAAAGGGGCAGGTAAAATGAACAACTCCCTGTATCACTCCAGTAAGTACCTGCTTCCTCATGCTATTCTCTCCCTTTATAAGAGTTAGATCAGGTCGAAAATGGAGCACTGTTGCCCTATTTGGACAGTAGCTGCCCAGACCTCACTAGTTTTTATAGAGTTCAAAAGCATCTCCGAGTCCTTGTTGGAGAAGAAGAATTTTCCATCTTCCAACATTTCTCTCACAGGTGGGATGTGGCAAGTCTCTCTCTGCCCTATCGTGGAAGGTGCTCGGGCGAACTGCATCCCCTCGTTCCACCAGGTCTGACCTCCGCCCGCTTGGGCCAGCCATGCCACTTACATAGTAAGAAACCACCCACATTCGCACCGTATTCCATCGGCGAGAAATTCCACTCAAACAGCTTCTTCCCGCGAACCACTGCCCTGTGGAACTGACTCCCAAGAAGTTGTTTCCTATCCATATGAACTAAACCTTAACGTAACCCTCGAACTCGAGTGACACCGGGGCCTCGTACAGAAGGAACCTTGCTGTAAAATAAAATCCTGTAAAAAGGCGGATAAAAGTTCTTATTGAGTGAAATGCCATCTAGCACAATGTTATCTATAACCATGTATGCAGCCAGTGCTGTGAAGGCACAGCATCGCTGGGTGGGGTGATCCGACGATGTTATCAATGACCTCATGTCCGTGACCAAGGCGTGCTTTCAAATTTATTTATTTTTTGTCGTCCTCTCTCAGAACGGTTCCCAGATATTTAAATTTCTGTATTTGACTGATTTTAGCATCCCCGATTTGTAATTTGCATTTTGGGTTCCCCCTTTTGCTGATAACCATGTATTCTGTCTTTTTGTAGTTTATACTTAGTCCTTTCTTCTGGCTTTTCTTCCTTACAATCTGTAGGAGCTTTTGTAGTTTCCTTTCTATGCCAGCTATCAACACTGTGTCTTCTGCATATCTGTTATGGTGAAACACACCTAGTCTATAGATAATAGACTCTCCCACCTAATATAAGTAGGAGTCAGTGAGGGTCGACTGGGAGTCGAATACGAAAGTAGTCAGCTACCACAACTAGATTACTCTGCGTAATACTTATTATAACAAGTTCCTAACCTTTTTGTACGTTGAACCTATTCAGGACCGAATTTAGTACAAATACAGTTCCCACTGCGGAAAGTAACTCTACAACAATATCTTATATTATTAAGATTGTGACCGCCAATAATGAATCCTGGTAGGACTTCTAATCCTCTCAGAATTGTCTCGCTGTATAGGTTGAATAAATCCTGTGACACACACTCAGCTTAAAAAGCCTCTTTTTTGAAACAGCAAGATTGCAAATCCACTACATTAATAGATAATCAAATACAAAGTAGGCAGATGTTGATAGCAATTGTTTTAAAAAGGTGTCGGCCATATTTGTACTTTAAGAATCAGCATAATTGAACGTCTTTTGTTTCAAAGACAGGAAATTCACCGATATCGATTAAGTAATTAACAAAAGGATCTGTCATGTTTGAGAACATTAATGTTACAACAAAACGCATTTCGGTGAAAATAATTTTTGTAGCGGAAATCGGAAGATATGGGACATGGCTATACATCCGGTTCGTTCCTATTGTTTAATATCGTTAAAAAATTAAATATTTAGAGAAATATATGCACGATATTGAGATTTTAATGGTTAATATGGCACAACTTTTCAAAAGAAGTTACATAGCCATGGCTACGGGGGTCGTATTATTCACAAGAATGGAACTTATTCCAGGTTTCTATGGATTTATTCCGTAATGGTATTATACTCGAGTTGAATTATACACAATCAAATACATATATATACGAGGGTCATTCAAATATATATATATACGAGGGTCATTCAATAAATAAAGTGAATTTTTCGGTATAAGGACTTTTAATACAGATAGAAGCTTACTTACTTTTCTTTTTTTCAATGTAGACTCCCGGCACTGTGACACACTTTTCCCATCTGCGCACAAGCTTCCGTATTCCCTCGGCGTAAAATCTTTGGACGTATGTCTCAGCCAGTCGCTCACAACACTTTTGACTTCATCGTTATTTTTAAACTTCGTGCCTCTCATGAACGCTTTCAAGGGACCAAACAGGTGAAAGGCTGAAGGGGCAAGGTCTGGGCTGTAAGAGGGCTGAGGGAGCAGTTCCCACCCCAGCTCGTTGATGGTCTGCACCGTCTGGACTGCTGTGTGAGGCCTTGCGTTGTCATGATGCAAGATGACTCCTTCTGACTGATGACCCCTGCGTTTGTTCTTTATGTCTTTCAAAGTCCTTGCAATGTCATCCACTGTCACCCTTCTGTCAGACTGAATGAGGTCAGTGACTGATTCGATCACCTCAGGAGACCTCACTTCTGTAGGCCTCCCAGGCCTGTCTTCATCCTCAACACTGCTCCGTCCTTCTTTAAACAATTTAGCCCACTTGTAAACATTTGTTTTGGCTGAGACATGTGGCACCATACACAGTTGACATTCTCTTATGAATTTAAACTGATTTGCACCCTTCAGCAACCAAAAACTTGATAACTTACCGTTGTTCAATCCTGGTCGGCCATCTTTGTTAATCGCCAAAACTCTCAAAGTTTTTTTTAACCTGCAAAAGAAATTAAACCCATGTGAAAAAGAAGAAAAACAAAAAAAAACAAAAAAAGGTAAGCTTCTATCTGTATTAGAAATCCTTATACCGAAAAATTCACCTTATTTATTGAATGACCCTCGTACATTATAGAATACACACGCACACACATATATATATGTGTGTCTGTGTATGTTCGTGTGTGTGTGTGTGCGTGTGTGTGCGTATGTATTAGTCTAATTTTTTCCCGATAAGGATAGAAATGAAGTGAAATTCAACGACGTTTCTTTAGCTTTCCTTGATCCGATGCATGGTCTTATGAAGCTTGGACTGTTGAGTCGAAAAGAGATAGATAGATAGATAGATAGATAGATAGATAGATAGATAGATAGATAGATAGATAGATAGATATGGACAGACTGAAATATATCTCTCAAAATAAATACATATCACAGGTACTTAAATTATATATATATATATATATATATATATATATATATATATATATATATATATATATATCAAGTATGTGGTGCAGTTCATGCTATATTGACTGGAAAAAAACTTACCTCTACAAAAGAATTCTCATATTACTATATTAGTACAAAAACGCACAATTCAAAATTTTAAAAAAAATTCAACCTCAGCGTTGCGACTGCATGCTCAAAAAAATTTTTCACATTTAACAATAACACATTTCCAAAAAAAACCTATTTCGGTACATCTTAACTTTCGTTGTCCTGTTATTACCTGGATGTAAAAAAGACATATCTATTTCTATACCTGACGATGATTGTAGGAACAATCGAAAGCTTGTAGTAAAAAAAGACATTATACAACTGGAATTTATAAACAGGGATCATAACATTCATCAACTGGTTCGAGGTTAATGTATTTTATAAAAAATTGTTTGCGAGAGTGATTCTTGCCATTTATATCATTAACTTCACTATCTGCTTTTTGTATGAATGATTCATGTAATATATATATATATATATATATATATATATATATATATATATATATATATATATATATATATATGCATATACAAACACGCATATGTATATATATATATATACACATATATATATGTATATATTTAGACATAATTATGTGTCATTGTGTGTGCGTGTACAATGCTTTGTGAATATTTAGATAGATAGATAGATAGATAGATAGATAGATAGATAGATAGATAGATAGATAGATAGATAGATATGAAGAGTGTGAGATAGGTAAATAGATATGAAGATACTGGGATAGATAGATAGATAGATAGATAGATAGATAGATAGATAGATAGATAGATAGATAGATAGATAGATAGATAGATAGATATGAAGAGTGTGAGATAGGTAAATAGATATGAAGATACTGGGATAGATAGATAGATAGATAGATAGATAGATAGATAGATAGATAGATAGATGAAGAAAAATATGAGATTCCTTTTCAGGGCCTGAATCTAAGAGTGTGGGTCCGGGCTTGTAAGACGCGAATTTGGAAGTACTTTCGGTATACTCTTACTTGCTAATTCAGTTTTCGGATTCCACAGCCATATTCAATCTCACAACCCCCCCACTTACCCTGTACCATCGACTATTTCCCATTCCCTACCCAGCCACCATGGTATCTTATAACATTAAGATGTTCTTAATGACAAGCTCTTCTACACGACCGCTGAACCCCGCCACCTCCACGGTACTAACGCCCAAATTACCAAGGGGGTAGAGGCACAGGGAGGACGGAGAGGGTTATGGGGTCTAGGGAAATGTTTTTACGTAATCCATTGGAATAACCAAACAGTGAAACAGAACCCACCCGAAATAGACTGTGAGTGGGGTTGTTGTTGGTAGTAGTAAGAGTTGTAAAAGCTATCGAGATGTCAATAAATAGTGTGACACCATTAAATAAAATAAAATAAATCGGGTGCCACACCCTAGGGGAAAAAAACTCTGGTGGAGGTAGGGTAGATGTGGTTGGTGTAGAAAATGGTGTACGTTTGTGTATGTATTTGCTCTTGTTGGGTACGGCGGGACAAGAATTTAAAAAAATAGAAAAGAAGAAGATGATGGGGGGGGGGATAAAATGAAGAAGGAAAAATTTTGAAATTGAAAAAAAAATAAGGAATGGAAAAAATGAATGACGGGCTTGAAGAAGGAAAAGAGAGGCGGGTGGAGAAGCGCATTAGAGGAAAGTAAGAGAGAAATGAAAAATAGGAATGCGAGAAGGAAAAAGATAGCGAGGAGAATGAGCATATTGGTGAAGAGTAAGGGATGAAAAACTAGAATTGAAGAAGAAGAAGAAGAAGAAGAAGAAGAAGAAGAAGAAGAAGAAGAAGAAGAAGATGATGCTGATGATGATGATGAAAACAAAAAGAAGACGACGACAAAGACGGTAGTGAGATAGAAATGACGAAAAGAAAAGATATATATATATATAAAGAAGAAAGTTAGCGTAAAGCATGGCAGCGAGAGAAGAAGAAGAAGAAGAAAAAGAAGAAGAAGAAGAAGAAGAAGAAGAAGAAGAAAACAAAAAGAAGATGACGTCAAAGACGATAGAGAGATAGAAAAGATATATCAAAATAAGAAAGCATAAAGCATGGTAGCGAGAGAAGAAGAAGAAGAAGAAGAAGAAGAAGAAGAAGAAGAAAAAGAAGAAGAAGAAGAAGAAAGAAGAAGGAGAAGACGGAGAAAAAGAAGAAAAAGAAGAAAACAGTAGAGCGATAGAATTGAGAAAAGATTATATATATAAAAAATGTTAGCTTAAAGCATGGTAGCGAGAAACGAAGAAGCAGAAGGGGAAGGAAGATTTGAAGAAGAAGAAGAAGAAGAAGAAGAAGAAGAAGAAGAAGAAGAAGAAGAAGAAGGTGAGATAAAAAGTTTGCGTAGAGAAAAGATGAAAAAATGGAAATAACGTACGGAAGAAGATTAAAGAGAAAATAACAGGAAGCAGGAATAAAAAAGAAACAGAAAAGAAAGTCTTTTGTCGAAGACAAAAGGAAAGAATTCATGTCCAATTTCGGAAGATTTTTTGAGCAAACTAGAATTAACTGCAAGTCAATTTATAATCTCTCTTCATCTCATATCATTTTCCACTCTACAAATACAGTCATATTAAATCATAGTCCTAGTTTAGCCGATTTGTTGTAATGACGATATTAGCCGTTTCCTTATAAGGAAACATTTGGCATTCATTGACCGAGCAACGAGTGCTACTGACGTTTGGAATTTATGAAATTTTTTTCTTAACACAATTTTTTCAGAAAAATATGTTTCTCAAGTCCGGTAGCTGTTATCCCTCTTTTCAGTATTTCCTTCTTAACCTTTTGCTTGAAGTAGCGTGGAATGTCAACATCTTGATTACGTCATCATTTTCTATTCAATTTACATGTGCTATCCATTTTAAGTGTTGCTGCTATTGGAAGTCCTCATGGGATGTGGTTTCTGTTATTTGGTACAGTTCTTTGTGATTCTGCAGCGCTTATTCACGAGGTTCGAAGAAGGAACGGTCTTAGCGAAAACGAACACGATTCATTCGCTCAAAGCCATTTTCAACAATTGATCCGAGAAAGCGATTGCATACAGCAGACTTCGACGCCATGCATGCCATCCATATGAATATCTTGATCTGACGAGGCTATTTAAGAACATGACTTGAGTTTTTAGGATAACGTTTTGTAGAAATTGGGTTGGACGAAACTAACTAGAGTTAGAGCAGCCTATTCTATGAATATTTTAAAGTTTCCCTGCAGAGATATTGCCAGTCCATAACAATCGACTTGTCCATATTAGATGTGACATGTGTATTACCGTTCCGAACTCCAAGAAAAAAAAATGAATCTCGAAAAGTGTTTAGGATAAATGACGCGTTTGGCGGAGGAGGGACGTATTCAGTAAAAAATCGAAAATTGCTCTTTTCACTGCAAATTATTCATTATATCATATCCAAATATTTTACAAAAAAATTAGAGCTGATTACACAATATTTCAAGTTCAATTTAGGTTTATAATTCATAACCATGCAATGAGATGAGGTAACATAAACCATAAATTTGCCTGCGGAATATCATTACATTATTGTTGAATAATTATAGTGAAATCATTAAGGTTTTTCGTCAAAAGCATTTTATTTTTGGTCGTATATTAATTTAAAATATTCCTTTTTACAGGTTTTATTTTTGAAATAGAATAAGATCATTCAAAATTTTCAAAATTTCGCTATTGTCCATCAAAATGACTGGAAGAAAGTGATGTAAAAACAACAATGGAAAAGAGAGGTAACAAAGCAATCTAAAAACAACAATGGAAAAGAGAGGTAACAAAGCAATCTAAAAACAACAATGGAAAAGAGAGGTAACAAAGCAATCTAAAAATAACAATGGAAAAGAGAAGTAACAAAGCAATCTAAAAACAACAATGGAAAAGAGAGGTAACAAAGCAATCTAAAAACAACAATGGAAAAGAGAGGTAACAAAGCAATCTAAAAACAACAATGGAAAAGAGAGGTAACAAAGCAATCTAAAAACAACAATGAAAAGAGAGGTAACAAAGCAATCTAAAAATAACAATGGAAAAGAGAGGTAACAAAGCAATCTAAAAACAACAATGGAAAAGAGAGGTAACAAAGCAATATAAAAATAACAATGGAAAAGAGAGGTAACAAAGCAATCTAAAAACAACAATGGAAAAGAGAGGTAACAAAGCAATCTAAAAATAACAATGGAAAAGAGAGGTAACAAAGCAATCTAAAAACAACAATGGAAAAGAGAGGTAACAAAGCAATCTAAAAACAACAATGGAAAAGAGAGGTAACAAAGCAATCTAAAAACAACAATGGAAAAGAGAAGTAACAAAGCAATCTAAAAACAACAATGGAAAAGAGAGGTAACAAAGCAATCTAAAAACAACAATGGAAAAGAGAGGTAACAAAGCAATCTAAAAACAACAATGGAAAAGAGAGGTAACAAAGCAATCTAAAAATAACAATGGAAAAGAGAAGTAACAAAGCAATGTAAAAACAACAATGGAAAAGAGAGGTAACAAAGCAATCTAAAAACAACAATGGAAAAGAGAGGTAACAAAGCAATCTAAAAATAACAATGGAAAAGAGAGGTAACAAAGCAATCTAAAAACAACAATGGAAAAGAGAGGTAACAAAGCAATCTAAAAATAACAATGGAAAAGAGAGGTAACAAAGCAATCTAAAAACAACAATGGAAAAGAGAGGTAACAAAGCAATCTAAAAATAACAATGGAAAAGAGAGGTAACAAAGCAATCTAAAAACAACAATGGAAAAGAGAGGTAACAAAGCAATCTAAAAACAACAATGGAAAAGAGAGGTAACAAAGCAATCTAAAAACAACAATGGAAAAGAGAAGTAACAAAGCAATCTAAAAACAACAATGGAAAAGAGAGGTAACAAAGCAATCTAAAAACAACAATGGAAAAGAGAGGTAACAAAGCAATCTAAAAATAACAATGGAAAAGAGAAGTAACAAAGCAATCTAAAAACAACAATGGAAAAGAGAGGTAACAAAGCAATCTAAAAACAACAATGGAAAAGAGAGGTAACAAAGCAATCTAAAAATAACAATGGAAAAGAGAGGTAACAAAGCAATCTAAAAATAACAATGGAAAAGAGAAGTAACAATGCAATGTAAAAACAACAATGGAAAAGAGAGGTAACAAAGCAATCTAAAAACAACAATGGAAAAGAGAGGTAACAAAGCAATCTAAAAACAACAATGGAAAAGAGAGGTAACAAAGCAATCTAAAAACAACAATGGAAAAGAGAGGTAACAAAGCAATCTAAAAATAACAATGGAAAAGAGAAGTAACAAAGCAATCTAAAAACAACAATGGAAAAGAGAGGTAACAAAGCAATCTAAAAACAACAATGGAAAAGAGAGGTAACAAAGCAATCTAAAAACAACAATGGAAAAGAGAGGTAACAAAGCAATCTAAAAATAACAATGGAAAAGAGAAGTAACAAAGTAATGTAAAAACAACAATGGAAAAGAGAGGTAACAAAGCAATCTAAAAACAACAATGGAAAAGAGAGGTAACAAAGCATAACTGAAATAGTTCCAGTTTATTTAACTTAGGCAACTTAGCATTGCAGCCAAAGTATTCTAAAATGTTGCCAATAACAAAGGAGAAAATGAAAAACAGCTAACAAAAAATTGAATATAGCATCAAAATTTATATCATTTTAATTCATTTATTATATAACTAAATACATAATTGCCAACAATGTTTCCATAAAACTTAATATTCCCTGTAAGAAATTCTTAATGAATATTATTATTGTTATTATTTTACATGAATGTAAGTTAGTCTTACATTTACAATTCCTTATGGCTAAGCATAAAAAGAAATGTTAATCAAAAGTGCCTAAAATCTTAAAGCGCGTATTGCCACAAAATTATCAAATATTGAATACGCCCCTCCTCCGCCGAATGCGTCCAATGACTATGTATATGTATTATTATTATTATTATT
Organism: Acanthosepion esculentum; assembly: GCA_964036315.1. Taxonomy (NCBI): domain Eukaryota; kingdom Metazoa; phylum Mollusca; class Cephalopoda; order Sepiida; family Sepiidae; genus Acanthosepion; species Acanthosepion esculentum. The sequence goes on from OZ038507.1 coordinate 77,450,488, forward strand.
ATTATCATTATTATTATTATAATCTTCAGTTTTACCGATTTCCTGACTGATACAATCTTTTACCTCCTACTTGAGATGAAAGAAAGTTTTCTAAAATGGTTATTGAACATGTTACATTGAGAGAGATTTTTTTCCTGATTGGGCGATGGTGACGAGCGCAATCATTTGTAACTGAATGGGAATTTTCATCAGTATCTGTCTATATTTCTGAGATGAGGTATTGTGTACACTATTTACATTATCCGGACTATTGTCCTCATCTTTGTCGCCATATTTATTACAACGTTTCGGCCGTTGTACGCTCCGGCCTTCTTCAGTATCTGTCTATATTTCTGAGATGGGGTATTGTGTACACTATTTACATTATCCGGACTATTGTCCTCATCTTTGTCGCCATATTTGTTACAACGTTTCGGCCGTTGTACGCCCCGGCCTTCTTCAGGAGATAACATTAGACATGGCACGTGGAACTAGAATAGTCTAGCCCATTGAGAGAAATAAAGTGTTCAGTTCGACATTCCAACCACCTGAAGAAGGCCGGAGCGTACAACGGCCGAAACGTTGCAATATGGCGACAAAGATGAGGACAATAGTCCGAATAATGTAAATAGTGAGGATTTTCTTAATGTACCAGTCAGTATTCTTTTTAATCCTTCCTAGTGCTTCTATTATTACTGGAATAGAGTGTTTACTTTTCATCATCATTTATTCAGTTAGCGTATCTTTCGCCGCTGTGATCACCCTCCCCATGATTATGATTCATGGTACCATTCAAATGCAATGGCTTGTCGATTCCTTTTGCAGCGGAAAAGGCTGAGGTTACCCCGTACCACCTTTCAGAAGTTCCTCGATCATACTGGTAAAACCACTGACGTGAAGCTCCTCCGCACAGGCTGTCAACAGACTGATGGCCTCTTGGCACAGGCGGGTTGGGAAGAAGCGTTTCCCTTCACAGATCAGGTTGGGAATCCCTTCCGGCTACCTTCATACAGTATAGCCGGGAGGGGGCTATGCCGTTGACCAAGATGTGAACGTCGCAGTGACCATGCAAATTCTTGGAGCTATGTGTGACAGTTGGAAGTAGACCGTGGATTAGTACAGTTCCGCCTCCTAATTCTCCTGAGTAAAGCAGGGTCGACAGCTTCGCTGCAAAGGTACTACCACTGACGATACACCCCATAAATGCTTGTTTATTATTAGTAGTAGTAGTAGTAGCAGTAATAGTAGTAGTAGTAGTATTTCTAGTTTGTCGTGTTTCTTATTTTTTTATTTGGTTTTTGTTTTTGTTTAATTATTCCACTCCAAGCAAGGCGAAAAAGCCACTGAGACGTAAGGGGTTATTGAGAGTGAAAGAAGCAGAGAGGACAGCAAAAGAACAGGTTTCAAGGGGACAGATGGTGACAATTGACATTGCATTTATATTTTTGATGATCATAGCAGACAGAAAATCAGAAAGCAGGCGAGAAGTGCAAGAGAAGAAACTACCAGAATAGAACTTACGGTTACAACTAGCAATTTCAACTGTAAAAGGATGAGACCTAGCTGCCGATCTAGTACTGCGCCTAAATTTATGAAGTCGATGTACTAAAGACGAAATTCATTAGAAGAATTACGTTGAAAATATTTTTAGAGAAGACACAAAGAAACTGCGTTGCGGTGGTTGGAAACTGACTGAAGTCGAGATGCCAGGTCAGGACCAATAACATTGCAGATTCTTTTTTGGATTTTGTCAAGAATCGCTAGATATAGCAGAAACCACAAAATAGATATGGCAGAAATATTCGATGCACGAACAAATGGTAGATTTGTAAATAATATATTGATAAGAAACATTGCCTAATAGCATTCTGAACCAATTTTCCTTTTAGCAGTCCTAGCAACTGATTGAATATAATCTCAGTGGAAAACGTGAGACTAAAAAAGGGCAAATGTGTTGCTCTCCAGTAGGTTAGCATCAGCCATAGTGATGGAACGGAAGATACGTTCTTTAAAATGATTGAGAGCAGTTTCGTTTTGGAGACGTGAAAATTAACAAGCCATTGCTTGCCCCAGTTAACAACAGATTGTGTAAATCATTTTCGAGATCACCTGTCTGCTTGATTTTATCAAGCCTATCAGACTTACAATTAAGACTGGGGTTGGAATACTTGTGTCATCAGTATAGATATGACTTTGGGAAATGATGATATCGTGAAAGTCATTGATGGAAAAAATAAGGGTTAATTTGCAGTATAAGTACCAAAAGCCCCCGGTATTGAGAATGTACAATTCTGGTGTAAAATTGCTTGGTTATTTCGAAAATGACATTAAAACATCATCCTGTGATGTCCAAATCAAAGAGGCTTCCAGGAATGGTAAATTCTAAAGTGTCTTTCCCGTCGTCATTAATCTTGTGATTAATTTCGTCATTCCAGAACACAAGATTCTCTTTTTGAAGATACGTTTTTCGAGACATTTTTTTCCTTCAACTTGTTGCTTTTCCAGTTCTTGCAAACAACTTCTTGATTTCGCTTACGATATATAAATTGACGGCTTTTCAGGCACCCTATCTAAGAAGATATGAATATCTGAATAACATGCATAAACATTGGCATTTCCCAGACAGAATATCAGTTTTGCAGTTCAAGAAAACGAAATAATAGCTTCAATTGAATTATAACAATTTAATTATCGGGACATGTATTGTTAGAGGATTCGTGTTAAAACAGAAAACCCGGTATTATACGCTCAGGACGTTGATTGCTAAAACATTGATGTATGTTGACTCCAAGAAACCAAAATCAAAGAAGGACTTCATATTAATATCGGAATTAGTACGAGTTAAAAGATTTAGAAACTGAATGTCATGAAAATGTAAGTATAATATCCATAGACATTAGCATGCCACAGACAGAATATCAGTTTTGCAGTTCAAGACAAATGGAAAGGAATCTGAAAGCATTCAGACTGAAGGTAGAAATCTTAAAATAAATTAAATTAATATGAAATGAATTGAATAAGTCGAACACACACCGTATACACGACATTAAACGACGACATTAAAAGAACTGTCAATAAAATTCCATTAGTCGAAGTGAAAAGAGTTTGGACGACCTGCAACATTGTCGTGAGTTTGCACAAGACAGGGGTGGAGTTGGAAGTGATTAATAAGAGAAATATTTACAAAGTTTATCAAGACGAGAAATCATATTGATTTACAGTGTGCCTTCAAGTTGAAACAGCTCGCATAATGATGAGTTATAAAAACATTTACACAAAATGTACTTAGCGAAGAAGGCAATGACTTAGCATGTTCGTATTTTTTTTAAAATAAAAAATTACTGAACCGTTCTCCGATATCTGCCTTGCAATATGGCAGCAAATGCTGGAGGACAATCTCCTCAAAGATGAAGAAGAAAACTGGAAGCAACAGCAATGTGGTTCTACAGAAGGATGCTGAGAATAACATAGACCGAATGTATGAGAAACGACGAAGTTTTTGATAAAATGAAAACAAAAAAGAAAACTTATACTTAACATCAGAAAATGACAATTGAGACTTCTAGGGGAACATAATGAGGAAAGAGGGCTTGTAAAATCTGGTACTCACAGGACAGATTAAAAGCAAGAGGGACAAAAGAAAACAACGCATAACCTAATTAGTGAGCTTGTATAAATGCATGGTGGAACAAGATTTAGGAGAGATAACAAAAAGAGAAAATTTATTAAGATCTACAAAGGACATGGAATTGTGGAGAGATATGATCGTCAACGTCCTCAAGGGACACGCACATAAGAAAAAATCGCTTGAACTGAATGTAAAGATTTAATTATCAGGACATATATTGTTAGAGGAGATTTGAAAAGAAATAAAACCAAGAATTCTTAGCTCGGGACGCGTTGATAATTATAATATTGATGCATAGTCTCCAAGAAAGGAAAATCAAAGAAGGTCTTGAATAAATATTATAGAAATGGTTTTGTCATCAATATCAAATACAGAATCCCATATATATATATCATCATCGTCTCACTCAATTAGCGCATTTTGCACCGCCGCAGTAGTCACCACTCCCCTCCATCTCACAACTGCGGTTCATGATGGCATTCAAAGCAGAATAGTGCAATGGTTTGCCGCTTCCTTTTGCACTGTTCCTATTGCACTCCTCTCAGAAGTTAAAGGAGCAGGCCCTACAAGGAAGCAGATGGTTTGAATTTTTATTCTCCTAGACTGGCTACCAACAAAGGCCATAGGGTCATGTCTATCTTGTAATCTATGCATAGCTGGGCGAAAGAGATAGATTTACACCTTTTCCAAAATCATTAGCACTTAAGTGAATGCAATGACCTCGACTGCAATTCGAACTCGGCTCTCCGATTCCTTAATCCGAGACGCTATCCCTTATACCACCGTCCTTCCAACTATCTATCTATCTATCTATCTATCTATCTATCTATCTATCTATCTATCTATCTATCTATCTATCTGTGTGTGTGTGTGTATATATATATACACACACACACACACATATATGTGTGTGTCTGTGTGTGTGTGTGTGTGTGTGTGTGTGTGTGTGTGTGTGTGTGTGTGTGTGTGTGTGTGTGTGTGTGTGTGTTAAAATGACTAAACATGTTGATAGAGAAAGTAATGACCTCACTATTTGCCAACCAGTAAAAGTTGCCAACTTCTTATTAAATATTTTGTAAATGCCACCGATCGCATATAAAGTTGTTTTTTATGGGACATTTAATGAAAGAGGAGTTGTGAAAAACGAAAACCAGGAATTCTTGGCTCGGGACGTTGATAATTATCACATTGATGCAAGCTGCCTCCAAGAAAGCAAAATCAAAGAAAGACTTGATATTAATGTCGAAGAGCTTGGGAGACCTACATTACATTCATCGGTTAGCAGAAGACAGGGAGGTCTGGAGAGGACTGGTAAGCGTTATTTACAAAGGTGCTGAAGATGAGAAAATCAAACTGATTTGCAATGTGGCTTCAAATCAAAACAGCTCCCAGTTACGGAAACAGATTTACCCAAAGTTACACAAAAGTTATTTGCCACAGAAGTTAAAGACGCATGACCTATAAGGTATCAGTTGGTTTGAATTTTCATTCTTCTAGACTAAAATATAAAAGTGGATACTAAGGTCAACACGAAGTGGCGACAGCCTCTTACATGCTTCAGCGCAATCTTCTTGGCTCAGAACGTTGATAATTATCACATTGATGCATACTGCCTCCATGAAAGCAAAATCAAGAATGTCTTGATATTTATTTCAGAATTAAACAGCACAAGTTAATAACTTTGGATTCATTCAGTAAATGTTATGGAAATGGTTTTTGTCATCAATACCAAATAGAGATTCACATATATATCGTCATTGTTTCATTCAATTAGCGCATTTTGCACCGACGCAGTAGTCACCACTCCCCTCCATCTCACAACTGCGGTTCATGATACCATTCAAAGCAGAATAGTGCAATGGTTTGCCGGTTCCTTTTGCACTGTTCCTTTTAGACTCTTCTCGGAAGTTAAAGAAGCAGCTCCTACACGGCAACAAATGGTTTGAATTTTCATTCTCCTAGACTGGTTATCAACCAAGGCTATAGGGCCATGTTTGTCTAACTATTTACCCATAGCTGAAGGAAAAAGATGGATTCATACCTATTCTAAGAATATTAGCACTTAAGCCAATGCAACGAAATCGACTGCAATTCGAACTCGGCTCTCCGATTCCTCAATCCGAGACGCTATGCCTTATACCCACCCTTCTTCCAACATCCGTATACATTAAACATATATATATATATATATATATATATATATATATATATATATATATATATATATATATATATATATATATATATCTTTGTGTGTGTATATATGTGTCTGTGTGTGTGTATGCTTGTGAATAGTGTAATGGTTTGCCGGTTAAAATGAGTAAACATGTTGGTAGAGAAGGTAATGACCTCACCATTTGCCAACTGGCAAAAGTTGCCAACTTCTTATTTAATATTTTTTAAATGCCTAGGATAGCATATAAAGTTGTTTTTATGGGACATTTAATGAAAGAGGAGTTGTGAAAAAAGAAAACGAAGAATTCTTGGCTCGGGACGATGATAATAATAACATTGATACAAGGTGCCTCCAAGAAAGCAAAATCAAAGAAGGTCATGATATTAATAACAGAGTTAAACATCACAAGTTAATAACTTTGGGTTCAGACAGTAAATATTATGGAAATGGTTTCGTCATCAATACCAAATAGAGAATCACATATATATCATCTTCGTTTCATTCAATTGGCGCATTTTGCACCGCCGCAGTAGTCACCACTCCCATGCATCTCACAATTGTGGTTCACGGTGGCATTTAAAATTCCATTAGTCGAAGTTAAAAACGTTTGGAAGACCTGCAGCATTTTTGGGAGTTCTTAAAAAGACAGGGAGGTTTGGAAGCGATTCATAAAAGAGATATTTACAAAGTCGCCGAAGACTGATTGCAGAGTTCCTTGAAAGCGAAACAGCTCTGACGACGACGACGACGACGACGTTGATGATGATGATGGTGATTTTGATGATGATGACGATGGTGCTGACTTCAACGATGATGATGATGATGATGATGATGATGACGATGATGATGGTGATAGTGATGATGATGACGATGATGATGGTGATGACGTCGACGACGACGATGATGATGATTATGACGACGACGATGATGATGACGACGACGACGATGATGATGATACGATGACGATGATGATGATGATGATGATGACGATGATGATGATGATGATGAGGACGATGAGGATGATGATGATGACGATGATGACGATGATGATGATGATGATGATGACGACGATGATGATGATGATGATGATGATGATGATGATGATGATGATGATGATGATGATGATGATACGACGACGATGATGATGACGACGTGATAATGATAATGATGACGACGATGATGATGGTGATGACGTCGACGACGACGATGATGATGATGATGATGATGTCGACGACGACGACGACGACGACGATGATGATGATGATGATGATGATGATGAGGATGATGAAATGGTTTCCTCATCAATACCAAATAGAAAATCACATTTATATCATCATCATCCTTTCATTCAATTAGCGCATTTTGAACAGCTGCAGTCGTCACCACTTCCCTCCATCTGACAATTGTGGTTCATGGCGGCATGCAAAACAGAATAGTGCAATGGACTGCCGGTTCCTTTTGCACTTGTTGATAGTAAAATTACCAAAAATACATTTTATCTCTGTGTTCAAAATATTTAGATTACGGCATTAAATGGATCTGGGTTTTTCCCGGGCCTTGATCACGCTTTCTCGGTCTTTAGGCTAAGATCACGGTGTAGTATCTGTTCGCAGATTACTCGCTGGACGATCGCCTTTAGGCTGGGATTGCTCACTGATACAGGCCGGTCGCAGGGATTCGTCCCTGCGCTGGTAGTATCGCGGCTACGTCTAGCTATGACCAGCTTTGACCAGCTTGGACAAGCTATGACCAGCTAAGACCAGCTATGAGTAGCTATGACCAGCTAAGACCAGCTTGGACAAGCTATGACCAGCAAAGACCAGCGACCTGAGTGGAAACACTCGGGTCAACCTCCCCCACCCTTCCCACGTTAAAACTCGACCTTGTGTCACAACCTGACCATGTGGGAGGTCAAGTAAATCCAGGGCTTCATATGCCGCGACGCATTATCAACCAATCAAACATCATGAAACACATTCTTCATGACATGAATTTCTTAACGAAATCAAACTGTATTCCAAAATATAAAAACATAAAACACACACCACCGCCTGTAGGAATTATGTCCACACAAACATACACAAAAGCTGAACATCATCTACCATGTATTCAACTGTGAAAGCAGAATAACATATATTTTTATTACTTCAAAGCTCTTAAAAGAAAATTAAATTTCGGCATTAAATGACATGTTAAATAAACAATCCTATCAATCACTGTCTTTCTGGAGACATTTTTCGGCACATAGATAGTCTAAATACTGAAGAATGACATTAAAAAATTGTTGATAAAATTACATCAATTACCATAAAAGATTTGAAGTGCTTGTGAGACCTACATTACATTCATCGGTTAGCAGAAGACAGGGAGGTCTGGAGAGGACTGATAAGCGTTATTTACAAAGGTTCTGAAGATGAGAAAATCAAACTGATTTGCAATGTGGCTTCAAGTCGAGACAGCTCGCATGATTAGTTACGGAAACAGATTTACCCAAAGTTACACAAACGTTATCTGGCTCAGAAGTTAAAGAAGCGAGACCTACAAGGCATCAGATGGTTTGAATTTTCATTCTCCTAGACTGGTTACCAACCAAGGCCATAGGGTCTATCTTGTAATTTACCCATAGCTGGGGGAAAGAGATGGATTCATACCTTTTCCAAGAGCATTAGCACTTAAGTGAATGAAATGAAGGTGACTGCAATTCGACCTCAACTCCCCAATTCTCGATCCAAGACGCTATTCGACCGTGCTTTCAGCATCTGTGTACACTGAACACACACACAGACAGACATATATATATATATATATATATATATATATATATATATATATATATATATATATATATATATTTGAATTGGACAAAGTCATGACAATTTATTTAAAGACATTTCTATGAAAATTTCTCGGACATTCAGGCCGGTAAATGTTATTTAATACTGTTTATTATAAAACAGAGTATTTGCTTAAATACTTGTATCTATAAAAAGAACGTTAAACATATCATAAATGTCTTTAAATATATATATATGTATATGTATATATATATAAATGTATGTGTGTTTCTGTATGCGTGTTAAAATGGGTAAACATGTTGGTAGGGAAGGTAATGACCTCTTCTTTTTTTTTCCAAATGGTAACATTTGCCAACTTCTTATTTAATATTTTGTAAATGCCCCCAATCGCATATAATGATGTTTTTATTGGACATTTAATGAAAGAGGAGTTGTGATAAAAGAAAACTAGGAATTCTTGACTCGGGACAATGATGATGATAATAATAATATTGGTGTCTGCTTGCTCCAAGAAACCAAAATCAAAGAAGGACATGATATTAATCCCGGATGTCGACAGCAACAGATGAGAAGGAGTAATGAATAGAGGGGCAGAGAGCCGGGTTCGAATTCCAGTCGAATCCATTACATTCACTAACTTCCTTGGAAAGTTATAAATCCTCTTCTTCTCTCCCCAGTTATGGATAGATTGCAAGACAGACCGGGTTCTATAGCCTTGGGTGGCAACTGGTCTACCGCAGAAAGAAATGGCAACCTACTGCGGGAAAAAAAATCTACCTCGTCAGTCATGTATCGAAAGATACCTGATCGCCTAAGCGTGTATCACGCATGGCACATAACTGACTGAATGATGAGAAATCACACTGATGGAAATTGCTCTGATGATGAGGAGGAGGAACCTAACTTTCCAGCTGTTTGCGCGGCCATGTGCGTGATGAATTATTTTCAGGCTTACAACCCCCTTTCCTACAGACGAAACATTGCTCGCCTCCCGCTATACTATCGCTATTTTCATAATATTACCTGGTTCCAACCGTTCACAGTTTCACACGCCAGGCTTTGTACACTACTTTGACTCGACCCCATTCGTTTCAGATTCCATCTGTAAGGAGGAAGTTCCGCGCAAAGAAATCCCCAGAACTGTTGAGAGAATACTTCCCCGATCACATTATACTTCACTGATGCCTACACTTTTAACATCTTCAAGTCTGGGCTTATCTAACCACCATATCCTGAATATACGCCTCTTATTCCCTTCTTGTGCTAGTCTACAACAACCTCACTTGGGCACCTCGAGGCGGTGTAATCGTTAGCAAGATTGTATCGCTAGAACACTTACGACTGAGTAGTGAGTTCGATCCTAACTGGGTGCCCCATACTTTCGGCTTTGTGCCACATCTAAGCTGCGCTTGGAAAATCTCTACAACAACCTCACTTAGTAACCCTCTCCCTTGAGTGGCTTTTGGGCAGAGTATTTGGTTATCAATCGTAAAAAAAATATACCTCTCTGGCCTTCAACCCGAACCTGCGTATGGAACTGTTCAGGCGTTTGACAAGCATACTATCTTCTGCGCCAAATAACTTTTGGTAAATCAGCTAATGTAGCTAATCATGATAGCCGCTTCGACTTGGAGGCACATTGAAAATCAGTGTGAGTATTTATTTTATGCAACTTTTTAAATAACGCTTATAAGTCCTCACCTTCCTGTCTTCTGCTAGCCTAACCGAATCTAATGTAGGTCTCCCAAACTCTTCGACATAAATACTAACTCTCTACCTTGAGTATTTGGTGATCAATAGTAAAACAAAAACATAATTGTCGTGTTTATTACTTCCTCCGTTCCGAAATAGTTGTACCAAAAAAATTTTCATGTTGTTCCAAAATAATTGTTCCAGTAGATAAAAAAAAAACACCAAAAAGAACAAAAAATATCATTTATTCCCATACTCAACAGTAAATGAGTAATATTAGTGAATTGTCATATAAATAAGTGTGAAATATATCGAAACTGATATACATAAACTATTAAATTAATAACAAAAATAACTGGGGTAGGTTTACTTTAACAAAAGCAGTTTTTGTTGCAACTCATCAGAAATAGAAATGGATACTTCAAGTTTTCCTTCTCTTTCAAGCTTCTCTTTAGACATGTGCCGGAGTTTATAGTTGTTATCGCCGTCAATTAAAATAACTTGTTCCATTGCTAACTGCAAACTTAGAAAAGTATTGTTAAACTTCGACGTCTGAAGTTTATTGAAGCTTTCTTCCACTGCTTCAATGAGCTGGTCAACATTATTTGGAACTTGCTGGTGCTGAATTGATTGAATTACATTAAAATAACCCAGATCAAGGACATTGAGATCAGGACTATTTGGAGGCTGGCAAACTAATTCAATTTGCAAACCCAGACGTTCTGCAGCTACGTTTAATTCATCTGCAACCTGTTTTATTGCACCACGCTTCAGGACAGGATCTGTGGATCTTTCCAGCAGTGCTTGCAACACAGCACTACTTTCATTATTTGTTAATTCGTGCTTCTTGCAATTTCGTTTAGCATTTGTGCCAATTGGCTTCTCTTCTCCCATCATAATCTCTTGCCAGCGGGTGGTCTGAAAAAAAATGCAATTTTAATGTCGTGAAAAAGTTATATAATTTGCGCTTCAAATTATTCTACCTGAATAAGCTAATATAAATACTTGAGGAACAATGCTAACCTGTTAATGTAAACGGCAAAGAATACGACTAAGAATTAGTATATTCCACATGAGATTTCCGGCTATGGAACAACTATTTCGGAACAGAGGGAGTGTAATTATTTTAATTTTCTGCTTCTTTTTAATATTTTTTTTTTTTTTTGCGTGCAGAGAGGAAATGTTATCGCCTAATTCCAAGAAATAGGTCTGGCCCGAAACATGTCGAATTCGACATTTTATTATGAATCCATAAGCGGATTTCCACGTCCACTCGGCGTCTGATCGATTAAGATTAAATCTAAGTGCGTTCGCGTTGTCACGTGACAGGCATGGTGGCGATGGCGTGACGTACATAGGTGGCGTATCGGTGATTTATTGACGCCTCATTTAATCGCCGCCGACGCACGTCGCCTTTTACCTCCTTTTGCTGTCCGCCAGGCGTTCATCCTCGCTTTCATCCTCGTTGATATGGACGCACAAGTATATCAAAGGACAATAACAAAGAACCAACAAACCAACGCTCAGTGGTTGGCTAAGTGTCCTGCGCATCAGACACGGCTGAAGACTAACGTTGTGGCCGTCGGCTGCCAACCGACCAAGACTCGTTTGGAAAATAAAAAAATTCTTCCACCAGGACCGTCTGGCTGACAGAGGAACGGCTTTATTCACCTTGTAATCGTCACCATCATCACTTCCATTCAACATTAGCGGACTCAATTGCATGCTGGGAAGGATCTTCGAGCAATTTAGCTTCGCCATTTTGATCTAGAAATTGATTAAAATACCTCGTCACTAATTCAAACTGTGAAAGATTAAACAATATAGTTAATGTAAGTTTATAGTTTAGCTTTTTCTTTTGTACACGGTCTGTGTTTGTAATCACCAAAGATGATGAACCCAAAAGAAATATATTTCTAAAATAGAAACAAGGTATTCGATTTTCTAGATTATTAATCCCTTATTCAGTTGCCAAAGTATTTTCTACGTTTACTTCATAATATGCCCCATGACCAGATGTGCTGAGTAACTGAGAAGTTCCCTCTGCATATCTGGGTTGAAAGCTGGAAAGGTGTTCATGTATGTGTAGCGTGTCTTGAGTAAGTAGATCTGGCGGAACCCATCCCTCTCCAAGTTATACCACAGCCGATATCATCCAAATTGATGTCAACACATGACTGTTGATTCAAGAACCATTTGCATGCCATCAACGATACTGGTTGCATCCATAGCTACGGAGCCCAGTCTACGTTGATCTTACAAGAAGATTCACCCACCCTTTCACAGGACTTATTATTTTTATCTTATCAAATATATATATATATATATATATATATATATATATATATATATATATATATATAAAGACATTTTTATGTTTATACATTCTTTTTATAGATACAAATATTTAAGTAAATGCTCTGTTTATAAATTATCATATAGCCTGACGTGCTGTAACCGATTTGGCCACAGAGGAGCGTTCGGTTAGCAAGGTCGAATTTACTGCCTTTAAACTTCAATCTTACATGAATCTCTCATGTAAATCCGAACTTTTCCATATTCTTCATCATTATATATATATATATATATATATATATATATATATATATATATATATATATATGTGTGTGTGTGTGTGTGTGTGTGTGTGTGTATATATATATATATAGGGAAGAGGTTATAGTTGTTCCGATGAGAGAAAAGTTTATATTTTAAAAAGAAGATAAACCGCAAACGTTTTTGGTTGAAATATGGATTTTTTATTTTAAAATATATATTATACTCTATTTTCCATAATTCTGCCGTATAAATGTATAAAGTGGTAGTCTGTGAAAATTTTGAGCTATACACTTTACATGAATATGGTTTCTCACCAATGTGCGTATGCATATGTTTTTAATATTGATTTCCTTGAAAATATCGAACCACACACTTTGCAAGCACATTCTTTCTTATTTTTCTCGGCTATTCATATATACGGGTCAGTGGTGTATTGTGGGTAGTCTATTTTGGCGGTTATTTCACCGGAAGTCGTTTATTTATTTATTTGGGTTGAATTATTTTGCTCGTTTTTATTTTTATTTTATTTTTTATTTTGATTTCTTATCTTTATTTCTTATCTTATTTATTTATTTATTTTAATCGGTGTTTTATATATATATATATATATATATATATATATATATATATATATATATATATATATATATATATATATAATCAACCAGTCCAGTGGTCGTAGCGTTTCTGAAAGCCTGACCAGTTCCCTACACATATTTGGGTTGAAGGCCAGAGAGGTATTCATTTGTGCGTAATATGCCTTAGGCAAGTGGACCTGGCGGAGACCATCCCTCTTCATGTTTCTAACCTGGAGATGGACAAGCTAAGCGAGACGATGTCTTCCATCTTGAAGTCTCGCCGTGTCACAGACACAGATAGCATCAAGGGAACCCCCACTCCGACCTGGCAGTTGAGTTCGGACTAGGAAGCCACCTGCCAAGCATTTCTATGAAGCCAAGTCTACCGTAGCTAACCCTTGAATCTCTAAGAAGATTCACTCACACTTTGAAAGGTCTTTTTCTGTAATCTTGCTAGATGTCTATCCACCCTCCTCAACAGAAACGCCTAGTGAGGGAACTCGTTTCTTTGCTCATGACCAACGATGTAGCAAGTAGTATTGGGTTATATGGTACCAGTACCTCCATTTCAGTTAAACTGGGTATTCCACTGTTGTAGCATCTCTACGGAAGATAATGGGTATGTCCCCATTCGCATAAGTACAGTAGTAAATACTGTATGTTGGTCTGCAGTTGGAGATTCGTCTCCAGCTATGCTGGTCAAACTGCCTTCGGGCAGAAAGGATTACCCAGACGGGACTATGTCAAAGGCAGAGTCTCGTCTCGGGAAACAGCTACCCGGCCCCGTTTTATACGGGGTCTACGGACTCGAATACCCCACATTAAATTCGGGCTCGTGACACATCTGACCACGTGGAGCGGTTGGTAGATATCCTGTAGTTGTAGATTCATTGTGGAATTCACTTGACTACTTATTCTACTCGCCGCTGACAAATCTTATATGTGTTGTTCTTGACCTCAGTATTATCGCTCATTACCAAACTTCGTGCGATAATCCTATTCAGTGACCTTCCCTAGGTTACAACATCCACAATATGATGTCAATACAAAAACTACAATATATTTTATAAATATTCGCATTGACGTTTTGTTTTATTATTCCACCCGTCTCTCTTTCGAGGGGAAATTTATGTTTTTCCTGTCTTTCGTTTCTTTTTTGTATATGTTCTGAACAAATCTTACTTTCGAAGGTGTCTGAAGTTAGGCTTTTTTTATATTAATGTTATGTCTTTGAATGAAGATAACACAATTAGAATGTTGCTCTGGGTCGATGTAGTCTTGCTGAAATCGGTCGTAAGCAGGTACGCTCGATCTCGGGCTCTCTAGTATTTCTTTCCTATATTTAACCTTTAGCCACGCATTGAGTCAGGATGCGACTCGAAGTTAGTTTATTTTAATGTGGAGAACCCAGGCCGGGAGGTTTTTGCTGGTCTTGTCTAGTCAGGTCCAGTCACCCCGCTACGGAGCAGATCGAGGATCTGTCCAGACAGCCCGGCACAGAATAGATGCTGAAGCAGCATCTCCCTCAAGGTGGGCTGACCAAGCAGCGAAAGAGGATAGCCCGACACGGAACTGATACTACAGCATACATACGAACCATTTTCTCTCGTTTTGCTGACGGGTTTCGGCTTCAGTCCATATGCATTTGGGCAAGTCCAAGTCCTTTTCTGGAGGGGCGTGTTAATCTCCACAACAGTTAATTCCCCCCCACCCTACAACTCCAGCAGTCCGCATTGTGGGTGGGGGCTGTTGGGAACTCGGTGTTCTCGAGTGGGGGAACCAGGGAACCACAAAAAATGAGTTGGTCAGATTCGTTCAAAACATCAAAAACGATAGGAAAAACAAATTTAATCTCAGAGAGAAGGACGTCATAGTAGAACAAAACCCCAATGCGAGTATTTAAAAAATATAGAAAGTTTTTGTATTAAGATCATATGGTGGAATACACAAGGGAGACGGATTTAATAGTAAAAGGGTGACAGGTGACAGTAAAAGGGTGACATAGTAAAAGGGTGACAGGTGTAATAGCAAGAATTGACCACGGTTGATATCAGCGGTGCATTAAAATTCTTTATAGAGCAACAGAGAAATAAGAGACAATAGAATAGAAAATATGTATCCGTTCCTTATTCCTTTTTCATATGAAGTTAATCCATATAACATTTATCGGCAACATTGGAAGGGATAAGGGATAGAGTGTGAAGATACAGGCAAGAATGGGAAAAGAGGTATGTGATAATGGACAATTTTAACTGTCAACACTCGTTTTAGAGGTCCAGCTAACGGGATGAAAGATAGAATAGGAAGATGCGGGTTCAGGGCTAGAGATTGATAGTGTCTTTATTAATTCGGGATGTTTATGGCTTGTCAACCTATTGTGCAGGATATTTAAAGCCAGAAAATATTTAAAGATTGTAAGATGATTGTTGGTTTTCTTTTTTTCTTTTTTAGATAATAATGGCTTAATGATACAAGTCTTTCTAATTAACCTGGGCATACAATATGTGTATGCTTACCTTTCCCAAGGGTATTTGCCCGTAAGTGCGTATAACGAACCCAATTAGAATTAGAACTCGGTTTTCCGATTAACAATTCCGAGTCATTATCCATTAAACCACCCGTATATCCAAGCTTACAGCACCTGGTATTCCGAAGCTGTCACCCATCTAGGTACTGACCACTTTCGACGTTGATTAACTTCGGAGATCTTACGTGAGCCTCTGTTTCAAATTTATGTGGCTGTAAGGAAAGGATTGCAGAGGAACAGAAACCTGAAACAATGGATAATATTAGCTGTATAGATAGGGAAAGAATAAGAAGATACATGTAAAAGTTTACAGGGGAGCAGAGGCGAATTCCAAGGAGGAGGAGGAGTTTTAAGGGAGGAGAAAAGTAAGGAAGGAAGGAAGAAGAAGAAGAAGAAGAAGAAGAAGAAGAAGAAGAAGAAGAAGAAGAAGAAGAAGAAGAAGAAGAAGAAGATGATGATGATGATGATGATGATGATGATGATGATGATGATGATGATGAAAAGAAAAAGAAGAATATGATGAGGATGATGATGATGATGAAGAAGATGGTGGAGGATAGAAAGAGGAAGAAGAAGAAAAAAAGATGATGATGATGATGATGTTGATGAAGAAGAAGAAGAAAGAGAAGAAGAAAAAGAAGATGAAGATGATGATGATTATGATGTTGAAGAAGAAGAAGAAGAAGAAGAAGAAGAAGAAGAAGAAGAAGAAGAAGAAGAAGAAGAAGAAGAGATAAATTCTTTTCTGACTTACATCCAGATGCAATGAAAGACTGCACTTAAGTCTTTTCGAACAACGGAAGAAATTTTCGGAATGGTTTCCAAACGGACAAATCTCTGCTAGCAGAAATGGTAAGGAAAGCTCTGGTTAAATGATGCCATTGCTAACGTCATACGATTTGAACTCAATAGAGTGAACAATCTCTCTGATGCGATAGATAAACAAATAGATTTATGAAGAGATAAAAAAACAAATACATATATGAAGAGACTGTGATAGATAGATAGATAGATAGATAGATAGATAGAGAGAGAGAGAGAGATAGATAGATAGATAGATAGATAGATAGATAGATAGATAGATAGATAGATAGATAGATTATGCCTTTTCTATGTATGCTTTCATGTTAGTTATTCTGACAAAATGTCCGCTATGGTACCTAGACTTTATACATTTAAGCACAGTACTAGATTGGTGGATAGATCTCATCATTTTACAGTTGAAATGGCTAAATGTAACCGCAAGTTCTATGCTAACTGTATCTTCTATCGCACTTCTCGCTTGTGGAACTCCCTTCCAGCATCTTGTTTCCCTGTCAAAACTGATCTTCAAAAATGTAAATGCAATGAGAATCTTTATATTCTGTTTTGATAATTCCTGTGTTTTATTGACTCTTCTCCTTAATACTAGTTTTTCTGCTAATCTTTAACTCTCAGTAGCCCCCTTGTATCTTAGTGGCTTTATTACCTTGCTTGAGATGAACTGATTTTTAAAAAAAGATAGATAGATAGATAGATAGATAGATAGATCGATAGATAGATAGATAGATAGAAAGAAAAGCAATAAACATTAAATGCAATTTCTGAATAACTTATTACGAACGCAGTGAACACGAATTCCTCCTTTCCATCCACCTACGCCCACACACCCGAGGAGAACCAAATGGTATTTTAATAAGAAAGAAAGAAAGAAAGAAAGAAAGAAAGAAAGAAGCGTAAATGAAAAGAAAGCTGAGAAAGAATCCAAAAATCGTTTTGTAAAAGAAAGAAAGAAAGAAAGAAAGAAAGAAAGAAAGAAAGAAAGAAAGAAAGAAAGAAAGAAAGAAAGAAAGAAAGAAAAAAGAAAGAAGCGTAAACGAAAAAAATGTGGGGAAAGAAACCAAAAATCGTTTCGTAAAAGAAAGAAAGAAAGAAAGAAAGAAAGAAAGAGAAAATAATTCGTGGATGTGTAAGAATTTTTTTTTAAATAGTCGCTGTTGGGGAATGGCATAATAATGAAATGGGCCCATTTTTACTGTGGGGATTGCTTTATAAAAATATAACAGGAACAAATGCTTTCTGTGTCAACGGTTGGCCAATGAATGGCCTGGATGCTAGAGATTGACAAGAAACTTTTAAACGTTCTCAATTCTTGTTTGTTCCTTTCTTTTTTTTTAATTTGCTTTTACATTTTTATTTTATTTTATTTCATCTTAATATTCTATTTAATTTTTGTTTAGTTTTGTTTTTTATTATCTTCTTTTCTTTTTTATTCAGCAAAGAAAATACGAGGCGGTAACAAAATATAACATGGGAAAGTAAAGGACAGGAAGAAAGAGAAAAAGTGTGAGAGAAAGTAAAAGAGTGAAAGAGAGGGCAAGAATGGGAAAGAGAACTACTTGCGAAGAGAGAGAGGGGGGAATAAAAAGAAAGAGGCAAATAAACAGAAGAAAGAAAGAAAGAAAGAATGAAAGAAAGAAAGACAGAAAGAAAGAAACAAAGAAACAAACAAACAAACAAACAAACAAACTAACAAACAAACAAACGTGCAAATAGATTTCATTTTTTCATTTGATTTTTTGGGGGGTGGGGGGTGGGGGCAAACAGTAAAATTAATGTCCACCGTCCTTGACTATAGAAACTTTTATAATAAAAACGAACCGCTTTTTAAAATATCTTTATTGATATCTGGCGTTTACACATTTCTTTCCTGGTCCCGCCAGGGACCTAAGGTTAGAAATGGCATCATGACACTTTCCACTGCAATAAAATAATAATAATTACATAGATAAAGCCCTTCGTAAAGTGTGGGCTGTACTTGTCTGAACAATTTTTTGTATCTCTTTGAGGCATGGACTTCCAGGAATCCCTTCAATTAGCCTACTGGAATCTTTTCCAACCAGTCCAAGGGCTCCAATTACAACAGGGATTGTTGATGTTCCCATGTGCCACATTTTTGAGATTTCTATTTCAAGGTCCTTGTATTTAGACAGCTTTTCGAATATCTTCAAAGATACATTGCAGTCTGCAAGGACTGCCATATCAATAAGGAGGCACTTATTTTGTTTGTGGTCTTTAATAACAATGTCTGGGCGGTTGGCCATTATTATTATTATTATTATTATTATTATTATTATTATTATTATTATTATTATTATTATTTGCTTTGTATCGTGTAGAGCCGGATGCAAACTATTGCCCTTAGGCCCTATATGAGAATTGTATTTAAGTGATAGCACTTTTCTCAGTAGATGGGATGTTCCTAGTAGGGCGATCTTCTGGACAACTTGTATGTTGTTGCTCCCTAACCACTTAGTAAAATCGTACATTTTCTCACGAGGTTCCGATTACTATTGGTACAGTCTCAGTCTTCATTCCCCACATCCTGTTAATCTCGATATTCAGGTACTTGTATTTGGATAATTTCTCGTTAATTTTCATGGAGGTGTTTCTAAATCAAAAAGTATACGCTTCCGGAATTAGTTGTCTTTTATGAAAACATCAGTTCTGTTGGCTTTTATTTCTGTCAGTTTGAATTGGCATCAAGATTATTACTATTATTATTATTGTTGTTGCTGTTTGTGTGTTATCTTTCCTGTAGTGCTGGGTCCAAGCTATGGTCCTTAGGCTCTATGGGATAACTGTCATTTAATTGATAGCCCTTTTCTTAGTATATGGGATGTTCCTAGTAGGGCAATCTTCTGGGCAACTTGTATGTTGATGTTACCTGTCCATTCAAATACAGAAAACCAATTTACCAAGTCTGTTTACGGATATGCCAGACACAGACACCACAGCGAAACGTGTGTGATGCAGTGAGAGGTTTTGACAAAAGTAGAATATAACCTTTGTAGGTGGGGCACAGTTAGAAATACCTTAGGGCAGATAATCTAGTCTGCAAAGACGTTCTCCGGTCGAGGTTGTTCAGATGTATCTATATGTGACTGGCAGGGGGCCTTGGATACTTTATCCGTCAAACTTTTTAAAAAGTCAGTCTGCCATTATGGTCTTGCACTACTCCCGCACATGAACAGTAATGCAGATAGCGCGACCCCTATGACGTATGCCCTATGGTGAAAAGAAGTACGACAAGGATCCGTGGATATGCCTATCGTAAGAACGTCACCATCAGTGGAACTACCAAGTATGAAGAACTCACCTTCCGTAGAACTGTCAGCTGTAA
>OZ038507.1:77475583-77515583 GCA_964036315.1 Acanthosepion esculentum
CGCCATATACATTTACCCGTTATTCATTTTATCATAAAAAAAAGTTAGGTTTTGTTTGATGAAAATATACAGGCTGATTGACACATTTATTGAAAACCTTTTACATATATTTATATTTCAAAATGGCCGCCCTTTGCTTTCGCCATAGCCGTTAATCTCTTCTCAACTGAAGTGCAACACCTCTGCATTCAAACTACATCACGAGGTCATAAAAGCTTCTCTCTTTTTTTTTCTTTTTTTTTTTAATCATTTCACCCCAAGCAAGGCGGGAATGCCGCTAGTACGCAGGGGATTACAGGGAGTGAAAGTGTGGGAGACGTCCGAGTATAAGGAGGATTGAGGAAAAGACAAAAGATGAACTGGATCCAAGAAGATAGAAAATAGCGACTCGCGTTGAATTTACATATTTGTAGATTGTATTTAACAGGGAAGCAAGGAAACGGAGGGGAGTTGCACAGACGGGAAGAGCGAGAAAAGAAACTGTTGGAGTAGAAGTGGCGGTTGCATTTAGCTATTTAAAAAGTAAACGAGTGGGACCTAAGTGCCAATCTAGTAGCACGCTTAAATTCATTTAGTCGGGAACCAGAGAAAAAAGCTCGTCAGAACATTTCCATGAAAATATTTGTAGAAAAGACCGAGTGAAGTTACGCCACGTCGGTGAGAAAAGCAACTGAGGCCAAGATGCCAAATCAGGGTCAATTACATTACAGATTCTTTAGATTTTGTTAAGGACCTCTAGATTAATAACAGGAGCACCCGACCGGACGAATAGTAGATTTGTAAATGTGCAAGATGGATTCTGACGATAAAAATCTTCTGCCACGGCACAGTGACCCAACTTTACAGTAGTTTCAACTATTGATTCAATCCTGCGAGACAATTTAATGTGTTCTGTTGAGAGACTTCGTCTATCTCCTGATCGGGTTTTCCAACTGGATAATGATCCTAAGCATACCGCTAGATCTACACGGAAATTGTTAGCTGAAAGTAACGTTGATGTCTTGCAATGGCCAAGTCAGTCCCCAGACTTGAACACAATCGAGAATTTATGGCGATATTTAAAAATTCAAATTGGGAACAGAGTACCAACAAATATGAAGAATTTGAAGACAATATGCCAAGAAGAATGGGACAAAATACCACTCAATGTGTGCAAATCATTAGTTGAGACGTACAGGAGTAGACTGGTAGCTGTTGAACTCAATAAAGGATATTCCACAAAGTATTAAATTAAGGTAATATGCTTTTTTTTTGTTTTGTACGAATACTTTTTTCAGTTCATTAAGTTTACTACTATTTTTTAATAAAATGTATCTTTACACATAAAATGTATCAAAATTTGTTTTAGTTAAGGCTTTTACATTTATAAAAATACAATTTTTCATGTGTACGAATATTTATTTCCCCACACTGTATGTATTTATATATATATATATATATATATATATATATATATATATATATATATATATACATATATATATATATATTTATATATATATACATATATATATATATATATGTATATATATATAAATAAATATATATATATGTATATATATATATATATATGTATATATATATATATATATATACATACATATATATATATATACATATATATATATATATATATATACATATATATATATATATATATATATATATATATATATATATATATATATATATATATGATGGACTCTCCCGTCGTTTTGGAAATTTTCAAAATTTGTTTTAGTTAAGGCTTTATAAAAATACAATTTTTCATGTGTACGAATATTTATTTCCCCACACTGTATGTATGTGTATATATATATATATATATATTTATATATATATATATATATATATATATAAATATATATATATATATATATAGTGTTTAAGTCTTTTTATTATATATATATATATATATATATATATATATAGTGTTTAAGTCTTTTTATTATATATATATATATATATATATATATATATATATATATATATATATAGTGTTTAAGTCTTTTTATTATATATATATATATATATATATATATATATATATATATATATATATATATATATATATATGATGGACTCTCCCGTCGTTTTCGACATATCAGTGTCTTTCAGTTTTTATGTTTTGTATGAGACAACAATCCCGCACGGGATTTTCAAACAAATCCACACGAAGGGCATAATGAAGGGTTGACCGTCATATGGGTTGATGTATTAACCAGAAATTTAGTGTTAATTCTTAATTCTCCCAGAAACTATTTTTTTTCAAAGTTAGTTATAGCTCGGTAGCTGGTATTTCTCTAGTTTGCTCGGTTTTCAACAGCATGGTTTGACCTCCTCTATAGGGATGTTTGCAGCATTTAAATTGTATTTAAGTTTATCCTTCAAGCGTAAATAAGAACGGCCTACGTTACGCTTACATTGAAAAAGATGAGGATTTTCGGCATCCGATCATCACTCATTCTGACGACATGACCAGCCCATCTGAACTGTGATTGCATCAGAAGGGATTCAATACCACTGACACCTCATTCGATGAAAAGATCAGGGTTAGAAATGTCCTGTCATGTATAACCGCATATTGAACGAAGACAGCGTTTATGATTGAAGACATGACGACTTCCAAATGTGGCTGATAAACAGAGCAACACATTTATCTGCTGGTAAGCTGCTATTCGCTTTCATTCCTTCAAGATCAATTTCTCTTGTGACCAAGTACATGATTAATGACACCAGAAGAGAATTACACGACTAGAAAGTGTCTATCGAATGAACTAGCACTCGATCTATTCACTGTTCCCCGTTCCCCGAACCTACTTTCCTACTAAATTTATAGTAGGCGGAAGAGTCTAAAACCGTCTCTTAAGAGGGAGAACACCACAACAATTTCAAACGATCGGAAGCAACAACAGTCCAAAACATAACAAGTTGGTTTCTGTTGCTTGAAATATGTTCTGATAACCCGGGGATGTTCCCTGTTTCAGTGGCGTTAACACTATAGTTTTAATAGTTGATCACAGATATAAGTTGATAACACTATAGTTTTTAATAGTTGATATATATATATATATATATATATATATATATATATATATATATATATATATATTGATGCATGTTTCATTATTAAATAATATAGACAAGTGTTGTTTATTTATTTTATGTAAATTCTTTTCATATCGTCTGATAATCTTAATAACATTATCATTAAACGAAGAAAGAAAATCACCATATTGATACATATTTTTTAATCCTATCTAAGCTTACGGCTTACATAAGCCATTATCGAAGATGGCAATTACATTACAATATATTAAGCAATACACGGACTATACATACATAAAACAGATGAAACCTAACCTAAACAAAATAAACTATGAAATATGAATATATTCTTAAATACCTATAATTGCTAACAGAAGCCATTGATTTATACCAACGGCTTCCCATACTTAATACTTCTCGTTTTCACTCTCGCGTGGTCATGTCTGACGTCATGAGCTGCGGTGCGATTTTCGCTTCCAGCGTTTCGTATGCACGAATTTTTCGTTGCCTGGAAATCTTCCATGTAAGCTTAGATATAATTAAATAATATCTATCAATATTGTGATTTTTTTTCTTCGTTTAACGATAATGTTATTAAGCTTATCAGACGATATGAAAAGAATTTACATAAAATAAATAGAAATAAATTCAAAACCTGCAGAGGGTCGTCTGGGGATCTTGTGGCGTGTACTGTGCCACAAGGTCTCTAAACGAAAAAGTTTGGTTCGTTCTGCACAAAGCCTTCACCACACTTGCTGGTGTCTTGGCTGTCTGTTTCTAGGAACTGAGCTGGTGACTGAGAAGACATGCTCTGGACAGACATATCCGATTGCATTGGGCACACGACCAGGTTGACACATCATGGCAATTCAGAGAACCATTCCGAACCCCTCTCTTCAGTTCTGAATATTTTAGTGAAATATTTTGAAAGCTTCATTGGTAGATTTGTCGAAACTCATTCAAAATCTAACGCGATACGCTCGTTGAATTCATCAGTTGTTGTAGAGGCTGCAGAGCCGTTCCAGCACAAAGTTACAAAACCTAGATTAACAATTATACACAAGTAGATAGCACGAAGTAGACTGACTGAGTAGCATTGGTACCGTTGAGCGTCACCTCTGAAACATTTCTATTAACGGTACAATCCCATGACGTGTAATTCAGGAAATTTCATGTACCAACTGGACATTATATATATATATATATATATATATATATATATATATATATATATATATATATATATATATATATATTGTCATCCACAGAGAGACTGTTTCGCTGTATCACAGCTCATCAGTGTGGCTAGACGTCCGGTTGCTTCTGGCTAGAATCGAGAACCGGCTGAATTCGCGTCAGTCGGAAATTTTACCCTGAAGCCGTTGGCGCACGGCAGAGAAGAAGGTGAATTTAAGCGTATTTACTTTTAGATAAACACACAGTGACTGAGAGAACTCTATTCGATTTACCGAAGAGTCTTGCATTATTAGCCGTAGTAGTCACTGTTTACAAACCCACACATCCTCCCCAGAGAGCTCAACCGAAATACATTTTTCAGGAGCATATATATATATATATATATATATATATATATATATATATATATATATATATCAATGTTATCCTTATTCCCCCATAGCTGAATACTTTAATCAATCAAGACACTCATTAGACAACTGTAAATGTTTATTGATAGATTCCGATTTTAGTTCCACATACACACGCAGAAAAAAAGAAAAATACTGGATTTTAAAATTAGACACATATAAAGTAGGGTTAAACAAAGACTTGGGAATTTTAAATCTGTATAAATATTTAAAAATATTTAGTTGAAAAAAAAATTTTTTTTGAGATATAGTTAAAAAAAAAACCTGTTTAAACAACATCTAAAATATTATCGTTAGATTTACGTTAGAAATATTCAAACACAGTTGCATTTCACATCACGTGATGTTCGCGTCTCGCGACGGACGCTACTTGAAAACAAACTTCTGAATACAGTTATATAATTTATTTCTGACGAAAGATCGGTGCAGATCTGAAATATCAAATATATATATATATATATATATAAATACTTTTACAAAAAAAACATCCATTTTTTTTAACTTGCAACTTTTCAGTTGTTTTCTCCATATTATATACATATCAAGAAAGTATAAATGGCTTCTCATTATGCTATATATATATAGATAGATAGATACATACATACATACATACATTCATACATACATATATATGTGTGTGTGTCTGTTTGTGTTTTTTTTTTTTTCAACTATAAAAATATTTTTTAAAAATTAAAATTTTCAGACACACTGGGTTGCACATTAATATTTTCTTTTATTATTTGACTTAGTTTCTTCGACTAGTTTCGGCCAACATGGCCATCATCAGGAGATAAAATCCCCGTTTGTTAGTAGCAGTGAACAGAGGTGAATGGCTGTTTCTGAAGAAAATGTTTCTATAGTTTTCATTTGTTTTTTTATCGTTAATTTTGGTCAGTCCTTGTGTTGTTCAAACGGCCTCTTTGAAGTTGCCTTAAAGATAAAAGATGGGAGATTCATGAGCACCTAGGCAAGGCTCATATATATATATATATATATATATATATATATATATATATATATATATATATATATATGTCATTCACAGACAGTACTGTTTCGCTGTATCACAGCTCCTCAGTGCGACTAGACATCCAAATGCCTCAAGCCAGTATTGAAACACAACTGATTTGGTGTCAGCCAGAGCTATCTTCACTCGGTAGAGTTACACAACTAAAATCTAGCGTATTGTTTTTACAAATGTAAACAAATGCCAATCAGCCAAAGTGCTCCATTCATTTTACTGAAGAGCTTTGCATTAGTTCAGTTGGCTGTTGTTTATTGAATTAGCTTATCACTCAACAGTGTTCAATTGAAATGTATTTTCAAGAGCTATATATATATATATATATATATATATATATATATATATATATTGACCTTTGCCTTACTGCGAGAGTCCTTTGTAGGTGTTCTAAAAGCATCCAGGATTATTTGCTGGTTTCTCCTATGTAAGTACAACATTTTCGAATCATGTCGAAGAGCATATGCTCTTTATGAAAGACGCTCAAAAACCGAGGTCAGTGGACGACAATTATACTGCTTAAAAAAACAGTGACGTCTACTCAAAACACGAGTAACCACTAAATATAAGGTATATAATAATTAGGTATTTGTGTATGCATGTGTGTATGTAAAGTTGGATGAAAATCTGGCGGAATGTTAAATATATAATTAAATTTGGAAAATTACTGTTGTCCTCATCTTTATTGCCATGTTCATGACGTTTCGGCCGTTGTACGCTCCGGCCTTTTTCAGGATCTGTCTATATTTCTCAGATGAAGTATTGTAATTATTTACACTATTTACATTGTACGGACTGTTGTCCTCATCTTTATTGCCATGTTCATGACGTTTCGGCCGTTGTACGCTCCGGCCTTTTTCAGGATCTGTCTATATTTCTTAGATGAGGTATTATAATTATTTACATTATTTACATTGTACGGACTGTTGTCCTCATCTTTATTGCCATGTTCATGACGTTTCGGCCGTTGTACGCTCCGGCCTTTTTCAGGATCTGTCTATATTTCTCAGATGAGCTATTGTAATTATTTACACTATTTACATTGTACGGACTGTTGTCCTCATCTTTATTGCCATGTTCACGACGTTTCGGCTCATCTTCCAATTTTGTTCTAATTACTGCTGCTTCCCTAGCAATTACTTGTTCCAATACTGTATTCATTTCTATGAGTTCTAGTAAAATATCGGCCCTGTTTTCAAAATGGTTACTCACATATTAAGCTTATAAGTCCCAAAAATCCATACACTGATGTCCTCAGGGATACATGACCCGGTGGATAACACCGTTGCTTGGATCTAATGAATTGACCCAAAGAGTTATGTTCAATACCTGGCTACGGCAAAGGGATATAATTGAAACATGCTGGAGAGGCATGGCACGTGGAACTAGAAGAATCTACCTCGGTGGACGAAATAAAGGGTTCAGTTCGATGTTCCAATCACCTGAAGAATGGGCCGAAACTTCCTGAACATGACAACAAAGATGAGGTCAACAATCTTAACAATGTGAATAATTACAATAACTCATCTCAGAAATACAGACAGATATTTGGAAAATTATTTACTTTCACATGATTCACCAATTACATTGGTCAACACGATTTTTGGTGCCAAGAAACAAAATATTTTGGGGCTAATTTAATGGTTGCTTATTCCGAAAATGACCTTAGTTTTTCATGGTTAGCAACCATTTTTGCTGGTCTGAAAATGCTCATTTTTGGGAAAAAAAAGATCAATTTACGATCTTGGCTGATCGCAAAATTTAGATAATAAAGATTGTAGAAACCCATCAGTTTTAAGGTAGGCCGAACAATTTATGTCAGCCACCTAAAATAAACTATTTTTATTTTTTTTTAAAAAGTGTTTTTGAGTAAAAAAAAAATTGTTAAATAGAAGTAGCGAATTTTTCCAATTTATTGCTAAAATTCAAATTAACTGATAAATTTTATCAGTAATAGACTTTAGTAAACCTGATAATTAAGGTGACATCAAAAAAATGAAACTCTAAAATCTTCTGTTTGATATTCATAAATTTATCCCATCACTTTTATCCCTTCACTATGGAAGGAAACCAAAGCACATTGAGATCATTTTGTTTTCACAGTCGGAAAGAAACTCCAACTAAAGACATCCCATTTGAATGCACCTATTCCATTGTACATGATACTGCTTGAGTATCAAAAGAGACTTAAATAACATTGAACATGACAATCAAGAAAGAGAAAATTTTTACCATAGTTCTTATGTTCACGAAGGTTTTATTTCTGCTGTTAGTTTATTAAATAATTTGATGAAAATACTTGTTGGTCTTGGTATATTCAATCATGTTATTTTTAAAGACTTTGGGCCTGATTGTTATTGCAAAAATAGTATTTCTAAATAAGCAGACCAATATTTGTTGGTTTAAATACGAATTGAGAGGTTTCTACGATTTTATTTTGAGAAATATTGCCATCGGTCAATATCATATATACAGAAAGCAAATGAAAAAAAATGATTTTTTTCCAAAAATGAGGTATTTCTGTACAGCAAAAACAGTAGCTAGCCAAGAAAATATAAGGTCATTTTCAGATTCAGCGCCTTCAGATTGGCTAAAACAGATGTTTGGTGTCTCGAAACTATTTCAATTTTTTTTTTATCTGTATTATCCAACGTTATCAGTAAAAAAAAAAAGCATTATTTAACAAATACATAACCTTCCTTAACGTGACGGAACATTTCCATTGATTTTTACTTTATCATTAAAGAAATTTGATTTAAAACTAAAACTAAGAGAAAAATAAAACTGTGTTGAAATTGTTTCAAAATCTAATTTCTATCTAATTTCTAATTTAATTATATTCCAATTTAATCAAAATCTAATTTCTATAACTAAAGTTATAGTGAAAATCAAATGGCCAAACGCTAAACATGAATATTATTCAATATTTTTCTTTGAAAGCTATGTGAAACTTTTTCGAAGGTTTTATGCTGTTCGTTGTTTACGTGGCGTGATCTACAGCATACACATCAAACAAAAATACATCGTATCGTTTGTTCGGTCCGCACATGTCTCCCAGTGCTCTGGCCTTGTGCCAGACTATATTAAGATTCATAAATAACTAGAGAAATAAGGAGAGGTCACAGCCAGAACTCTGATTAAAAATAGCCTCCTCTGTGCTTTTCCGCGATTGGAAAAACTCAGCTTAAATTACTAATTTGAAACAGATTTAAAAAAAAAAAAAAAAAGAAAAAAGTTCTATTCATTATTTTTTTCGTTTCTTTTCATTTTTGTTGTTGTTTGTTTCTTTGTTTGTTTTTTTCGTCTTCTTTTTTGCATCTGCAATACATAAGATTTTTTTTTTCAGTAGACGGAGAGACTTATATGCACTGCCAGTAACCAAAATGCGACCTAATTAAAAAGAAAAAAAAATGTTCGGTTTTGTAGCTGTAGTCGGTTATTTAACCCTTACACATCCATTACCCACATTATTCAACCGCTCGAATCTCCCGCTTGTAACGCTTATCATCGCAGAAAGTGTAATCGGTGAACAGAGTTCGAATCCTACCCAAGTCTGTTGCGTTTATTTTTGCACTGACACTTTTGGGAGAAGGTTAGGGTCCCTCTCTCTTCCCTCAAATCTAGCTCCTTTTTTTTTTTTTACTAGTTTTTCTTTTCTTTTCTTTTTTTTTTAATCATTTCACCCCAAACAAGGCGATAATGCCAATAAGATGCAATAGGCTTCTGAGAGTGACAGAGAATGAGAAAAGGAACTAGAAACCCAATCCTAAACAGGAAACAAACGATAAAGCTACACTTCTGTTCAAAAGACTAGGGAGGAGTGTGAACCGGACGAGGTTAAATTTTAGAGTAGACGTGTCTATCCAACTTTTGGGCGGCAACCAGTCTAAGAGAAGGAAAACTGAATTCCAATCCGCAGAGAAGGTCACCGAAAACCACTCCACCATGAAAGTGTGATTCACAATAACGAAGTGTAAATAAATGGAGTTGCAGCCCAATGGTAACTGAAGGCTTAAATTCTCATATTTAAAGGAGTGAAATAAACTACAATAGTTTATTTCACTCCTTTGTCAATTACTCTCAGTGTGTGTGTGTGTGCGTGTTTGTGTGTGTGTGTGTGTGTGTGTGTGTGTGTGTGTGTGTGTGTGTGTGTGTGTGTGTGTGTGTGTGTGCACCCGCGCGCGGCCCCAGAACGTAAACCTAACATTCTCGTCTGTGATGTCTGTAAAAGAGACTGTCCACTCACCGCTGCGGTAGGTGCTTTTATAACTATCTCGGTCATGCGGCTCGTTCCTACGCTTTCAAGCCAGATGCAGCTGGTCCGGTTACGTGATTCTTTACTCGGCAGTTGGGAGATTCACCTCAGGTCAACCTCGCATCAGGTTCCCTTGATAGTCCAGGTGTCGTATTTAGTGCAAATTCTATCCTAACCTGATCTGGGGTTAGACACACTACAAGAGAAAAGGTATCTGCAGAGAGTCATCATCACCTACGTTTTGAAGGGACATGGCATTTAAGACATCCATTCAGGACTCGACAGATGCAATCTGTTAAGCGGAAGGAAACTGCTTTATCCAATAAAAAAAAACCCTGATGAAGACTGAAGTATAAATCGACCGAAACAATTTTTAACAAGAGCAATTATACAAAGAACAAGCGTTTTTTTATCGTTTCACCCCAAGTAAGGCGACAATGACGCTAAGATGCAAGTGGTTACTGATAATGGTAATATTAGCTGTTTTCCTACATTGACCGAGTAGACAATACTGTTTTCGGTTGAAATTTATAAAATCTTTCTCAAGTCCAATAGCTGTCATCGCTCTTTCCAGTATTGACGGGAGTTTCCTTCCTAACCTTTTGTTTGAAGTAGTGTGGAATAACAACATCTTGATTATGTCATTATTTTCTCTTCTCAAGTCCAGTATCTGTGATTGCTCTTTCCAGTATTGATGGGAGTTTCCTTTCTAACCTTCTAACATATTGATTATGTCATTATCTTCTCTTTGAGTTACATGTGCTATCCATTTTAGTTCTCACTGCTGTTGGAAGTCCTTAAGTGATGTGGTTTCTGTTACTTGGTACAGTTTTTGTTTGTGATTCTGTAGCGCCAGTTCAAATATCTGTCTATATTTCTAAGATGAGGTATTATGTACATTATTTACATTGTTCGGACTATTGTCCTCATCTTTGTCGCCATATTTATTACACTGTTTCGGCCGTTTGTACGCTCCGGCCTTCTTCAGGTGGTTGGAATGTCGAACTGAACCCTTTATTCCGCTCACTCTGGTAGACTGTTCTAGTTCCACGTGCCATGTTTACATGGCACCTTGGATAAAGGCGTTAGTTAGATCCAGTGACAGAACCCAAAGAGTGTGAGTTCCATACACGGCTAAGGCAGTGCATAAGTTCCAGAGGGAAATTAACAGGAGATAACTGATAACTGACATCCATTTTTACAGTTGAAATGGCTAGATGGAACCGTAAGTTCTATGCTAACAGTTTCTTCTCGCGCACTTTCAGCTTGTGGAACTACTCTCCGGCTTCTTGCTTTCAAGACTTCAAACATTTAAATGCAATGGCAGACGTTATCTTCATTTTTTTATTAATTCCTGTTCTTTATTGGTTTCCCCTTAATAACACTTTTATTTTTTCTCATATTCTTTCACACTCACTAGCCCCCTTGCGTATTAGTGGCTTTATTGCCTTACTTGGGGTGAAACGATTAAAAAGCATAAAACCTAATCTTTTGTCAATGCTAGTCAATATTTTCACAAACATACAAAAGACTTGAAGCGACAGAAATGCGGTTCTATCATTAAACGTCGAGAATATCATGGACAGAGCATGTGAAAAACGAAGAGACTTGAAGAATGCAGCATCTAAAAAGAATTTGTATACTTACAATAAGGAAGAGACTTGGATTTTCTTGATTTGAGGAAAGAAGGTCGGGAGAATAGTGGCGTCAATAGAACCAGGGTGAAACGGCGTGTAATCAACTTGACGATTTTGTGTGGAAATTTGATAAGACCAGGATAAATAAGCATCGTAAAGGGTCAAAAGTATATGAGCGTTCGAGCAGCTATGTGTGTTCAAGAGAAATTATGGGAAATTTTTAGTTTAAAAGCAGTAAAATCGACCTTGCTAACCAGACGCTTCCTCTGTAGCTAAATGGTATAGCACGTCAGCCTATATGATGGTTCTGTGTAGGATACAGATTCGATTCCTGTCGGAGGACACATATTTTCTATGAAATTTCTCGGACATTCAGGCCGGTAAATGTTGTTAATACTGTTTATTATAAACAGAACATTTACTTAAATATTTGAATCTAAAATATAAACAATAATTATAGTAAAATAATTGTCGGACTTAGTACGTTTCATAAGATATACGTATGTATGTAAAGAAAGGGTTGGATATTTTATTAATAAATAAATAAATAAATATATATATATATATATATATATATATATATATATATATATATATATATATATATATATATATATATATATATATATATATATATATATATATATATATATATATATATCCAGGGTGCATCATAAATGCTTTTACAAACTTTAGGGTAAGTTCCTTCACACTAAAGCAAAGACAAAAATCCATATAAACATATGTCCACAAATCCATCGTTTTGGGGTTCGTAAGTTTAAAGAAAGTTTACGACTGTGTTGGCATGTGCAGTGCTGAACTCGGACCGTTACGATACAAGGCGTTGTATCGTAACGGTCCGGGTTCGAATCCCAGTAGTGGATGCGCACTAGTGATGAGTCCCAGAATAGGACGAAACGCCCGTCTTGTGGTTTCTGAATTCTGTTGAGGTTTCTTCTAGACTTGATGAATTTCTATAATGATTTGTCTAAATCCCTAAACTTCCATTATATATATATATATATATATATATATATATATATATATATATATATATATATATATATATATATATATATATATATATATATATATATATATATATTGTAATAAACAGAAAGAACACTAAGATATGTAATCCGGTGTTCTTAATGATTTTTTTTATTTTTGCAAAACACTACTCAATGTAAATTTACAGACCATTTCTCTGTATCCTTGGAAACAAAAAAATTATAAATTGTATGTGCGTTTAAAACTCAGTAAATTTAAAAATAAGTTATTGCAAAATTCGCTTGAAGATGAAACAGAACTAATGCTTTTAATTTAATTATATAATTAAATTTGAAGTTTTTAGCTTCGTTTTTGAAACATGGTAATTCCTGTGTAACGAAGAAACCATATTTTAAATCATTTAATTTATAATATATATATATATATATATATATATATATATATATATATGTATATATATATATATATATATATATATTTCGAAGATCATAGAATCCAGGTAGAGCTCAATGTCCACGACAGAACAAGAATATAATATAAAAGGCTCAAACACTAATATTCCATGGTTACAATTTATTACATTGGAATCGTAATCACGACCCAATTCATCAGACCTACAAATTCAAAAAGACATACAAATTCAAAAGCTTTTTGATATATATATATATATATATATATATATATATATATATATATATATGAAGGTAAAAACTTAACACATCATCGAAGAACTCCGTAATAAATTTAATTCGACATAATTATATATATATATATATATATATATATATATATATATATATATATATATATATATATATATATATATATATATATACATATATATATATATATATATATATACATATATATATATATATATATATACATATATATATATATATATACATGTATAATTATACAGCTATGGATACTCTCAATTTATTTTTTTTATTTCAATATTTTCTCTTCTTAATCCGTATCTCAAAGCGATAAACACGCCATGTTAGTCTGGCAGAAAGGCGCGATTTGACTGCATCAAATGAATATTGAACTGACTAGCTCCTCTATACTGCTCGCCCATGAGCAGCCATGATTATTTGTCATCTACTGTCATGTTTTCAACTCGATAGCGATCTCTTTTCCCACCAACCATCAAACCGGCTGTCGACTTCAAGCTATTTTAGATCCAACCAAATTTGATTTGGTTATTTTTATCGGCTGGCGAGACACATCTTCTAAGCTTGTTTAATCTACTTCTTTGTGACACGTTTGAAGTTCTTCGGGGCGTGTTATCTGAAAATGCCTAGCCTATCATGTATCAAAGTACCTCATGGAATCATGAACAGCCTTATCGGAAGAGCTCAACCAAGTGATCCATTTGGCTGGATAGTTTCTGCGCATGCTCAGATGCGATAAAGTCAAAATCAACAACTGCTCCGATATTTTTAAAAACCTTTCGCACGAAAGATGGAGAATAAAACACGAAGAAGCGGAGTGATTTTGAAAATATCTATCGGAAACTAAATGGTCGTTTAAATCCTCTTAAGCGGCCATGTTTTCAATCAACAGTTATCAGGAAGATATCCGCTACGTTTCCTTCTTCTTTTTTGTTTGCCATTTTCAAATTTTTAAAAATGTCTCCTTGCGATACTTGCATCATTGTTCAAATTAATTGAAACAACCGCTTTAGTTTCCTATATTTCACCATGTTGTAGATTCCGGGTTGAATCCGATATCAATGAATAACAAACGCCAGGAATAGATAAGGAAAATAAATGTATTAACGTAATAATACAAACTGGTAATACGGGTTAGTAGATCCAAGAATGCGGGTTAGTAGCAATAATATGTATATACAGTCTTGGTATTGAAGTATCGCGGTATGACTTCTTACTGAATCTACGTGCTCGCTAACTGTGACGCTTGCCGCCGCCTGTGTGTGTGACTTACTCTACTACTACTGAACTCTACTACTCTTCTGTCGTTACGTCTCGACTCCTTGACTCAAAGTACCACTACTCTCCTCGGGTATTACTGGTAGTAGTATATGTATACCTTGGGTGAGTCCATTTGTGTGAAAAGGGGAGACCACTTAACACACCATACGGTCACTTTTACACGCACTTGTGTGACAGGGTGTAATCGATTTTTTATTTACCACATTAGGTCATTTTCACTGGTGTGCAGTAATATGAATCTCTTATAGAGGTGTATGATGAAATTTGTTTGGCCTTGAAAAATATTGCGTCATCCGTGATTACATCAAATTTTTATCACGCCCAGACACTATTGTCCCGACTGTCGATTAGTTGTCCTACGGCCATTGTCTGCGATGGACGTTACTCCATGGAAGCATACGAACATTTGTAACGCTGTTCGAACAAGTTTAGATGATAATGATCTGAGAAGCATCCTCCTGGGAATCGTTTTCACAAAGTAGCTGTACCTGGAAGAAGCTACTCGACTGGAACATATCTCACCAATGGAACATGAAAGAACTTTGTGTGGTTATACTTGAAGAGTTTAAGATTATGATGGTCGGAAAAGCATCCTCTTGGGAGTCAGTTCCACAAAGCAGCGGTTCACGGAAAAAATTTTATCAAGTAGAACTTATTTCCCACCAATAGATTACAATGAAATTGTGTTTGCTAAAATTTGCGTGACGGGTGTTAGTCGTCAAAAAAGCGTCTTTAAAAATAGCAGGAGTTGCAGGGAACCAAATCTGCAATGTGGAGAAAGGTGCGGGCGGACTGAGCTGAGGTGTGCAATGTTTTTCTATCACTGCTCCAACTAATAAAAAAAACGAGCGGGAGTTAGCGGTTAAACATAGGCCCTGAACAGGTTAAGATTATAATGATCTGGGAAGAGTCGTTCACAAAGTAGCGGTTCCAGAAAGAAGCTGCTCGAGTGAAATTTACATCTCACCAATCGCATATGAAAGAAGCGAGTGTGGTTCGCTATAATTTTCCTGGTATGGCGGGTCTGGGCCGTGAAGGTAAGAAGTGGTGGAACTAAGGGATGTTATTCGTCTGAGCCCTTTTCATGGTAATAGCGATAAAGCAGCGAGATGCTTGTGACCTTTCGTCTGCGAGAAAGCGGTTGTAGGGTGGGAAATAATTCATCACCCACAAGGACATGGGGACGCTTCTAGACTCTATCGAGATTAGAACGTCAAGACTGTCCAGCTCCTGGCCATATATGGCAGCAATACTCCATTTTCAGTCTGATCTGGCATTTGTAAAAGTAGAGGATAATTGTGGCCAGGTACTTATTAGGGCTGTAAAGAAAACCAGCCATTTTTCAGTATCTTTTAGAGGTAGGTCATACGTACGAGTTCCACTTGAGATCTTGGTGCTCGGGGTCTCACTTGAGCGTCCTTTTCATTGAGATCAATGAAAATTCTGGGTTCACTCGCTGATGATGGAATGTCAGTAGTTTATTTTTCGTGGCACTGAATATCACCAGCTAATATTTCTCTCATTTGCTTAGGTCAGAGGAGAGGTCATCTGCCAAGCTCTGGTCATCTAGAGCTTTGAAGGTGCATTCATATACCGTTGTATGATCAGCATAGATATTCACAAATTAACGAAGTGTATACATAGGCAAATCATTTACGTAAAATAGTAAGAGGGTTGGACCGTGAAATGAACCTAGTTGTGAACAACTACCTTCAAGGACCTACCCGTTAGGAAGGACTTTATAATCGAGAAGACCCTTCCAGTGATTCCATACCTAAACAGCGTGTGCAGTAACCCTTTATGCCACAACTTATCAAAAGCCTTTGATTTATCTAATGCGACCCTCCAGATGTATTTGTCTTGTTCCATACTGAATCTTGTCACTTGGAGGAACATTCCTCGCAATAGGCTGCCATTAATTTCTGCGGTACGCTGGCTAACAACTTAGGTTATATCTAGTCTGTGCTGCTATTTAACCCATAGCTGGGGAAACATGTGGATCCATACCTTTTCGAAGGGCAATGCAACCAATTCGATGGGAATTAGAACACCGATTTCTAATTCCGAGCAATTATCCATTACACCACCCGCACACCCAATTTACAGCAACTGGTATTCCGAAACGATCAACCATCTAGATTCTGACCAGGTTCGACATTGCATATCTTCGGTGATAGAAGGCTATAAATCCTCTAAAATGAACTTCATCATCATCAGCTATAAACCTTCAGATATGATCATGATCATCGCCATCATTTATAAACCCTCCAATATCATCATGATCATCGACATCATTTATAAACACTCCAATATGATTATGATCATGGGCATCAACTATAAATTCCCCAATATGATAATCCTCATCGCCATCAGCTTTAAACTCTCCAATCTGATCATGATCATCGCCATCACCTTTAAACCCTCCAATCTGATCATGATCATCGCCATCAGCTTTAAACCCTCCAATATGATCGTGATCATCGCCATCAGCTATAAACCGTCCAAAATCATCATGATCATCGTCATCATTTATAAACCCTTCAATATGATCATCATAATCATCATCTGCTGTTAGTTCCCCAATATGTTCATGATCGTTAAGATGCGGAAATATGAGAAGAATAACGATTAACTATAGACTTGAAGACGTTAAGCAAACCCCTGGGACTCTTTTTTGTTCTTTTTTACAATGATGTTCTTCCTGTACAATGTCTGAGAGCCACTTGAGATAGAGGGGTACAGAGTAAATATCACAGTTTATGGGTGTACGTGGATACAAGGGTTAACTCGAGACTTAAACAGGTTAAGATTGTAGTGATCGGAAAAGCAATCTCATGGGAATCAGTCATCAATTATAAACCATCTAATTTGAGTATGACCATCATCATCAGCTATAAACTCTCCAATATGATCATAATCATCGCCCTCATTTATAAACCCTCAAATATGATCATGATCATCGCCATCATTTATAAACCCTCAAATATGATCATGATCATCGCCATCATTTATAAACCCTCCAATATGATCATGATCATCGCCATCATTTATAAACCCTCCAATATGATTATGATTATGACCATCAACTATAAATTCCCCAATATGATAATCATCATCGCCATCAGCTATAAACTTTGCACTCTGATCATGATCATCGTCATCAGCTATAAACTCTCCAATATGATCATGATCATCGCCGTCATTAATAAACCCTCCAATATAATCATGACATCAGCTCTAAATTCATCAATATGATAATCACCATCCCCATCAGCTATAAACTCTATAATATTATCTAAAAGAACATTTTATCATCAACAGCTTTAAACTCTCCATTCCGATCATGATCATCACCATCTGCTATAAAATTTCCAATATGATCATTATAATTGTCATCATTTATAAACCCTCCAATATCATCATGATCATCGCCATCATTTATAAACCATCCATTATGATCATGATCATCGCCATCATTTATAAACCCTCCAATATGATCATAATCATCGCCATCATTTATAAACCCTCCATTATGATCATGATCATCGCCATCATTTATAAACCCTCCAATATGATCATAATCATCGCCATCATTTATAAACCCTCCATTATGATCATGATCATCGCCATCATTTATAAACCCTCCAATATGATCATAATCATTGCCATTATTTATAAACCCTCAAATATGATCATAATCATCGCCATCATTTATAAACCCTCCATTATGATCATGATCATCGCCATCATTTATAAACCCTCCAATATGATCATAATCATCGCCATCATTTATAAACCCTCCAATATGATTATGATTATGGCCATCAGCTATAAATTCCCCAATATGATAATCCTCATCGCCATCAGCTATAAACTCCATATAATCATGATCATCGTCATCAGTTATAAACTCTCCAGTATGATCCTGATCATCGCCATAGGCTATAAACGAGTAGTGATATCATCAGTGTCCAGACCATGAGACTTTGGTTTGAAATGATCGATTTGTGGATTGGATGAATTCTTTATAATATCGACCTGAAATGGCGATCCCGGCATGCCGCTCCGTTTAAAAGTGCCTGAAAATTATACCACGAGTTGACAAAGTAAAATTTAGTAGACAAAACTTCTTGGAAGCCGCCAATGGTTGTGGTCGCGTGAAGCCACAGGTCATCTTGGCCGAAGAGAGTATTAGCCTGCTGCTTCAACCACTGACCACAGCAGATTGTATGTTCCCTCCCAGAAACTGTAACTAAGATACGTTCAGAATGATTAATTGAGCGATTGATTTGTTTTCTACGGTTTATCAACACATTGCCGGTTATTTAAAGTCAGGTGATATTTTTAGATTGTAAGAATTTTTAGATAATAATGATTTATTGATAATTAGCCTATAGCTGAGAAGGAGAAGAGGCGAAATCATACGTTCCCCAACTGTATATGCGCGTAAGAGAATACAAAAATTTGTAAAATTTATGGAGAAGGTAATGTGAATGATCGAACATTCTAAAAGTGGTTTGTGATGTGTCGTGCTGAATATTTCTCATAGAAAGATAGTCCACTGTCGGGTAGGCTAGATGAGGTTTACAATCAAATCAAGATATTACATGACAAGAACCAAGAATATAAAACGCAGGAAATAGAGAAATAATGCAAATATCCTAATCAAAGATCATTGTTACTAATTTCTTTATGTTATTCGCTTTGATGTGTAGCTTCCATATATATCAACCG
Source organism: Acanthosepion esculentum (assembly GCA_964036315.1). Classification (NCBI taxonomy): domain Eukaryota; kingdom Metazoa; phylum Mollusca; class Cephalopoda; order Sepiida; family Sepiidae; genus Acanthosepion; species Acanthosepion esculentum. The sequence goes on from OZ038507.1 coordinate 77,494,855, forward strand.
AAAATCAAAAATCCGTATGTAATCAGTCAGTTATGTGCCATGCGTGATACACGCATAGGCGATCATGTATCTTTCGATACATGACTGACGAGGCAGATTTTTTCCCGCAGTATGTTGCTATTTCTTTCTGATCAGTTGCTATCCAATGCTATAGAATTTGGTCTGTCGTGCTATTTACGCATAGCTGGAGAGAGAAGAAGAGGATTTATACCTTTCCCAAGGTTATTAGCATGTCAGTGAATGTAATGAACCCGACTTGAATTGGAACTCGGTTCTCCGATTTCCAATTCAGAGCCGTTATTCATTACACCACCCGCACATGCAAGCTTACAGCACCTGGTATTCTCAGGCGGTCACCCATCTAGGTACTGACCAAACTGGACGTTTCTTAACTTCTATGCTTCTACCGATGTTTGATGTGATATGGCCGTAAGCTCCGCCCAGCATATTGGCAGCATCAACCACTGTTTGACTTTGTGGATGTTGAAGAAATAGAAATAGAAATATGCCTGAGCAGGCATCTGCAACCGGGATTAGTTAGTCATACGCGGAGATTCTATAGTCTCTTGAGAACAAGTAAAATTTAATATATTTACTTGGTTAGTTAATTATAGAGGAATGGTATTCATATATAATCACCTGAACTCTCTTTATTCTGGTTTATCAGAGACAAAGCCATTGTCAAGATGAACTGGTATAAACTGTTTCAAACAAGCCGAGGCAAGAATTCGAACTTGGTTTACTGGGTATGCGTTCTATATCATTGTTGTCAATACATCTGTCAGGCGTCTATGTAAACAATATTCTTGATCTGATCAAATCCACTGTTATTTGATGATGACACTAAACTAGATTGTTAAATCAACGCCTAAGAAGACTGCACATCACTTTAGGATGATCTAAATTCACTTTCTCCTTGGAGTTCGTTACGCCTTCTAAGATCCAATGCTGTAAAGTGTGTTCCGGTGAAGATCAGAGACAAGCTGAAATGGAGCTTGCCTTAATCAAGAAAGAAAGAACAAAGAGACTTTGGTATTCAAGCTCCGCGTGATTTATACGCAAGATCACATTTTATTCTGAAATCGTAATCATACAGCTTCCTGACTTCATCCAGAGGAATTTTCAGCCATTCTTCCATTAATACCTGCTCCAGCTCTTTAAGACACGAGGGTGGAGGATAGCGGCTCCTAACATGTCGCTCCAAAATACACCACAAATGTTCAATAATTGCTATCTGGAGATTGGGGGGGCCATTCCATATGTTCGTGCTCACTTTCATGCTCTTCATACCAATTCTTAACCACTCTAGCGGTATGTATTGGAGCATTATCGTCTTAGAAGATGCAGTCACCATCAGGGAATAAAGTCTTGGCCATTGGATGAACATGATCTCCCAAAATGTTCTGGTAATCTTTGCTGTTGATTCTACCATGCAGGGCAACTATTGGGCCGAGACATTTCTATGATATGGCGGCCCAAACTATCACTCATCCACCTCCATGCTTCACTGTTGGAAGAAAGCAGTCAGGGTTGTAAGCTTCTTTGGGCTGCCTCCACACATAAACTCGCCCTGAAGTTGGGTAAAGAGAAAAACTGGACTCGTCTGAGAATATGACTTGCTTCCATTGGTCTGCAGACCAGGCATTGTGATCTCTGCACCACTTCAGGTAATGTGTGTAGTAGTGCTGTGCATAGTGAGACTTCTATAGTGGGTTGTGCATAGTGGGAGCAGTGTAGCGCTGTGCAGAACTCGATTACTCTGGGCCACTTTAACGATGGCTCAGTAGTAAGACTCTTCGTGTTACTAGTGTTTTTTGGACCAGCGTTACGAGCTAAGTGATTTTGTTGTAAAGTTTAATTTATTTTGTACTCTTTTTGAACCCTTTTTTTCTTTTTTCAGTTTTGTTTTTTTTATTTTTGTCTTTTCCTTTTCTGTGCTCTTACCCTCCCCCTATTTTACTTCAATTATTTGATTTTGTTTGTGCTTTTTTGTTTGTTTAATTTGATTTTGTTTGACGGGACTTTCGGTGCGTTTTTTTTTTTTTGTTCATTCCGTTTTTGATTATTATTATTTGTTTTAACATTAAGTTTTCCTAAAAAGGAAAGAACAAAAACTGTTTCTCCGCTGTAATAGTATAGATTACTATTATGGCGGAGTTAACACAAACTCATACAGAAACACCGGAGACACCGGAAACACAACGACCGGTGATAAAAGGAAAAAACACCCCCTGGACGGAAAGCCGGCCCAAAAAAGATGCCGAATATTACGCGGGCATATGGAAAAAATACGAGGAGTTCTTCAGGAAAGACGAAATCCTCACAACCAACGAAGCTTTCCACGAAGTTAACTTAAGAACCATCTCCCTACTGACGGCCGATATTAAAAGTCGGAAGTTGATTGGAGTCAGTAGGGAAACTATGGAAGAAGCCCTCAAGGGTTTAAACATTGTCCCAAAAATCTTGGCAAGAAGAACAAGAGCCATGTGGGACCTTTTAATGTCGACACAAGAAGAAGCCAAGAAACTCGCCGGATGCGTGTTAAACTCTAAAAACCTTAGGCTACAGACGGAATACATGGGCACTGGAAGGACTAACGTGACGGTCCATGGAGTGCCTGTGGACATATCAGAGGATCAACTGGGTGCCTTCTTTGCCCAATATGGCAGTGTAGATAAGGTGTCAGCAGTGGTGAGCAAAGCAGGAATTGCCACGGGTGACGTTATGATCGAAATAACAGTTAACCAGGAAAACTTCCAAAACATGCCCAACACTATTCTGTGCCGAAAGAGACGCATGTTGGTAGTGGTAGAGGTGCGTAAACCATGCTGCTGGATATGTGGCAAGCCGGGGCATATGGCCAAGGGGTGTCCCGGCAGGAACGTGACCCCTCAACCAGCGCCAGTAGCAGTAGCAGCAACCAAAGAAACAGCTTCAGCAACTTCAAAAACTGTAGAGGCCCCAGGTGAATGGAAAGAGGTGGTATCCAAGGGTCGAAAACAAAAAGTGAGGCCCCCGTCGCCCCAGAAGGATACCCCGCAGCAACAGCAGCCTTCCAAGAAAACAACAGACAAAAAAAAGCAGCAACAAGCTCCAAAGAGTCCGGCAAAGCCTGAAATGAATATGGAAGTAGAAGAAGCCCCCTCAACTAGGACTTCTTCGTTAAAAAGGTGTCGAGAAGAGGAGGATGAAGAGAACCAAACCCCAAGGAAAAGAGATCCGGAACGCAGTAGTGAAGGAAGGAGCAGGGAGAAAACCAAGTCTGCCCCTTCTTCGCCAGTAAAAGAGAAAAAGGACACTCCAACAGATAGGAGTCTCCCCCCTTCCCTTTCGCGTCTCCCACTTCCCCCTAACACTCCCACACACCCACACGCAACAACTCCCAGAGCTTCAGAGGTAGCAACTCCCCAACCGCCCCAACCATCCACTTCTACACCGACCCCGTCACCTACTCCAACCCCACCACCCCCAGACAGAAAAAAAAATTGTTCAATAAAGTGGAAGAGATTTGCAGGGTGGATAGAGAGGAGTGTGGAAAAAACCTCTCCTCCCGAAAGAAAGCCCTATTAGGATCCCTGTTCAAGCTGTCCTCCGTGGACAACAAGTCGGTGGAGGACCCTAGAAATTTTCCGAAAGCCCCGGGGGTTATTACTCTCATTAGAGACACGGGGAAATACTTAAAAGTGTGGACTCATCTTTTTGAGGCCAGAGAGGCCTTTCCTGATATAAGAGTGACAGAACTGGGGTCTGATGACCTTATAAAATTACATTGCTTCTGCTCTGGGAGGGTCCCCTGTACGTATCCATCCATCGTTATATAGGGCCCTAAAACTTACATACCCCACGGACGTTGGCGGGATTGTCTCGGAAGGACGGATGACGTCGGAGCTGGGCACGGGAAGCCTGGGACAAACCGTCGGGGTCCTGTCACCTGCAGTTTTCCGCCCCGTATGTGTTTAGGTTGTTGCATTAACTCTCCTTTTTATTTGCAGGCCTGGAAATGTCTATTAAGATAGCCAGCTTGAATGTGAAGGGCTTGAGAGGTCGGAGTAAGGCTGCCCGCCTGCTGCGGGATCTCTTGTCCTTCGGTGTGGATGTTGCCGCGATCGAAGAGACCCACTTTGTTTGCACTTCCGATGCGTGTGTGCTGGAGGATGACTTTGTCATCCATTCAGCATATGGGAACCGGTTGGCCAGGGGAGTTTCTTTGTTGGTCAGACGTACTCTCGATGCGAAGGTGGACCTTGTGCATACCGATGCCGAGGGCCGGTTAATCGTGGCCGATATTGCCGTGAAAAGTGGTTCGTTTCGGGTCGTTGCGGTTTATGCGCCCAACGACCAGGGGGAGCGGGTTTCCTTTTTTCGGCGGTTGGGGCCGTTCCTAGTTGATTCTTCGCGCCCAGTTTTAATGGGGGACTGGAATGCCATCCTGAAACCCAAGTTAGACAGGGGGCGGGGCGCTAGCGGGTGTATGGGGCGATCGTAGCCTGGTTGATCTGATCGACGATTATGGTCTCGTCGATAGATACCGGGTCGATCATCCCAGGGGGAAAATGTGGACGTGGGCTCGTAGTTGGCCGTCTGTCAAGGAAGTTAGCTACCTTAACAGAATGTTAGTTCGTAGAGCCGACATAGACTTGCTAGATTGTCCCACGTTCCACTGGGTAGGCTATTCGGATCACAAACTTGTTTGTGCCCGGGGGGCGTTAGAACATAGGCCTAGAATGGCTGGCTACTGGAAGTTCAATCTGTCCTTACTGGACAGGCGGGACTTCCAGGAGCAGCTAACTAGTGTAGTGCAGCGGGAGCTAGTGGGGGCGGTTATCGGGAATAAGTGGTGGGAGCGACTTAAGGATAGAATTAGGTCTTTCACCACTGATTTCAGCAAACGGCTCGCTCTAGATAGAGCTGAAAAGGTGAAGACGCTTAAGGCTAATTTTTCCCGGGCGGAGGCTGGGGGGATCCCCTAGAAATAGCCCTAGCTAGGGAGGCCCTGCAGCGTTCGAATAGCGATCGCTACATGGGTCAGGTAATTAGGCATAAGTTAAATAAGATGTCTTCTGAAGCTGTGAACCTGGGCGCAGATCTGCGTCGGGAAGAAGTCCGTCGAGGTGGTGATCGTTTCATTCGTCAAGTCGAAACCCCGGAGGGGCGTACTCTGCGGTCGACTGACGACATGTGCGAGGCGTTTCGGCGGCATTTCGAGAGCCGGTTTACCAAGGAGCCTGGTCTCCGTGAGGAGGAGTTTCGCAGCTATTTGGCTGACTTTCCTCGGCTTGAACCGACTGAAGCAGCTAGCTGCGAGGGAGAGATCACGGAGGGCGAAGTCTACGAGGCACTGAAGAAGGTCGGCAGAGGCAAGTCGCCCGGTCTGGATGGTTTGCCTTATGAATTGTACTTGAGGCTGTCGCACATCTTTGTTCCGATTTTGACAGCAGTGTTCAACAACTGGTTTCGGTCGGGGTCCATCCCCAATCGCATTTCCAGGGGTGTGATCACTCTGTTGAAAAAGGGCAAGGGTGTTGGGGGGAAACTAGATGATTATAGGCCCATAACTCTGCTAAACACAGAGTTAAAGATTATGGCCAAGATCCTGCAGGAGCGTTTGCAGTCAGTTGCCGAGTCTGTTGGGACCCGAGCAGACTTGTTCTGTGAGGGGCCGAACAATTCAGAGCAACCTGCATTTGATCCGCACGATCGTAGAGGGTGTAAAAGACGACGAAGAAGCCGCGCTGATCAATTTGGATCAGTCCAAGGCATTTGATAGGGTCGACCATCGCTACCTTGCTGCTGTCCTGCAGGCCGCCGGATTCGCACCCGACTTCTGCCGCTGGATTAGCCTCCTGTATCGCTCTCCCAGTGCTGTGGTACAGGTGAACGGAAAGTTGTCGGGCGCTTTTGTTCTGTCGAGGTCGGTTCGTCAGGGTTGTCCGCTGTCGCCTCTCCTTTATGCTTTGGCGTTGGAGCCTCTCCTGCGCCGGCTGAAGGACGAGGCGTGCAGTCCGGCCCTACGCGGGATCGCCGTTCCTGGAGGGTCTCGAGCCAGGGTTTCCGCGTACGCCGATGACGTATCTGCTTTCGTGTCGTCCCTTAACGACATTGAGGCGGTACAGAAGGCGCTTGATCGGTACGAGAAGGTGACAGGGGCCAAGATAAACCGCGACAAGTCTTCCGGCTTGCGGTTAGGTGCCTGGAAGGGGCGTGATCTTCCAGGCCGCTTCGGTTGGACGGACGGTCCTGTCCGCATTCTTGGAGTGTGGTTTGGACCCGACCTCCAGCTGGAGAAGAATTGGTCTGAAGTACTAGCAAAGGTCGTTTCTGCCGGTAAGACTTGGAATCGACGGAGGTTGTCCGTAAAGGGCAGGGCGGAGGTGTGTGTTACATACATTTTCCCCCTGATTCTTTATCGATTGTCAGTACTTCCCCTCTGTAGGGCCCACATGAAGGCGCTCGAGCAGGCGCTATCCTCCATTTTATGGGGGGGAGGCGCGCACTGGGTCGACAGACGAGTCTGCACTAAACGTCCGTGTCATGGGGGGCTGGGAATGCCACACTTGAGGAGTCACATCCGTCCCTCTCGGTTGGCTTTCCTACGCCGCGCATTGACTAGAGGAGATCCGATTCTGGAGGGGATTGTTAGGGACGCCTTCCCTAGCCTTACCATCAATCCCCCCATCTCGAAGGCTGAGCGCCATTGTAAGTCTCGAGTTGAATCGCTTTTCCTCAGCGAGTGTTGGTCAGCCTTGAGGGCTATTCCGCGGTCCAGTGACCTTTCACGGCCTAGGAAGGTCTTCTATCGGGGATTAGTGGAGGGTCGCGCGAAGGATCCTCTACGTGATACGCTCGACTGTTCGGAGGAGGAGTATCGCTCCTACTGGTCTTGGGCGCCAGCGGCGGATTATCTCAGTAACCCTGAGTTTTCGCTTACCTGGCGATTGGCTCGTAATCGGCTGCCTCTCAACGACAAGGCTTTCATATGGGGCTTGGCGGATTTGCCAGACTGTGAACGGTGTGTCCTTGGATTAGAAGAAACGGCTTCGCACGCCTTCTACCATTGCCCCCGGGTCCGCCCCTTATGGGACCATGTCGGCGAGCTGACGGCTCGTCTCGCTCCCGAAGAACTCGTGTCCATTGATCGCGCATACGCGTGTGACAATGTGTCGCCCCCGTATTCCGGGGTGAAACGAATGGTGTTTCTAACGCTGCTAGCCACGGCTCGAATGGTGATATGGACGACGCGAAAGGAGGAAGTCTTGCGAGGCAATAGTCTTTCGCATCAGGATCTAATCCGATTCTTTGAGCATCAGCTCAAGATGAAGATTAGAACTGATAGAAAACGATTGCATTCGACAGTCTTCAGCAAAAGGTGGGTAAAAGAGGCGAGCTTGGTTCGTTTGAACGGGGTTAGCCTTGATTTTCTTTTCTAGGTCAACCAAAGTCACATCGGGGTGGTTTCCTGTGGAACCCTCCCCTCGGTTAGGTTAGACAAGCTTAAGTGTACCTAGTTAATATGAGTAAGTGTTGTTCCCGGCCTGTTTCCCGGCCATCATTTTAGTTATGATCCAAGTCGAGATTCCCAACCTCCCTAGTTTGTTTTGGCCTCCTTTTCATCTCAACTGGATCAGCCTTTTATTTCCCCATGTCCAAGTTATTTTATCTCTTTCCCACTCCCTTAGCGAGAGTGCTTCTTGATTTTGTCCTCTGGACAGAATACAGCGGCCTCTCTATTTTTGAGGGTTGGACGGGCCCTACTAACATAAATTATGTTTAGTTTAAAATTTGTTGAATTTTTGTTTGTTAATGGGTTCATCTCCCTCCCCTTTCATCTTGTCATTATTAGAATTTTAATGTATTGTATCATCATGCAATTTTTATGGTGTGGGGCGCGTTTTTGTAGGTTCCCCTTGTGAGGTTGTGGTATTATGTTGTATGGAGGATTGAATGGTGACGGACGAGTTCTTGTGGTGAATGTGTCAATTGTAATGTATGAATGGGTCGTGAATCTGATTAGCTAGGTATAGGATAGTTAGTTACGACCAGCCTTTATCCCTCCCCCTCTTTTGGCCTTCTGCCACAATTTCTGTATTTTCAGAAATAAATCAATTGTGATCCCTGCACCACTTCAACCTCTTCTGAATGTTGCGAGTGGAGAGAAGAGGTTTCCTTACAACGCCTCTTCCATGATATATAGCTTTATGGAGCTCACAGCGAACAGTTTTAGTAGAAACTGGAATATTCAGATGATTATTCAATTCAGCAGTCACTTTGGCCACAGTAGTCCGATGATTTTGTTTGCCACATTGTGTTTCAATGCACGTCGGTCCTTGTCAGTAAGTTTGCAAGTTCGGCCCGAATTGCTACGGTTGCTAGAGGTTTTGCACTGTTTCTCAAATTGCGTCATATTTCTTGATATGGTAGCTCTTGAAAAACCAAACAGTTCAGCAACCTTGTTGATCGAGCCTCCTGCCATGCGAGCTTCAACAATTTGCCCCTTTTCAAACTTGGAGAGGTCACGCATTTAGCTTAAATTTTACTAAATTCTAAAAATAAATAAGACAAAGACAGTAAATTAGATAAATAAACGTATTTACAATAGACATAACCTGCAATTACTAAGTTTTAGTTAAAGTTCTTAATATAAGAGGTCTTTGAAATATAGGAGTGGAATTTGCACCTGTTCCAATTATTTTGTCCAACCCCTGTATCTTAGTCCCAAAAGGGTAAAAACGCTTTCCACTGCATTTATTCAACCAGTACTCAAATATGTGGTTGTTATCCGGAACTCAGACTACCATAAAAAGACAGCAACTTATTGCAATCTTCCCATGACAATTACAGGTTAACTATAGGCGAAATCAAGCTACCATTCCTTCAATAAAACCACCACTTCACCGATCCGTGTCAAGTGAACAAAATACTTAATGGCTATTATTATTAAATGGAAGGGAACAATTTCTTCACTTTCACAAACTGGAGGATGCATGATCACTCACAAAAATTGACGGAACAACACTCGAAAACGGTTGCAACTTTTTTTGCACTGAGAGGGAGAGACAGGTGGAACTCTTTACCTAGTGATGTTGTTAGCGCACCAACGCTGGCTGTTTTCAAGAAGAAACAGAGGATCCTGCTCAAATGAGCTGAAGGCCTATTGACTAATTCTAAATTCTAATTCCTGTCAGTAGTCTATATATGCGACTGCCTAGCACAAGAACCCAAACAAATGAATTAAACCAATATTAAAAAGTGGTTAGATTTGAAACCGAACGATTTTGTAAGGAAAATGTAGGCCAAATAATTTGCTCCCAGTTCGTCAACCAGACGCAAGTTTTTCCAACACACAGAGGAGACGGTCATGCATGTAAAGTGTTTAAGAAAAAAAAACGTTGTTTTAAGTAGGGATTAATTAGCGTCGACATTTAACAAAAAATGTCAGTCCGAAGCCGAGAAATACTTACAAGAATATAAATCAAATCACTGATTTCATTGCATTAGTATAGAAATTAAAGGCAAAGGTATTGTTGCCGAAAGCAACCTCTTTTTTCATTAGTACATATTATGTATATATTAAAATATTGTATATTTAGGCATCAATCATTTGTTTCAACTTGTTTTGTTAAATAAAATGAACAACGAATGTCTGTTAAGCCTTTGGGAGACTTTCTCCTGGTGTTGAATAAGTCGCTTGATGTCGAATGGAAACTTAACATATCACATTTTTCTCGTGGACTTTGACCCGTCACCTCCCCAATCAAAGTGCCAAATATAAACATTTGACACAAATCCACAAATTACCGTCAGGTTACGGTCGGCAATGCGACATTACTCAGATACAAAAAAAAAAAAAATTTTGTAGGAATTTAACATGAAATGATGCCATCAATAAAATTCGTTTTAATCTCGGCGCGCACATGTTAAGATGGCATTGAACTGTAAGGCCACTTAAGTCTCGTCACGTTAAAAATCTATTCCACAATTAACATATGAACATCTGTTCATGCCAAACTTTGGAGCATTAATGGCATAAAAACACTTCATAGACTCTCTGGACTTCTACATTTTTTTCCTTGAAAACGACAATAAAAATACTTTTTAAACAGTTTGAATTATATCTACTGGCTTGTGCATTCAACGATTTAAGAAACAATATTTGACCTAATGCAGGATTCGAAACTGAATCCCATCGTTGGCAGGGAAGATCAACGTCTGATTCGATTTGAGACTGATTAGATAATGGTTTCTCACACCAAAATCCACGGTCGATTTCTGAATTGGGTGAATTCTTTATATTAGACTGCGCCATTGGAAAGTTCGTGGAAATCAGACCACAATTTGACGAAATATGAGTGAAAGTGCGTAGACGAAACTTGAAACCGGCCAATGGTTGTGTTCGCGTGAAGCTGCAATCTCATCTTGGTGGTTTTATTGAAGGAATGGTAGCTTGATTTCGCCTATAGTTAACCTGTAATTGTCACGGGAAGATTGCAATAAGTTGCTGTCTTTTTATGGTAGTCTGAGTTCCGGATAACAACCACATATTTGAGTACTGGTTGAATAAATGCAGTGAGAAGCGTTTTTTTTTTTTTGTTTTGACCGAAGAGAGTATTAGCCTGGTTGAACCACTGATCACAACAGACTGTACGTTTTTCCCAGCTTTTTTTTCCTCTCTCTCTCCTCTCCCCCTCTCTCTCTCTCTCCCTCTCTCTCTCTCTCTGAACCACCACCCACCCATTTCATTTAACCATAGCTATAGAGAGGGGTAATGGATTCATACTTTTCCCAAGGTATGAAAGTAAATGCAACAAACTCGACTGGAATTCGAACTGGGCCCGCCGATTTCACATTCCGAGCCGCTAACCATTACAACACCTGTGTACCCAACCAGATATACATACTATAGCTGGCCATCTATTCGAGTTTACCCGTCTACTAGGGCGGCTAGTCAATCCCTATTGCAGACGCTTGCCCAGGCGCATTTTGTGTTTGTTCAACACCCACAGATCCAACCTTTCGTTTATACAGAAATACTATGCTGAGCAGACCTTAGTTAAAGTTTCCGGGAAAGAGCGTTTTATCTAGCGTAATCAACAATTTGAACAAGGCCAGCACGCTCGCGTCTTCCACCACGATGACTTGTGACTTCGTGCTAGCTCAGCTATCGACGGTCCCAAATTTCACTCACAAGGTTGGGTCGACCCGTGGTATGGTTTTCAGGCACTTTTCAAAGGTGCCAGTCCGATAGCATCAGGAAGTCTCCTTCCTGACAAATCGACCATAGTGAGATTCGAACTCGGGTCTCATGGACAGAATGTGAACATTCGCTTTGAGACTGATTAGATAATGGTTTCCATGCATACATACATACATACATACATGCATACATACATACATACATACATACACATATACATATCCTTAAATCTGGATAATGGTGAAGCCATGGCGAATCTTCGCATAGCATAATTTCAACATTGGAAATAAGATTTTTCCAGCTTAAAATCAGGCAGTGGTTCTTTTAACATTTCTAAAAGGTTTACTGTCCCTAAATCAACTAATAGAAACATCTTTCTATAGTTCAAGACAGGAAATACACTTGCAACTAAACTTGAACGTGACTGAAAGAAGAAATTAGCCGAACTAATAATATTCCATAGTCATCGCGCTGACCCAGAACTTTCACCAATCACGATCAACGGGTATTTCCTTAGAGAGGGGCCTCGTGCCTTCAGAGCCTATTACTAAGGTCCATTCAGCATAGTAAAACCACTGATTGTTTCTGTGGGTGTTGAATAAACGTACACCCTTTTGCAAATTAATTAAAACAAAACGAAACTTATTATTTAATGTTTTTCATATTTTCCAATGAAACGTGACTTAGTGCACATGTTTGTACTTCGTATATCCGTTCCACAAAGTCGTTCCTTGCAGATTGGCCACAGATTCTCGACTGGATTTAAATCAGGAGAGTTTCGGGGCCAGTCTATATTACTTTGATTTGCTCACTGGTAAGGCTTACAATTTTCGTACGCCTCCTTGCAGTAACGTCCATCGCAGACAGTAGCCATAGGACAACTAATCGACAGTCGAGACAATAGTATCTGAGCGCGATGAAAATCTGATGTAATCACGAATGACGCAATATTTTTCAAGGCCAAACAAATGTCATCATACACCCCAAAAATCGATTCATATTACTGTACACCACTGCAAATGACCTAATCTGAAGAAAAAATAAAAATCGATTACAACCCTGTCACTCCGGTGGGTATAAAAGTGACAGTATGGTGAAAGAAAGGAAACTAAAGTGGTTGTTTCAATTTGTACAAGCGTGTAAATGCTTCAACATCCTAGAGTAAGGATGTTGAAGCATTTACACGCTTGAAATATTTTTAAAGATTATGGGTGATAAACATTTTTTTTTGCCCTACAACCTCTAACCTACAAATTTTGCTATCCTCTTACCCTGTCTCTATTTTCATAGCAGATGTTCAGAGGAGCTACATTCCTTAGTTCCATAAGTACAGACCTTTATAGCTAGGCCTCGCCATGCCACGCACACGGGATTGAATCATCCTCATCCTCTCCGTATTCCATCGCATTGGTAAGGAAGACATTCCACTGAGACAGTTTCTTCATCCGAACTGTTACTTTGTTACAGACTACATAATCGCCGATGGGACCCTGAACTATCAACAATCTCAATGAACAGATGTTCCCTCATGGAGGCCCCGTGCATCGAGCGCCTATTAGGACTCAAACCAGGTCGCAAGTGGAACTCGTATATACGATCCCTCACTAAAGAGCCTACAAAAAATAGTCGGTTCACTGTACCTCTCTAGTAAGTGCGTAACCCCTCCTACTATGCCCTGCCTTTATTTGATTTTCCTTTAAAAATCACGAATTCTGATTAATAAATAAGGCTTTCAAGTTTTAAACCACTTGGAATAATAAAACTGGTATCAAAATGAAATAAGTTAATCACGTGTAGCATTTTCTGAATTAATATATTTATAAGTCTATCAAATTCTGGGAGAATAGATGGTAGTCAGACGAGACAAAACTATGATTTTGTGCACCTGACAAAATATTCGTTTGGAGACGGAAAGATGAGGCTTTTAATCGAAGGAAGAAGACATAACAGTTTCTCGTCGAAAACTTATTTTACGAGATTGTACACTTTCAGCATTGGTGGCCACAATTTTAACAACATAAGATACACAGATGACACAGTACTGATAGCAAACATGGAAAAGAAATTACAAAATTTCCTACAGAAAGTAGCGAAGGAGAGCGAGGAGAAGGGACTAAGCATAAACTACAAGAAGACAGAATGCATGGTCATTAGTAAAAGGATGAGCCCGAAATGCGATTTGCAGGTCGGGGACATTAAAATAAAGCAAGTGCGGAAGTTTAAATATCTGGGAAGTGTTCTGACAGGGGACGGTAAGTGCGACACTGAGATCCGTAGACGTTTTGGGATGGCCAAGAAAAAAGCTGGGCAGAGTATTACGAGACAGGAGGATTTCTTTGGTAACAAAAATGAGTACTGAGATGCTACGTGACGTCTGTTCTCCTTTACGGCAGCGAATGTTGGACGGTATCCCCAACGATGAAGAAGAAACTCGAGGCGACGGAGATATGGTTCTACAGGAGGATGCTGAGGATATCATGGACCAAGCGTATGAGCAACGATGAGGTTTTGAAGAGGATACAAACAAGGAGGAAGCTTATACTTAACACCAGGAAGAGGCAGATGAAATTTCTGGGACACATAATGAGAAAAGAGAGCTTGGAGAATCTGATACTCACAGGTCGAATAGAGGGAAAGAGAGACAAGGGAAAACGACGCATTACATACCTGGCGGGCTTAAGCAAGTAGATGACAGAACGTGGTCTGGGAGAGTTGGCAGAGGAAAGAAATTTATTGAGAGCTACAAGAGACACGGGGAAGTGTAGAGCCATGATCGCCTACGCCCTGAAAGGACACGGCACATAAAAAGAAAAGTGTAATACTTCGGGAGCCTTTCATTGCAAAATAACAGAAACCTTGTAAGAGTTAATGGTATAATAAAAAAAAAAGATTATTGTGAAATATTGAACATCAACTTGAAAAAGTCTTTTAGAAATCTGAAACCTACGCGTGGCTGAAAGTTTATACATTTTATGTATCAGACAGCTTTTAAAATGACAGCACAACTTCGGATACGTCAAAATGAAAGCGTTTCAAAACCTGATACCTGAAAATTACTAAACTTTTTTTATTACTATTATTGGTTTACAAGAAGGCCGTGTCTTCTAATGTATAGAAAGTGATTTATAAATAAAATCTACACTCCTATAAAACAATTTTAACCAGTTACAATAATAAATTCGTTTCGATCCGAAATTATACAAGGGTTATTCAATAAATAAGTTGAATTTTTCTGTATAAGGACTTCTAATACAGATAGAAACTTACTTTCTTTTTTTCTTTTTCAACGTAGACTCCCAGCACTGTCACACACTTTTCCCATCTGCGCACAAGCTTCCGTATTTCTTCAGCGTAAGAACTCTTTGGACTGATGTCTCAGCCAGTCGCTCACAACACTTTTGACTTCATCGTCACTTTTAAACTTCGTGCCTCTCGTGAACGCTTTCAAGGGACCAAACAGGTGAAAGTCTGAAGGGGCAAGGTCTGGGCTGTAAGGGGGATGTGGGAGCAGTTCCCAGCCCAGCTCGTTGATGGTCTGCACCGTTTGGGCTGTTGTGTGAGGCCTTGCGTTGTCATGATGCAAGATAACTCCTTCTGACTGATGACCCCTGCGTTTGTTCTTTATGTCTTTCAAAGTCCTTGCAATGTCATCCACTGTCACCCTTCTGTCAGACTGAATGAGGTCATTGACTGATTCGATCACCTCAGGAGACCTCAGGAGACCTCACTTCTGTAGGCCTCCCAGGCCTGTCTTAATCCTCAACACTGCTCCGTCCTTCTTTAAACAATTTAGCCCACTTGTAGACATTTTTTGACTGAAACATGTGGTACCATACACAGTTGACATTCTCCTATGAATTTCAACTGATTTGCACCCTTCAGCAACCAAAAACTTGATAACTGACTGCTGTTCAATCCTGGAGCATGCTTCTTGGTCGGCCATCTTTGTTAATCGCCAAAACTCTCAAAGTTTTTTTAATCTGCAAAAGAAATTAAATCCATGTGAAAAAGAAGTAAAACAAAAAAAAGAGTAACCTTCTATCTGTATTAGAAGTCCTTATACCGAAAAATTCACTTTATTTATTGAATGACCCTCGTAAAATATAATTAATAAATAAAGTCTTCTTTCTTTTTATGTGCCGTGTCCTTTCAGGACGTAGGGGATCATGGCTCTCCACTTCCCCCTATCCCTTATAGCTCTGTAGTTTCGTGCCTCTGTCACCTCCACCAGACTACGTTCTGTCATCCACTTGCTTAAGCCCGCCAGTTATGTCACGCGATTGTTTCCCTTGTCTCTCTTTCTCTCTATTCGACCTGTGAGTATCAGATTCTCTCGGCCCTTTTTTCTCATTACGTGTCCCAGAAACTTAGGATGTCACTTCCTTGTTTGCATCCTCTCCAAGACCTCATCGTTGCTCATACACTCGGTCTATGCTATCCTCAGCATCCTCCTGTAGAATCACATCTCCGTCGCCTCGAGTTTCTTCTTCATCTTTGAGGAGACCGTCCAACATTCGCTGCCGTATAGGAGGACAGATGTCACGTAGCAGCTCAGTACTCTTTTTTTTGTTCCCAAAGAAATCCTCCTGTCTCGTAATACTCTGCCCAACTTACGGAATGTGTCCTTGGACATCCCAATACGTCTACGGATCTCAGTGTCGCACTTACCGTCGTCTGTCAGAACACTTCCCAGATATTTAAATTTCCGCACCTGCTTGACTTTAGTGCCTCCAACCTGTAAATCGCATTTGGGGTTCATCCTTTTACTGATGATCATGCATTCTGTCTTCTTGTAATTTATGCTTAGTCCTTTCTTCTCGCTATCCTTCGCTTTCTTCTGTAGGAGGTTTTGTCATTTCTTTTTCGTGTCTGCTATCAGTACTCTGTCATCTGCGTATCTTATGTTGTTAAGATGATGGCCGCCAATGCTGAAAGTCTACAATCTCATAAAACAAGTTTTCGACGAGAAACTGTTATGTCTTCTTTAGGTACCGTGTCCCTTCAGGACGTAAACAATGATGGTTCTTAATAAATTTTGTCCTTTTATTGTTTATTCTTTTTTTATTGTTTTCCTCTGTCCCTCTTGCCTTCAATCTGTCCTGTGTGTAACAGATTTTCCAGACACTCCTTCCTCATTACGTGCCCAAGAAATTTCAATTACCTCTTCGTGATGTTAAGTATCACTTTCCTTTTTTCTTTCCATTTTCTCTAAAACTCCCTTATTGCTCACATGTTCGGTTTATAGTAAAAAACGGAGTCGGGTAGCTGTTTCCAGAGACGAAACTCTGCCCTTCGACAGATCCTCTCTACCCAGAGGCAGAGAGTTTGACCAGCACAGCTGGAGACGAATCTCGCTCTGCAGAATATCTACCAATTTCGTTATTGCTCAGATGTTCTGTTTATAGTATCCTCAGCATCCTTCTGTAGAACACATTTCTGTTGCTTCAAGTCTCTTCTTTATCTTTGATATGATTTTCCAGCATTCACTGCCATATAGGAGGACTGATATCACGTAACACTTCGGTACTCTTTTCTTTGTTTCTCGCGAAATTTTTCTGTTTCTTAATACTGTGCTTAGCTTTTGGAAGGCATCTTGTAATTTGAAATTTGGGCCCATCTGTTGTAACCTAGGGAAGGTTACTGAATAGAATAATCACATGAAGATTGGTAATGAACGATAATACTTAGGACAAGTACAACACATATAAGATTCGCCAGCGGCGCTTAGAAGAAGTAGTCAACTGCTAGAAGTTAGTCAAGTGGATTCCACAATGAATCTTCAACTGCAGGTTATCTATCAACCGCCCAACGCGGTCAGATGTGGCACACAGCCGAAATTAATGTGGCGTTTCCGAACCCGTAGGCTCGGCCAAAAATTCCCGGTAGACCCCGTATAAAACGGAGTCGGGTAGCTGTTTCCCGAGACGAGACTCTGCCTTTCGACATAGCCTCGTCTTAGGATCCTCTCAACCCAGAGGCAGAGATGGAGACGAATCTCGCCCTGCAGAATATCTACCAACCGCCCCACGCACTCAGATGGGGCACAAAGCCGAATTTAATGTGGGGTATACGAGCCCGCAGGCTCAGCCAAAAATTCCCCATAGACCCAGTATAAAACGGGGTCGGGTAGCTGTTTCCGGAGACGGGGGCAGAGTGTTTGACCAGCACAGCTGGAGACGAATCTCCGACAGCAGACCAACATACAGTATTTACTACTGTATTTATGTAAATGGGGACATGCCCATTATCGTTCGTAGGTATGCTACAACACTATAATTTCGCTAACAACCATGCATCTTGTCTCCTTGTAGTTGATGTTCAGTCCTTTCTTCTCGCTTTCCTTCACCACCTCCTGTAGAAGATTTTATAGTTTTCTTTCCATGTCTGGTATCAACACAGTGCACTCTGCATATCTTAAGTTTTTAAGATTGTAGCCGCCAATAATGAATCCTGTTTTAATTACTAATTCTCTCAGAATCGCTGGTCCGGTGAGAAGACACGTCCTTGTCTTATACATCTTTCTATTTTTGTATATCTGCTGAAATCATTTTCTATCCGTATGCCGGCGGTTTGTTGTCAGTATAGGTTCTCGATTATTCACAAATAGGCCAAGGTTATCAAGCAGTTCCAACAGGTCTTTTTGGTGTCTTCAAATAATGTCTTCAAGTTTTAAACCACTTTGTATAGTGAAGAAGCTATCAAAATGATTTAAGTTTATCTCCATTAAAAATCACAAAGGTTAATTAACAAATAATGTCTACGTTTTAAACCACTTTGGACAGTGAAACTGCTATCAAAATGATTTAAGTTTGCGTAATCTATAAAACGCACGTACACGTCCCTTTGCATTTCATTGTTCTTTCTGATAACATACTGAGCATAAATATCGCGTTCCTTGTTCCAGTGTCTTTAACGAACCCTCACTGTTCGTGTCCTATTTCCGGACTGATTCTGCTCCGCGCTTTATTCATCAGAATTCGGGTAATAATTTTTGTAATAAAACTCATTAGGCTGGTTGTCCGATTAAGTTCACATTCGTTCGCATCTGGTTTCTTAGAGTGAGCTACTAAAGGACAGTAGTGAAGCGTAGTTCAGGTTAGCAGTGGATATCCCGATAAAGTAGCAGAGCGTAGTTCTTCCATCTGTTCTTTTGCCTGACAGGTTGGCACTAGTTATTTGAAGAGAGTAATCAAAATGGCCGCTTTTATACACGACGGATTGAATAGTTCACGTCTCCTGATTGGTCAACCTTCTTTTGGGGAACTATAAAGTGAGTCAATTCATTTGGGTTTGCTCACTAGTATATAATGGTACACAAAAATTATAACAGAATACTTCTGCCATATATGGTCTGGTGCTCTCGAGGTCCTTGACAAAATCCTGCGATGAATATGCAATGTGATAGACCTGATCTGGCATCTCGTCTACAGTCACTTTCTCACAGACGTACTGTAGCTTCCCTCTGTCTTTTCTACAAATATTTTCACAGCAACTGCTCTGACGAGCAATTTTCACTGGTGCCCCAGCTGCATGAATTTAATCGTGCTACTAGATTGGCATATCCGTTCCACCCTTTTACTATCGAAACAGTTAAATGCAACCGCCTCTTTTACTCCAACAGCTTCTTCTCTCGCACTTCCCAACAGTGGAACTCCCTTCCTCTTATTTACTTCCCTGATAGCTATAATCTTCAAATATTCAAATGTAATGTCAATTGACATCTTCTGATGCCTTGATCTTCATCCACATCATTCTCTGTATCCTTTCCTCAAACACCCCTCTTCACTCTTGCTCTCACTCTCTGTAACGCCTTGCGTGCTCGTGGCACTCCCGCCTTGCTTGGGGTGAAATGCTTTAAAAAAATATAAACATTTCTTTCTGAAATGACAAGAATTATGCCAGTAGATGTATATTTGTACGTATTTACTTAGATATGTATGTGTGCGGATAAAGATTTACGTATGTGTATATTTATATATAAGTGATATAGGCAGAAATGTTTGAGAATAAGTGTGTGTTTTATGTGTGTGTTTCATGTGTGTGTTTCATGTGTGAGTTTTATGTGTGTGTTTCATGTTTGTGTTTTGTGTGTGTTTTTTATGTGTGTGTTTCATATGTGTATTTTATGTGTGTATTTCATGTGTGTGTTTTATGTGTGTGTTTTATGTGTGTGTTTCATGTGTGTGTTTCATGTCTGTGTTTTATGTGTGTGTTTTATGTGTGTTTCGTCTGTGCCTTAATTGCAAAAGCGTTGACATCATATCGCGTAAATGTTGATATCATATGATTTCCACTTAAAAACATTTTAGAAAAATAGAATGAAAACATTGTAAATTCTTGTCTGCATATATATATATATATGTGTGTGTGTGTGTGTGACTGTGTGTGTGTGTGTGTGTGTGTGTGCGCGTGTGTGTGTGTGTGTGTGTGTAGGGTGGCCCAAATGTCAGACTACAATTGTAAAAGAAGGAGCACTTAAAAATGTCAACTGAAGAAAAAATTCGTGACATGAGTTAGCATAATTAGACCAATAAAATTTACAAATGATATATTGCCAAATACAGAAACATTATTTCATATGCTAAAACTATATTTATTTAATTTCTATAGTAGGGTAACATTGGGGCCATCATATATATACATATATATATATATATATATATAGATATAGATATAGATATATATCTATTAACTGATTTAAAATACGGTTTCTTTGCTACATAGTAATAACCATGTTTCAAAAACTGAAGCTAAAAACTTCAAATTTGATTATATAATTAAATTAAAAGCATTAGTTCTGTTTCAGCTTCAAGGATTCGCTTGAAGATGAACTAATGCTTTTAATTTAATTATAGAATTAAATTTGAAGTTCTTAGCTTCAGCTTTTGAAACATGGTTATTACTGTGTAGCGAAGAAACCATATTTTAAATCAGTTAATTTATAATATTTATGCTCTGTAAATTTACATTGAGCACTGTTTTGTAAAAATAAAAAATATCAATAAGAACACCGGATTATGTATCTTACTGTTCTTTCTTTTTATTTATATATATATATATATATATATATATATATATATATAATAGGCTTGTGAATATTTCGAGAGATAAAAAACAATAAAAATAATAAGAGTAATAATATTATGTCATATTAATAGACCTTTTGACGCGATAAAAAAACTGGAATGTTCGGACACGCCTTTGTCCTTTTTGAACGAGACAAGAAATAAGGCTTTTCGTTGAAACTATTCTTTCCCTATACCGATATTTCTGTTTAATCCTGTGAATTTTCTTTACTATATATATATATATATATATATATAAGTGTGGGTTTCTAAACAGTGACTATTACGGCTAATAATGCAAGACTCTTCGGTAACTCGAATCGATTTCTCTTAGTCACTGTGTGTTTATCTAAAAATAAATACGCTTAAATTCACCTTCTTCCCTGCCGTGCGCCAACGGCTTAGGGGTAAAATTCAACCGGGTTTCGATCCTAGATAGAGGCAACCGGACGTCTAGCCACACTGATGAGCTT
>OZ038507.1:77520583-77535583 GCA_964036315.1 Acanthosepion esculentum
CACCGTTGAGTTAGGTCCGATGAAAGCTTAGTTGCCAGGCTCTGATCATCTAGAATTTTGGGTTTGTTTGTTTGTTTGTTTTACGGCATATCAACCTCAATGGGTTATTTAACACCGACAAAATTTTTTATTGCTGGTAATATTTTTTTTCAAAAATTTATTTCTGAGAATATTTTTCCTTCAAGAAATCTATAGCTGGTAATGTTTTTTTAATGTAAAGCTGTTTGTATTGCTGGTATTTTTTTAAGTATTGCCGATAATAATGTTTCCTTCAAAGTATTTCTGGTATTAAAACCTATTTTTACACAAGTTTGGGCGTTAGCTATTTGCCCATAGCTGGGACACTAACAGGTGCTACCACCACGGGTTAGGGTAGACCTGGGAACACCAGCAATTAAAAGGTGGTTCCACGCCCCTCAAAACCTCCTGATCAGAGGCCTTGCTGTTGGACGTAGTTTATTGTCTTACCCAGGACGCGGATTTAGTTTATCGACTTACCCAGGACGCGGACGTAGTTTATCGTCTTACCCAGGACGCGGACGTAGTTTATCATCTTACCCAGGACGCGGATGTAGTTTATCGTCTTACCCAGGACGTGGATGTAGTTTATCATCTTACCCAGGACGCGGATATAGTTTATCGTCTTACCCAGGACGCAGACGTTGTTTATCGTCTTACCAGGACGTGGATGTAGTTTATCATCTTACCCAGGACGCGGATATAGTTTATCCTCTTACCCAGGACGCGGGCGTAGTTTATCGTCATACCCAGGATGACTAGATTTTTGGAGGTACACTCATACACTACTATCTGCATATATGTTTAGTAAAGATTTGAGAATGTTCTTAGGCAGATCGTTAATATAAAACAGAGGATAGGACCGATTGGTGAGCCTTATAGGACTCTTGCATTAATCTCATGTGCTTCTTGAGTATGACCATTGATGACGGTCTTCAAGGACCTATCTGATAGGAACAACTTGCAGATTACGAGGACTATTCCAGAGATGACATAGGTGGAGAGTTTGAATAATTTAGACAAATTTTGTCTACTTATTTTCAATAGGATCTTCTCATATACTCGGACTAGCTTCTTAGTATCCTTATTAAAAGAAGAGGTAAAATTACCATATTTTCATGAAAATAATAAACATAAACTAAAAATTCTTGAAGCCATCTATATTAGAAAATTGAAAACCACCCTTAATAAAAATTAATTATGAATACTCCATAAATGTTTTAAATTTTTTACGGTAGTTTAAAATATGTAGGTTTTAACTAATAGTTTTAAATCGTTTCTTTAAAAAAAAAAAAGTTTGAATATATCATGGCTTTTACATCGTAAAATCTAAATCGTTTTTCACTTCACGGGTTTACAAAATTTCTTTCAGATGAACACAATAATTTTGTCTTAGAAATATTACAACATTTTTGTCATAGAAAAAACAACACCCTGATGATGACATTGTACTAATGTCGAAAGTACTCGGAATAAATGAATATGTAACAACATGGTAATTTTCTCTGTTTCTTTAATAAAGGATACTAAGAAGCTTGACCATGAATATGAGAGGATCAAAACTTGTCTAATTTTCTTTGTAAAAAAATAAGATTTCATTATTTAAATATACACAAATACACACACACGCAACTCATTTTCTTTCGTTTTTGATCTGATGAAGCCTAAACAGCGAAGTGTATAATCGGATATATTCCGAAACAATATAATTTCATGAACGTTTTACAAATGGCAACATATATATATATATATATATATATATATATATATATATATATATATATATATATATATTTATATATATATATATATATATATATATATGTTGCCATTTGTAAATACATATATATATATATATATATATATATATATATGTTGAAAAATATGAATAACTGGAAAGTTTTTTTTGTGACGCATTTCATCCGTTAGGATTTCATCAGATGAAACGCGTCACAAAAAGAACATTCCAGTTTGTCATATTGTGTGTGTGTGTGTATGTGTGCTTGTCTGTGTATGTGTGTGTGTATGTGTGTGTGCTTGTCTGTGTGTGTGTGTGTGTGCGTGTGTGTGTGTGTGCTTGAAAACCCCATACAATGTTTCTAATCCAGTTCGCTAATCAAGGTTTCATAATTATGTACCTTTTTTCTATCATTTCACCCGAAGCAAGGCAATAAAGCCACTAAGACGCAAGAGGTTACTGGGTGTTACAGAGTATGTGAAAAAAAGAAAAATGCTATTAAGGAGAGCGAACAATAAAAGAACCAGAATTAAGTAGACAGAAGATAACGATTGACATTGCGTTAAAATTTTTTAAAGATCAAAGTTAACTGGAAAGCAAGAACCCAGAAGAGAGTTCTACAAGCGAGAAGTGCTATAGAAGAAATTGTTAGCATAGAACATACGGTTAGATCTAACCATTTCAAATGTAAAATGATGAGACCTTGCCGCCAATCTAGTACTGCGCTTAAATTCGTAATGTCTAGGTACCATAAAGTAAGGTTCATTAGAACAAATTACCATGAAAATATTTATAGAAAGGGCACAGGAAAGCTACATTACGGCAGTGTGAAAATGACTGAAGGCGAGATGTCAGGTCAAGACCAATAAAATTGCAGATTCTTTTTTGGATTTTATCACGAATCTCTAAATATATAGCAGGAACACCAAACCATGTGTGGTAGCAATATTCAATCCATGAACGACATTCCTTCATTTATTCACTCCCCCTATTTCTGTTGTAATCTTGGGTCATGGTGTCATTCAAGTCAAAATAGTGCAATGGCTTGCCGGTTCCTTTTGAGGATGTTGAAGTTACCACGCCCACCTCTCAGATTTACTCCGCCCACTGTTAAAGCCGTTGACCTCTGTCGCGCAACTCTTATGCCCATGCCAGATGATCGCTTGGCCCAAGTCGGTCAGCGAGGCAATCCCCTCCACCGGTTGGGTTGTGAAACC
The DNA here is from genome assembly GCA_964036315.1 of Acanthosepion esculentum. Lineage (NCBI taxonomy): Eukaryota > Metazoa > Mollusca > Cephalopoda > Sepiida > Sepiidae > Acanthosepion > Acanthosepion esculentum. Next base: position 77,523,557 of record OZ038507.1, read on the forward strand.
CTTCCAACTGCCCTCACACAGTTTAGCCGGCAGATCAATGTCGTTGACCGAGGTGTGGCCGTCGCAATACCCATGCAACTTCTTGGATCCATGTGTGAGAGTTGAATGTAGGCCGTGGACTAGTACAGTTTCACATTCCGATTCAACTGATTCAAGAAGGGTCGGCCGCTTTGCTGTAAAAGTGCTACCACTGACGATACACCCGATGATCCCCGGACGAAAAGTAGACTTTTAAATTTGTAAGTTACAAGGGTAAGTCAAAAATTATCCACACTTTAAACCATAACTTGTTACATTACATTCTGCTCATGCGTGCTCATACTTGGTACAATTGTGGTCACGTGATCTAAGTTTGAGTTTGTTTGTGCCACTTTTCTCGTTTCTGTTACAGTGTAAACATGGCCGCTCTACTAGCAGTGTGCACCAAGGAGAAACAAATAGCAGTGATCCGAATCTGCAAAAAACAAATTTCTTCGCCAGTGATAACTCACCATTACCATCTCCCGAGCTTTATAAATTTTCTCGTCAGTGGCGGAGGTTGACGGTTATCCTGCTCATTCTTCGTGCATCGCACTTGTCTAGCCATTATTACATGTTTCTATTACATAGACACTTCTACGCTGTAGTGCACTGTCACCGTATTGTGTTAAAAGCATCCGTTAAATTTCAGTCCCTGACACACCTACCGACCAAAGAAATTAGATCACTGCTGTTTGTTCCTTCTTGGTGCATACTTCTAGCGGAGCGGCCATGTCTGCATTGTAACAGCAACAAGAAAAATGTCGCAATCAAGCTCAATCTTCAACCCCGTGACCACAAAAGTACCAACTATAAGTAGGCCTGAGAAGAAGGCAGTGTGACAAACCTAAACATATGTTATGATGAAAGTGTTGATAATTTTTGACTTAACCTTGTAGATTGTGGAGAAAAAATATGTCTGACCTGACCTAGTGAACCAACTTTCCTAACGGTAATCCTAGCAATTGATTCAATATAATCTTTTCATATCATGTCAGTAGAAAATGTTAGCCTGAAAAGGCGCAACGAGTCGTTCTCCTGGAGGTTAGCCTCGGTGTTTCCATCTTTTAAACGTTGCCTTAGTGAATCCGTGTAGACAAAATTCTACTATGACATCAACATTGAATTTCTTTACTGACGCTAAATAAAGATAAATTCAGGACCATTTTTGATCAAACGGTTTCCAATCATCCATATACAACGAGCGATTAATAAATTTATCAAAGATGCGACCCCGTTAGCCTTTGGACCGTAGTCTGGGAGTAATAGCGCTTATGGCCATATCACGTTGAAACACCAATTCCCGTACTATCACCGAAGTTAGTCCATTGACTGCCAAATTTCTTTAATATGCATTTGCGGCCCAGACAGGTGTGTTAGGAGTTTATTTCTTTCTTGTCTAATTTCAGTAGTTACCATTGTCGGTTTTATACAAACTAGAACATCAAATATATATGTGTATAAAACATCAAATATATATGCGTATAAAACATCAAATATATGTGTATAAAATATCAAATATATGTGTATAAAACATCAAATATATATGTGTATAAAACATCAAATATATATGCGTATAAAACATCAAATATATATGTGTATAAAACATGAAATATATGTGTATAAAACATGAAATATATGTGTATAAAATATCAAATATATATGTGTATAAAACATCAAATATATATGTATATAAAACATCAAATATATATGTGTATAAAACATCAAATATATATGTGTATAAAACATCAAATATATATGTATATAAAACATCAAATATATATGTGTATAAAACATCAAATATATATGCGTATAAAACATCAAATATATATGTGTATAAAACATCAAATATATATGCGTATAAAACATCAAAAAATAATATTGATTAGAAATAATAAAAACAATTTTCAAAATAGTCATTATTTTTCTACTCGTGAAATGTAAAATTACGACAGAAAGTGTCTTCTTACTGCTAATAATAAAAACTTTAAAGGCTAAGTGTTGTAAAATATACCTCTGCAAATGCAATGTATGTAATCAATTCAATGTAAATACAAGGGATAACATGTAGTGAATTTAATTTTAACAGATCCCCAAATGGGGCACATGGCAGGTAATGGGTTAAGCAACGTCGATCCTGATCAGTACCTATATGGGTGAGAATACCAGTTGCTGTAAACTTGGATGTACCTGTAGTGTAACAGATAACGGCTCAGAATTGTTAATCGGAGAGCCGAGTTCCAATTCCGGTCGGGCTCGTTATAATAACGTCGGTCTTGGTCAGTACCTAGATGGCTGACCGCTTGGGAATACCCGGTGCTGTAAACGTCGGTGTGCGGATAGTTTAATGGATAACAGTTCCGAACTGTTCATCGAAGAACCGAGTTCAATTCCAGTCGGGTTCTTTATATTCACTTACACGCAAATACCCTTAGGGGAGGTATGGATCCACCCCTTCTCCACCCAGCTATGGGTTAATTACTAGAACATGTAAATCCTTATTATCCCCCCACAAATTCCGACAATATGAAAATATTCTCTGGCTTTAGATAACCTGAAAAGGGTCGATAAGCCGTAAAAAACAAATCGATCAACAGAATAATAGAGGGCGAATTAAATATACCATTGTTGATCTGTAAATTCTCACATGGTATTTTACCATTAACTATGCATTAATACCTTGGGGTTTTTGGAATACCACACAAAATGTATTTTTTAACAAATGACAAGTCCAATTTTCATCAGTCAAGTAGCTTTCTGAATACCTTTGTCAAAAAACGACAGGGAATTTCTGGTTTTAGCCATATGTGCGAATTGCAGGAACATGACCGTTAACCCTAGAACACTAACCATCAATTAAAGTTACACCACTACTAACCACGGGTTTATCATACTCGATTTTGAAAATATCAAAAAAATATTAAATGTAAATCTTTATTTGAAATATTTTACATGCAGGCACTTCAAACTTAATAGGAACTGAAAAACATATTATTTAGATAAGAAAATCAGGTACCGAAAATTGTAATTAAAAATAGGAACATTTGCGCTGGGTACTATATACCCATGGTTAATGTTCTAGGGTTAATATTGTCTGTAATAATTACAAGAAGAAAGTATGCAAAGATCACAGTAACTGCTTCAGAGTGATCATAAATTGTTTTAAAAGATAAGTCTGGAAATAAACTGAAATATAATTTTTGCGTGTTTGAACTTTTGAAAATTAAAAATTAATTTTCGAATATTGGCTTTTTAATTTGATTTGTTATACTTTTTCATTTTATCGTATAAAATCCCAGAAATGACACCCCAGACAATATATAATAGGAAACTTAAAAACTAAATGATATATATCTCTAATATTCTAAATAAGGTGTTTGAAAACCGCACGGTTACTGCGGGAATGCCTCACGTTATTAACAGAGAGTTAAGCATCGATGGTATCATAGTTCGAGAAATAATGTCCGATTATAGAATAAAAAGTCCAGAATTAATACATTCAAACAGGGTTTAGTTCAGTCAAAATAGGAACCCCGAACATCTATACATGTCTGCCTTTACGATAAAACTCGGTTCGCCATTACAAACTCTCGAATTTGATAAATCTTCTCGTCAGTGGTCAGTGAGAATTTTCTCGTCAGTGACGGAAGTCCTGCACCTTCTTCATGCGTTACGCTTCTCCGGTCGCCGCTTTTATCGATCCACCCATACGCACTTCCACACACGGCAGTTTGGTGAAATTTCGATTTTAGAAAGTTTTGGGGGTGCTTCGTCATGATGAAGTCATTAAGGCGATCGATTACGATTCTCATAAAGGACCGATTTCTCATCGTTCTCTCATTATTCGATTAATAAAAGTTTCATTGAAATTCCAAAAGTCCAACATGGAATACATTTTTAAACATTGAATTCTTTACTTTCCACTCAAACAATTTATCGAGTTTCTTTCTCTTGCCTGTTTTCTTGAGATATTTTTTATCGTGTTCACCCCAAGCAAGGCAGTAAAGCCACTAAGGCACAAGGGGTTACTGGATGTAGAAGAATTATACAACAGAAAATTATTAACTCGCGGGAACTAAAGAAAATTAATTAGGAGGACAGTAAATAGTGATTGACATTGTATTTAAATTTTTGAACATCAAAGTTAACTAGAAATCATGGAACCGTATGAGAGTTCCACAAGCGAGAAATGTGAGAAAAGAAACTGTCAGCATAGGACTTACGGTTACATCTAGCCAACTCAACTCTAAATTGGTGAGACATCGTCGTCAGTCTTGTACTGCGCTTAAATTCATCAAGTCAAGGTACCATCGCGAAGAGCTCACCCGAACAATTGACATGAAAGTATTTACGGAAAGGGCACAGAGAGGCAACCTTACTGCAGTGGGAAAGTGACTGAAGCCGAGATGTCAGATCAGGACCAATAATATTGCTGATTCTCCTTTGGATTTTCTCAAGGATCTCTAGATATATTGCAGGAGCACCTGACCATATGCGTCGGCAATATTCGAAGCATGAATGACTGGTAGACTTATAGATATATAAGATTGATTCTGGAGAGAAAGATTGGTCAAGCATGGCACAGTGAACCAACTTTATTAGCCGCCCACCTAGCAATGGAGTCAATATAGTCTTTCCACTTCACGTCAGTCAAGAACATTAAACCGAGAAGGGGCAATGGGTCACTCTCCTGGAGGTTAGCAGCAGCCGTGCAGATGGAAAGCAGAAAGTGGTTTCTCAGATGATTAATAGCGAGCAGTTTAATTTGGCGGCGGGGGGGCGTTAAAATTAACAAGCCATCTTAATCGAGGTTACCCCAATCAAGGCAGTAAAGCCACTAAGACACAAGGGGGTTACTGGATGTGAGACAACAGAAACAATATTAAGTAGGGAGAACAAAAGAAGAAGAATTAGGAAGAAAGTAGATAGTGATTGACATTGTATTTAATTTTTTGAAGATCAACGTTGACTAGAAATCATGGAGCCAGAAGAGAGTTTCACAAGCAAGAAGTGTGAGAAAAGACACTGTTAGCATAGGACTTATCGTTACATTCAACTGTAAATTGTTGAGACATCGTCGTCAGTCTTGTACTACACTTAAATTCATCAAGTCTAGATACGATGGTGAACAGCTCATCCGAGCAATTACCATGAAAGTATTTATAGAAAAGTTACAGGGAGGTAGCCTTACGGCGGTCGGAAAATGATTAAAGCCGAGAAGCAAGATCAGGACCAATAATATTGCTGATTCTTCTTTGCACTTTCTCGAGGATCTCTAAATAGTAGGTGCAGTGTTTGTGTGCTTTGCCGAACTTTTACGTCACTATTCGAACAGAAATCGATCCTTCGAATTTCTCAGATGCAGCATTGAACACACTTCAAAGCGTCGAAATTTTTGATTATCCCCGAGTTCATGCGGAACCCATTTATCGAGATTCTTCTCCCTACCAAAATTCTTAATATTGTCCGATATTATTGAAATGATGACACCATTATCTGAAACATTTCTCTGACATTTTGTTCGACTAGTGTTTCCAGATGTTGATTGTCAATTGCAGAAGGACATCCTCTACCACCTTGATCTGCAAGATTCGTATCCCCAATGCGGGACTTCAGAAGCCAGCGCCATACTGCCCGATTAAAAGTGGATGTTTCACACCATACTCTGTTAATGTTGTCAACAGTTTTGAGAAGTATTATGATCAAGCGTGAACTCATACAAAAAAGTAAACACTCTCTTCGTTTTTCATGTTTAATATGAGCCGTATATAATGTTTTAAGTTAAATTCTGAAAGAGATTGATATAAAATTAACAAAGTGAATACTTTAATAATTAAGAACAAGTAATATATTTTTGTGCAGCTATTATAATAATATATAGGGTGGCCAAAAAAAAAACGGGAACTCTTTAACAATCCAATAAAACCAAGAGTGATGGAAGAAAAATATTTAATTGATAGTAATTGAAACCTTAAAACATGCCATTTAAGAAACAATGATGGAATTTTCATTTTTTTTAAAATTACGTCCTGTAGATGGCGTCCTCCTGTACGAATGCATTCTTGAAATCTGCTGTTGAGATTCCTCATTGACTGCTGCAACATCTCAGCTGGGATACTGTGAATTTCATTCTCGTTACTAAAATGGCGAAATGTTTACTTGCTCAAGGTCACTGTCTCGCAGTGTTGCCACTTGCTTATGTCTGGCAATACGCACTTCAAAAATTCCCGTTATTTTGGGTCACCCTATATTAGAACGCAAATAAAGGGTTTATTCTAAAATCGGACATTATTTTCCGAACAATCTAATAGTTAAAACATCTGATAGCAACACAAGTCTAAATTACTACAGGAAGATTGTCTTGCGCCAAATCGACCAAGTGGTTAGAGCTTTACTGACATACATCGCTATCTTCGCTGTTTCTATCACAGCATTTGAACGACAGCATCAACGGCTAGAATAAAATGAAAAGGCTGAGTGAGGTATTTTCTACATCCAAGACAATACAGGCCCTGGTATGAGGGGGAAAAAAAGCTCACAAAAGCAATCTGACAGGCTAAATCGCACCCCTTGGGGACAAAAGGGCAAAGTAAAGTATATCTGTTCCAGATGTCAGTTTGGTTTCCAGTATGCACAGCTGACGATCAAAACCGAAATAAAAAACATAGGGACTTGATTTGGTGTGAGCGTTTGAGAGGAAATTGTTAAAGAAATTTCACTCTTTTTGAACCGACAAATGGGAGTTAAAGGGGAGGGAAGGGGAAGCGGAGAGAGCAAGTGATGCAAAGTCAGGTGGCCCGGGCGATGTGCGACGAGGGACGAGGGACTTGAAAAAAAAATAATGATTTTTTTTTTTTTTTTTTTTCTAAGCAGGCAACTTGGGTTCGTTAGTAGCGCGCAATGTCCAAAAACAGTTTTAGATATGACCGTGGATGTGAGAGAAAAATATAACGGGGAAAACAGAGGGGAAAAAAGAAGTCTTGTAGGATTTGTGTGCTTGAGAAAGAAAGAAAGAAAGAAAGAAAGAAAGACAGAAAGAAAGAAAAATAGACAGAAAGACAGACAGAAAGAAACAAGCAAAAAGCGTGTGAAAGAAAGAAAAATTAAACAGCCTGTGAAAGAAAGAAAGAAAGAAAAAAGAAAGAAAAAAGAAAAAACCGCGTGAAAGAAAGAAAGAAAGAAAAATTAAACAGCGTGTGAAAGCAAGAAAGAAAGAAAGAAAGAAGCAAAAAGCGTGTGAAAGAAAGAAGGAAAAATTAACAAGCGTGTGAAAGAAAAAAAGAAAGAAGCAAAAAGCGCGTGAAAAAAAGAAAGAAAGAAAAATTAAACAGCGTGTGAAAGAAAGAAAGAAAGAAAGAAAGAAAGAAAGAAAGAAAGAAAGAAAGAAAGAAAGAAAGTAAAATTAAACAGCCTGTCAAAGAAAGAAAGAAAGAAAGAAAGAAAGAAAGAAAGAAAGAAACAAGCTAGCCAGCAAACAAACACAGGGAAGCAGACGAGACATGAATAAAGAAAGAAATTTGGTTGGTTGTTTTTGTTTAGCGATATATCAATCTCTATGGTTTATTTAATGCCGAAATCTAAATATGTCGTACGTAATTTTTTTTTTTTTGCTGGAAGATAATAATGGTTTTAATGATAAAGTCTTATTAATGATCCCATGATGAGTTGAGGGAAAAGTGGTGTATTTGCCAAGGGTACTTGCGAGTAAATGAATATAACAATCCAACTGGAATTAGAACTCAGATCTCCGCTTTCCTCGACATTTCACCAGCGGCAAATCCAAGTTTACAGCATCTGGTATTCCTAAGCGGTTACCCATCAGGCTCGAGGTTTCTTAACTTCGGTGATCGTACGGGAACCGCTGTTTCATCTTCATGTGGTCGCAATCAAAAAGAAAAATGCAATGAGACAAATAAAGTAGAGCGTGAAAGAAAGAATAAATGAATGAATGTAAGAAAGACAGAAAGAAAGAAAGAAACAAACAAACAAAACTAATGAGAAAAAAGAAAGAAAGAAAAAAGAAAGAAAGAAGGGAAGGCAAGAAAATGCAAAGAGAAAAAAGTAGAATATGAAAGAAATAAAGAAACAAAGAAAGAAACAAAAAGACAAAAAACAAACAAAACGAGAAAAGAAAGAAAGAAAGAAAGAAAGAAAGGCAAGAAATAACGCAGAGAAGAAAAATAAAGTAAAATGTGAAAGAAAGAAAGAAACAAACAAACAAACAAACAAACAAACAAATAAAAAATAAAACGAGGGAGAAAAGAAAAAAGAAAGAAAAGAAACGGAAGGAAAATTCAAAGAAAAGAAAAATAATGTACCGTGTCCCTTCAGGGCAATAGCGATCATGGCTCTCCACAATTTCCTGTCCTCAGTACCGCTTAATAAATTTCGTCTTTTTGTTTTCTCTTCTAAACCGTGTCCTGCCATCCATTTACACAAGCTTGTTAATAAAGGTTAGGGTAGGTTTCCCTCTGTCATTATTTACTTCAACATGTTATGTGAGTGTAAGACTTTAAAAGGCTTTTCGACATTATCTGCCCTAGAAATTTCAACAGACTTTTTCTGATGTTAGGTAACTATCATTTTTATTTCCATTTTCTCTAAAATACCGTTGGTGCTCACATGTACGGTACATGGTATTCTCAGCATCCTTCTGTAGAACCACATTGTTTTCGCTTCAAGTCTCTCTTACATCTCTGTAGAAATTGTTCAGCATCCACTACCATAGAGAAGGCCTAACAGTTCACTACTCATTGCTTTGGTTCTAGCGAAATTTTTCCGTTTTTTAATACTCTGCTTAGGTTTGGAAGGCATCTTTCGCCATCGCAAATCACCTTCGGATTACGCTGTCCCACTTTCCAGCCATCTGTTAAAACATTTCCCACACATTTTTCTGTTTCATTATACATTGCTTAGCTTTTGCAAGACATATTTGGCTATTTCAGTGCGCCTTCGGTTTTCGGTGTCCCACTTTCCGCCCTTCTGTTAAAACATTTCCCAGATACTATACTGTTTCATAATACTTTGCTTAGCTTTTGGAAGACAAGTTTTGCTATTTCAGTGCGCCGTCGAATTTCGGTGTCCCACTTTCCGTCCATCTGTTAAAACATTTCCCAGATATTTTACTGTTTCTTTATACATTGCTTAGCTTTTGGAAGACATATTTGGCCATTTTAGTGCGCCTTCGGAATTCGGTGTTCCACTTTCCGCTCATCTGTTAAACTATTTACCAGATATTTTCCTGTTTCTTAATACTTTGCTTAGCTTTTGGAAGACATATTTGGCTATCCGAATGCGCCTTCGGATTTCGCTGTCACACTTTCGACACCACTAATTAACCACTTCACAGATATTAACGTTGTTGTACTTGTTTGAATTTCGTATCTCCACTTTGTAATTTGCATGTTCGACTGATACTTTTCATCACAGCCATGCATTCTTCATGCAATTGAAGTTTAGTACTTTCTTCTCCTTTTCTCTCACAGCCGTCTTTAGGTGTTGTTCTTGTCGCATGACACGGACAATATCTTGATACAGCTAATCACCTTAGCGCTTTTACGTCTAAAAAACTCAAGCTAAAATCAGCAGACACCAAATGATCTCTACAACTGTGAAAAATCAAGTAATATTAATATTCGCCATTTCCCAAAGATGAAGTCTTCAGTATCTATCTATATTTCTGACATGAGGTATTATGTACATTATTTACATTATTCTGACAACTGTCCTCATCTTTGTTGCCATATTTATTACAACATTTTGGTCCTTCATTATCTATCTATATTTCTGAGATGAGGTATTATGTACATTATTTTTTATAAATATTCGGACAATTGTCCTCATCTTTGTAGCCATATCTATCACAAAGTTTCGGCTTTTCAGTATTTGTCTATATTTCTGAGATGAGGTATTATGCACACTATTTACATTATTCGGACTATTGTCCTCATCTTTGTTGCCATATTTATTACAAAGTTTCGGGATTTCCGTATCTGTTTATATTTCTGTGATGAGGTATTTTGTACACTATTTACATTATTTGGACTATTGTCCTCATCTTTGTTGCCATATTTATTACGTTTCGGCATTTCTGTATCTCTATATTTCTGTGATGAGCGATTATGTACACTATTTACATTATTCGGGCTATTGTCCTCATCTTTGTTGCCATATTTATCACAACGTTTCGGCCCTTAGGTATATGTCTATATTTCTGAGATGAGGTATTATGTACACTATTTACATTATTCGGACTATAGTCCTCATCTTTGTCGCCATATTTATTCCAACGTTTTGGCCGTTCAGTATCTGTCTATATTTCTGAGATGAGGTATTATGTACACTATTTACATTATTCCGGCTATTGTTCTCATCTTTGTTGCCATATTTATCACAACGTTTCGGCCTTTCAGTATCAGTCTATATTTCTGAGATGAGGTATTGTGTAAATTATTTACATTATTCGGACTATTGTCACCATCTTTGTTGCCATATTTATTACAACGTTTCGGCCCTTCAGTATCTGTCTATATTTCTGAGATGAGGTATTATGTACACTATTTACATTATTCAGACTATTGTCCTCATCTTTGTTGCCATATTTATCACAAAGTTTCGGCCATTCAGTATCTGTCTATATTTCTGAGATTAGATGTCATGTACACTATTTACATTATTCGGACTATTGTCCTCATCTTTGTCGCCATATTTATTACAACTTTTCGGCATTTCAATATCTGCCTATATTTCTGAGATGAGGTATTATGTACACTATTTACATTATTAAGACTAATCGCTCAAACCGTTTTAGGATTTTCAATAAGAAGGCGTTGCTGTGTATCTGGTGCAATTCAAAGGGTATTTTGTTTTACGATCAATGGTCATCGCTATTCAAACTAGTTTCCGATTTTGAATGAGATCGCGATACTGTCTATCTCGTTGTATTGGAAGGCCATTGTCTATTACGATCAATGACCATTGCTGTTCGATGCATTTTTCGATGTTGCATAAGTAGGTGATGCTGTGTATTTTGGATTTTAGAAGTGCCTTCTGTATTACGATCTATGACCATTTCTCTCCGAATCCTTTTTCGATTTTGAATAAAAGTTCTTTCTCTGTATCTTTTTGCGATTCCAAGGGCATTGTCTATTCTGATCAAGTATCATTCCTGCTCGAAAAACTTTTTAATTTTGAATGAAAAGGCAATGCTGTGTTTCTGGTGGGATTCGAAGCTCATTGTCCTTTACGACCAATGATTATTGATGTTAGAACCAATTTTTGTTTCTGAAATAAATCGATGCTATGTATCTGGCATTATATGCTGTGAATTCAACCCATAAAATTTGACATGCCCTGTTCGAAAGCATACCTCTTAAAGGCACAAATTGGTGAAAATCTTTTTGAATTTTTCAATTAGAATGATATCTTCCCCCATCATGACAAGGCCTGATATAATATTCATTTGCAAGCCCGGCATTAATTTAATACATCTTCGCTGGGACGTCCTACAACCCCCGTTGTATTAATGGGACGTAGCACCTTAGTGGAATATACTTCAATTCTATGGAAGCTAGTAAATACCACTTAAACCAGTTCATTACCTCTAAAGATGCCAATTTTTAGATGGATAGAATCATGAAACCGATTCAAATATGTTGAAAGGTGGTGTTACTAAAATGGAGTATACCTGTTAGAATAAAGCTATGTACAAATATCTAAATATTGTCTTTGAAATTCACTTAAAAAACGGTACGAAACCTTATTCTCATCATTTCACCAGCCAGAATGTTGGCCAAGTTCTGGGTTGATGGATGGAGTAATGAAGCTGTATCAAAGGTGGCGAAAGGTAGGAGAACAAAATGTCACATATGTGGTTGCATAAATCTATAGACACATACCTAAATATTGTCTTTGATATTCACACAAAAAACACTCCGATCTGTTGTTCTTGATCAGTTCAGCAGCCATTAAGGTAGGCAAGTTCTGGGAGAATGGAATCATGAAACTGCC
>OZ038507.1:77540583-77563083 GCA_964036315.1 Acanthosepion esculentum
ACAAAAGGTATACGACGAGCATTGAAAAAGGTTCGCAGAAAAAGTATTTAATAAGAGAATATTGGAAATATTTTGATATTTTTTGCAGCAAATTAAATTTTATTTTCGTGTTATAACCCACCAGAACCGGAAATAGTTCCAGGAATTAAGAATGAGGTTTACGCCAGTTTAAAAAAAAATAAAAATAAAAATAAACCGTTTAGAGCAATATGAACCCTGTTAAAATTGCAGCAAGAACCAACATCAAATTTATGGTAAAAACTTTCTTGAAAGACTAAGGAAACGACTGTTTCTCGTTTCAAAGAAAAAGAAGACAGAGTTGACGGTGCCGAACGGATCTGGAGAGAATCAAGATCTGGAAACAATCAAGATCTGGAGACAATCAACATCAGTATGTGAACAAAAATCAATGCTGATTGATATTGTATTGAGGATGGCCGACGATTAACAGCACAAATAATAAATGGCGGCCGAGAAATTCTCAGTTGGTTCAGACACACATTAAGGGAACATTGCGAGCAATCCGGGTGACTGGCGTTCTCATAAAAGAAACCTGGGAGAAAAGTCGAGTCCAGACCTCAGCATGAATTTAAACTCGAACTGCCGATTGATTGATTGTTGTTTTGAGAAAAGTTTATAAAGATGCCTCCCCTCAAAAAAATCTCGATTCAAATAAAGAGAAGACGGAGTTGATGGTGCGGAACGGACATGGAGATAAACAATAAACAATTGTCCTTAATTCTCCATTCCATTTCTGTTTCCTTTCTTGACATTTCAACAACGATATCATTGTTACCTCTTATAATCTGACCGTCTGAATGAAAAGGGCGGGAACGAAATTTAGGGATTAAGTTCATTTTTGCTGGATTTTTCTTTCTGTTACCTCTTTGTTTAATCTGTTTTATTATTTCTTCAAATCCTCCGTGTACAATTTTTTAAAAAAAGACATTGTTTCAAAGTTGACACTTTGCAGACGACAGCATTTGTTCACAAATACCGGGCGCGGTTTATTGCTGGGAATTTGATAAAATTTTTGTTTACTAGTTTTAACCCGTGAAAATTTCACAGTTTTCCTATTTTCAATTCCTGAGGAATCTTAATTCAGTATGTGAACAAAAATCGATGCTAATCGATATTGTCCTGTGGCCGGCAGACGATTAGCAGCACAAATAATAAACGGCGGTCGAGATATTCTCAGTTGGTTCAGACGCACATAAAATGGACATTGCGGGAATTTTCTGGCACTACTTGAATTGACTGGTCAATTAGTAAAAGCAAAAAAAAAGATGAAAAACTGTGGTCAATAATTTTTTAGCATTAGCATTCATTAAACTTTCCTCAAGTCACGATATTTTTCACAATTGGAAAACGTTGATGTTTTTATAAAGGGTTCCCTGGTCATTTAATTAAATAGAGCCTCAAATTGATCCCTATCTTCTTAAAGGGTCATCTGTATTTTGCTTTTATTTACAAATGTTTAGTTTGAAAATGCGCTTACATTATTGGTAATTGCGTACTATTACAAATTAAGGAAAAAATGATATTATAATTAGTATATTTTTTAACGTGCTCACGTCGCTACTGAATGTGACATATGGTCAAGGTTTAGAGTGGGTTTACCGGCAATACCGTAGAAAAATTGCCCGAGCCACTCATTATTTGCCCCTTTTGAGCTGCCTCGGATGCCGGACAATGAACCCAGCCACCTCCAGAAGGAGAGGTACCGTCTGTGGGGGAAGGCCATCTGGGGCTTAGGCTTAATATTATAATTAGATCCATGAAGAAAACATCAATGTCATATCTATCAATGTCCCGAGTCAATTCCAGCCTTTCTTTTTTCATCAGTCCTCTAACGCCTCGATGATAAAAGATTTACATGTAAGTGGAGGAATTTACAAAGTTTTAAATAAGACGTTACCCTCTTTTAACGGTTGACAACCGGAGAAGACGTTACCATCTCCGCCATTTCTATAAAAATTTAAATTTAAAACTAAGCGACCTTATGTCTTTAGCGTTTCTAATTCATCATCATCATCATCATCAAAACTGTTTCGATTTGAGGTCATGAATTAAAATGGTCTCTCATCTTCACTGACATTGCATACTGATTCGACTATATTTTGCCAGCCTTCTTTGTCCTCTGCGAGTTTGCGGATTCGTTGCAGATCTTCATTGATTGTAAACTTCTCCAAAGGAAAAGTGGAATCTCTCTGCCTTGTTCTTTGAATGTCTCTTTTCAGCGTTGTAACTATGGTCGTTCTTGAATGACCTCTGAACTTTTTGAAGTCAGTCTTTTCAAAGTAAAACTCCATGGCTTTTTTTAGCTCAACATTCTGAATCCAATCTGTTTGACATTCGTATATTTTTTCTTGAACAGTGAGCTGTATTACAGACCCACGGTCTGATACTTTCCAACATCGATGTACATTATTCTTCCATTTACTCTTGACAACAAATCCGTTCCAATAATATTTGTATTCTGTCTCTAAACATATCAGCTGGTGTTTGTTTTTGCCGATGTTACTGTTCAGACCCGGTCCAACTTTTCATTTTCCGAATATTGTATTTCTCAGTATGCAACTTCTTAAATAAGTAGCAGCAACTGGAGCAGCCATTACCTATTCCGCCATTACAGTGTAATAACAGACGACGGAAAGTAATTTTTACTTAGTACCGTATTTGACGGCATATAAAACGCACGGATGTATAAGACGCACGCCAATTTCAGCAGGAAAAATCAAGAAAAAACTGTAATTAGTAAAATTATTAGTAAATGGTACAGCCTAGGCTATATTTATGAGGTATTATTTTGGTTAAACAAGCCATGATTACAATTAAACTAAAAATAATAGGAAAAAAAGAACACAAGCCTATAAAAACTTTATTATATCCAAAGGTAAAAAAAAAATAAAAATAAAAATCAAGCAATTATTACAATTGAGCAAAACAGTAGAGTTACAATTAAAATTTTATTCATCTTCAAATCCATAAAATTCGTCGTCTTCGTCATCAAAACTCTGAGACTCATTTTCAATACTACTATTATGGTCGTTAAATAATGCGTCATCTTCCGTTCCATTGAGAGCATTGCTAATGCCACAGTTTTTAAATGATTTCACAACAATTTCTGGTCTAATATTATCCCAAGCTTGCTTCACCCATTGGCAGACATGTGCAATGCTGGGTCTTTTTATTCTTCCTGTAAGTGTAAGGTTGTGACCAGGCATTGCCATCCACGTGTTCCATTGCTCCTTCATGTTGGTTGTAAAAGGAAAAATCCCAACATGAAAATTACAAATTGAAGATGCCAAAATCAAAATAGTACAACAATTTAAATTTGTTTTTCTTTTTTTAAGCTTATCACCCCAAGCAAGGCTGGAAGTCACTAGCACGAAAGGGGTTACAGAAGGTTTAGAGGAAGAGCAGATAGGAGTGGTAAAGGAGAGGATGTGGAGAAAGATAGTGGATCGATCAAGGCAAGGGGGTTACAGAAGATTTGGAGCGAGAGCAGATAGGAATGAAAGGTGAAAGAATGTGGAGAGGGGAAGTGGATAGATCAAGGAAACTGGAGATGTCGATTGACGTTACACTTAAATAGTTGGAGATTGTATTTGTCAGGGAGCAGGAATAAGGAAGGGAGTTCCACAGGCGAGATGTGCGAGACATGAAGCTATTGGAGTAGAAAAGACGTCTACATCTAACAGTTTCAACAGTGAAGGGGTGGGAACGGGATGCCAGCCTCGTAGGACGTTTAAATTCATGAGGCCTAGGAACCAGCGAAAGCAGCTCATCGGAGCAATTACCATGAAAGTACTTGTAAAAAAGACAGAGCGAGGCAACGTCGCGTAATTCTTTTAACAGAGGATCGAATGAGGGACACTGAAATCCAAAGGTGCAGTGACAGACGAGTTTTTATGGTGAATGCGAAAATTCTAATGAGTGAATGAGTCGTGAGTCGGATTAGCTAGGTATAAGATAGTTAGTGATGACCACCTCAATCCCACCCCTTTTTCGGCCTTGTGCCATAATTATGTATTTTTACATAATAAATATCGGGATAGCCAAAGATGTTTTCCAAAAGCTGAACAAAGTAACAGGAAGAATATCCTTAGAAACAAAGAAAAGAATACTAAACTGTTATGTGATATCTGTCCTCCTGTATAGCAACGAATGCTGGACAGTCTCCTCAAAGATGAAGAAGAGACTTGAAGCAACTGAGATGTTGTTCCACACAAGGATGCTGAAGATACTATAGACCAAACATGTGATCAACAACAAATTTTTTAGAGAAAATGGAAACAAAAGCGAAACTTATACTTAACATCAGGAACAGACAGTTGAAATTTCCAGGGCATATGAGGAAAGAGGGCTTGGAGAATTTTATGCTCACAAGACAGAAGAACAGACAAAAACAACGCATAATCTACCTAGAGAGCTTGAGTAAATGGATGATGGAACAAGGTTTTGGAGAGATAACAAGAAGACAAAATTTATTAAGGGAGACGTAAGAGAGGGAACTGGGGAGGAAGTGACACAGCACACAACAGAAGAATTACTGGGATTCTTATTCTTCAGAATACTTTACTTTTTCTTGGACAAATCACTGCATTCTAATTCCTTTGTTTCTCTTCAGAAAAAATATTGAATTCGGGTCAGAATTAAATTTAATTTCTGATGAATCAATGGATTCTTTATTTGACATTATTATTTCCGACTAAAAAGCTGAACAAAGTAACAGAAAGAATATCCTTAGAAACATAGAAAAGAATGCTGAACTATTACGTGATATCTGTCCTCCTGTATAGCAACGAATGCTGGACAATCTCCTCAAAAGTGAAGAAGAGACTTGAGGCAACAGAAATGTGGTTCTACAGAAGGATGCTGAGAATAGCATGGACCGAAGCAACGATAAAGCTTTAGAGAAGACGGAAACAAAATCATCAGAGACAGTTGAAATTTCTAGGACACATACTGAGGAAACGGGGCTTAGAAAATCTGATACTCACAGGACAGATTGAAAGCAAGAGGGACAGAGGAAAGTAACGCATAACATACCTATGCAGCGTGTATAAAAAGGACTGTGGAACAAGGTTTAGGAGAGATACCAAAAAAGACGAAATTTATTATGATTTGGTTTGGTTTGGTTTGTTTTACGGCATATCAACGTCAATGGGTTATTTAATGCTGACAAAATTTTTATTGCTGGTTGTATTTTTTTCAAAACATGTATTGCTAGTAATATTTTTTTTTCAAAATTGTATTGCAGTTAATAATGTATTGCTGGTAAAAAATTTTCTTCAAAAATTTATTGCTGGTAATAATTTTTACAAAATATTCTGTTATTAAAACCTATTTTCACATTTTCATAGTGTTTTGACCCCAGATTGGGGGATAACTATTTCCCATAGCTGGGACCCTAACAAATGCTACCATCCCGAGTCAGGATGGACCAGGAAACACCAGCAATTAAGAGGTGGTTCCACGCTCCTCCAAACCTCCTGATCAGAGGCCTTGCTGTTGGACGTAATTTATTGTCTTACCCTGGACGCGGATGTAGTTTATCGTCATACCCAGGACGTGGATGGAGTTTATCGTCTTACTCATGACGCGGATGTAGTCTATCGTCTTACCCATGTCGTGGATGTAGTTTATCGTCATACCCATGACGCGGATGTAGTCTATCGTCTGACCCAGGACGCGAATGTAGTTTATCGTCATAGCCATGATGCGGATGTAATCTATCGTTTTACCCAGGACGCGGATGTAGTCTATCGTCATAACCAGGACGCGGATGTAGTCTATCGTCTTACCCATGTCGTGGATGTAGTTTATCGTCTTACCCAGGACGCGGATGTAGTCTATCATCATACCCATGACGCGGATGTAGTCTATCGTCTTACCCAGAACGTGGATGTAGTTTATCGTGTTACCCAGGACGCGGATGTAGTTTATCGTCTTACCCAGGACGCAAATTTATTATGAGCCATGATTACCAACATCGTAAATGACTACGGCACATAGAAGATGCATCCTAATTTTCTTCTCTTTTTTTTATTTTTTATCTATTCTTTATTTTTTTTTTATCTTTTTATTTTTTTTTTTTTCCTTTATCGTCTACCAATTTAATTTTAGATCTTTATTAAGCATGCAGGCCATCTTTGACAGTCTTTTCCTTTTTTTGATCTTTCTCTACACCAATTTCCCGCCCACGTTTAACCCAATCTCCTTGCTTTATTAAAGATTTATCAGAGGAGAAACCTATGAAGATTCCAACCGATCCATAAAAGAAGAAGAAGAAGAAGAAGAAGAAGAAGAAGAAGAAGAAGAAGAAGAAGAAATGCTTCGGCAGATTAATTAAAAAGGAAAAAAAAAAACAGCGACAGTGATGAAGTAGAATGAGGTATAAATGTGCACTTGCTTGCGCTTGGATGGGTAAATTAAACGAGGAAGGTCATTTTTCGTTAAGTAGCAGCCATAACAAAATGTATCCAAGAAGATGACATTATCTGATTCAATAAAATATCATTATCATTATTATTATTAATAATAATAATAATAGTAAAGAGAAGAGCGCGATTTAAGAAATGATAGTGTCCTGGGTACTATAATAAACTACATCCGATAGCAGGACTTTTGATCAGGAGGTTTTGAGGAGCGTGGGACCACCTCTTAATTACTGATGTTACCAGGTCGACACTAACCCGGGGTGGTAGCACCTGTCAGGGTCCCAGGTATGGGCAAATAGTTAACCCCCAAAAGGACTTTAAAACACTATGAAAGTATAAATAGGTTTTAATACCATCAGTTTAACCCATTACCTTCCATGAGCCCCATTTGGGGATCTGTTATAATTAAACTCACTACATGTTATTCCTTGTATTTACATTGAATTGATTACATACATTGCATTTGCAGAGGTATATTTTACAACACTTTAAAGTTTTTATTATTAGCCGTAAGAAGACACTTTCTGTCGTAATTTTACATTTCACGAGTAGAAAAATAATGACTATTTTTTAAAAAAATTTTTATTATTTCTAATCAATATTATTTTTTGATGTTTTATACACATATATTTGATGTTTTGTACACATGTATATTTGATGTTTTATACACATATATATTTGATGCTTTATACGCATATATATTTGATGCTTTATACTCATGTATATTTGATGTTTTATACACATATATATTTGATGTTTTATACACATATATATTTGATGTTTTGTACACATATATATTTGATGTTTTATACACATATATATTTGATGCTTTATACACATGTATATTTGATGTTTTATACACGTATATATTTGATGTTTTATACACACATATATTTGATGTTTTATACACACATATATTTGATGTTTTATACGCATATATATTTGATGTTTTATACACACATATATTTGATGTTTTATACGCATATATATTTGATGTTTTATACGCATATATATTTGATGTTTTATACACACATATATTTGATGTTTTATACACATATATATTTGATGTTTTGTACGCATATATATTTGATGTTTTATACACATATATATTTGATGTTTTATACACACATATATTTGATGTTTTATACACATATATATTTGATGTTCTAGTTTCTATAAAACCGACAATGGTTACTACTGAAATTAAAATAATGCATAAATAAACTCCTAAGACACATGTCTGGGCCAAAAATGCACATTAAAAATATTTGGCAGTTAATGGGTTATTATATATATATATATATATATATATATATATATATATATATATATATATGTTACCAACAATACATTTTTGAAAAACATTTTCTAGCAGCAATACATTTTTGAAAAAAAAATATTACCAAGAATATATTTTTGAAAAAAAATATTACTAGCAATAAAAATCTTCTTGGCATTAAATAACCCATTGAAGTTGATATTCCGTAAAACAAAAACAAACCAAACTAAGAAATGATAAAGAAAAGAAGAACACAGGTAAGTGTTGTCTGGAATACAACGTTCCGAAACTCCGAAAGTTGTTTTGAGTGTGTACGCTTAAATTTGTTAAAATCTGTCTGATGTTTTTATTTTCCAATTTTATTATTGCTCATAGCCTACTTACTATAACTCAATCTCAGTAAGTAAATATTTTCAACATTGACTCTTTTCATCTATCACCTTTCAAATATTAATCTCACGCTACTTCAATTGACAACGAACTTAATATTTTTCAACATTATTTGTTCTTTGGAATTTTCACTGAAACATTGAACTTATAGTTAACGAAGGATAATTGTGTTGTACTAAAATGTGTTGCTAACTTTATATTTTTTATCAGTAATCAGTTATTGATTATATTATTATGAATAATAAGAGATTAACAAAGTCAGAGATATATTCATTAGAATTTAGATGAATAGCTGTCTATTATGGCCTATGAATAGCAATGTGCACGGTCTAATTTCCATATGGTATATCAATGATTACTGTGAGGATAGCTAGAGCTGGGAGCCGGAGCTGGAGCCGGATCTGGAGCCGGCAATTTCAAAATGTTTGAGCCGGAGTTGGTGCTGAAGATTTAGATGTCAACTCCACAAACCTGCTTTTGAACAGGCAAGCCACCAAAATTTCGCTTTTCAACATAAAATTTCCCTTTCTTATCTGAGGTTATAATACAACTTTAGTAATGAAGATTTCCGCATACTGCAACTGCTCGTAGTAGCTTTACCAGTTTTGTTTATGTGTACTGATCTCTGATGTAAATAATTAGCATTATTTTCAAAAAACAACAATGCATATATAAGCCTAGTTCTTTGTGTTCGGTCATATTTATTTATCTTTTTGCTGATATTTTATTATCTTTATCACTTTATTAATTTTAACCCATTATGTCTAAAAAAAATTAAAACGAACTTTGAAAGAAGAAAGTAGGACGTTCAATGATGAATGGGAATTGCAATATCTTTTAGTGTTTAATAGTGGTAAATGTCTTCTTGCTTTGTGATAATGCAATTTCAACATTTAAAAAATACAATGTACATGAACATTATACTGTTGATAAAGACAATAAATATGCAAAATTGGAGGGTGAAGTTCAAAGGATTTCACTGCAATAACTAAAGGATGGATAACAAAAGTAGAGACAATTATTCCATTCTATATTCAATTCAGGATATGCTGCTAGCGAAGGAAGCTATAAAGTTGCATATTTGCTTGGAAATAAGGGAAACCGTTCAACGGTACAGAGCGCATGATGAAATGCATCGTAGAAGTCGTGAAATGTTGAGATGTAGATAAAGTTAACAAATATGAAAATGTACCTCTTTCAAGAGAGACTAATACAGACTGACAGACTGAATTGGTCAGTAATAGAACAGAGCATCTCCAAAATATAATAAAAAAACAATGCTATGTCCTCAAGGACACATGGCACAGTGGATAAAAGCGTTAGTGAGATCCAGTGACAGGACCCAAAGAGTGTGAGTTCAATGCCCGGCTAAGGCTGTGGATAAGTTTCAGAGGGAAATTAACAGGAGATAACTGACATCCACTCACTATTCAGTCGTAATTGTTCTAGCAAGACAAGCTTGCTAACTATTACACCGCCTCGGGGTGCTCACTTCGTATAACGGTAGGGATAGGCTCGCAACGTTGCGTCTCAGTGAAAGATGTTTCAGAGTTGAAAATAGGTCAGAGCGACAGGACTATATTAAAAATCTTGAAATCTATCAAAACTAGCAAGTGAGGATTGGAGAGCTCTAATCCAGGTAATGCAGCAATACTCCATTTTGTTTTTTTGTTTTTTAGTTTTTTTTGTTTTTTTTTGCTTTTTTGATCTAATCTATCTTTTGTAAAGATAAAACATGATAGAATAATCAGATACTTTCTGGAGTGATAGAAAGAGCCGACCAATAGATTGAATTATATTAGTTCCGCTGGAGAACTGGAATAAACCTGAGTCCCAGGAGGCTTTCAAAGCATGGAGCCTCATGGAAAATGGAACCGTTAATCTGGGTACAGTGTATGCATATTAAGGGGTAGTAAATATTCTGATAAAATCTTCAGTCATTTTGTCAGGGTACGCAGCCGACCGGGAAAATCAGGGAATTATCAGGGAATCGGAAAATAGTTACTTTTAAAAAAAACAAGTCAGAGAATTATCAGTTAATTTTGATTTAATGTCAGAGAAATTATGGAATTCTCTGATGCAACTTGACATGCATCAAATTACGTTTAATCGGTGTGGGTTTTTTTTAGATAAAAAATTTGTTTGAAAATAAATGCTAAATATTATCTATGTGATATATATACATTTGTTTTCTAGGAAAAATTATGAAAATGTGAATAAAAATGTTTCCTTTTTAAAATCTTGAATCGATGAACCGAAGTTTTAATCCTGAATTTGTTTGTTTGCGTCATACCAATGAAAGTCAATCCTAGTAAAATTAATTACTGCTTTCACCAAAACACAATTTCATTCTTCATTTTCCCATATTACTCATTCTCGTTATCAACAATTTTTAAAATATAATCAGCAAAAGATAGCCGAAAAGTAAAAGGCAAGATGGCAGCTGGAAAATTAAAACCTTAGAAATGTTTAAAGTTGAACGAAAAGATCAGAAAAGAAAAAAGGACATTGACAGAAAATTGCACAACTTGGAAAGACATAGATTTAAACACATTTTATATTTGGGGTAGAGAAATTTTCAATCAACTTCACCCCAAGGAAGGCAGGAAAGCCACTGAGACATAAGAGGTTACTGGGTGTGGGAGAATTAGAAAACAGAAAAATTGCTAAGGAGTGAGAACAATAGAAGAGCAGACAGTAGATAGCGATTGACATTGCATTTGAAGTTTTGAAGATTGATGTTGACTGGAAAGCATTTAACAAACTAAAATGAAAGTAACATTACTGGAGTATCAACAAAACACAATATCTTAGCAAAGTGAAAATAAGAATGTAGGGAAAATATTAAAAACGTCATGATGTCCCAACTGGGCATCAACTATACAAAAATCACAAATTTATGTCCAAATACGAGTGTCCAAAATGTATAGCACTTCCAGTGGACGGAAAACTTGGTCTTACTAAAAAATAATTATACAGCACGTGGGACTTATTCAGATATATGAAGTGGATGACCTACTGTCCGTTTATGAAGTGGGCCAATAATCCAAAAGATGATCGTCCTGTGTAAGACAATAAACTACATCCGCGTCCTGGGTAAGACGATAAGCAACATCCGCGTCCTGGGTAAGACGATAAACTACATCCGCGTCCTTGGTAAGACGATAAACTACATCCGCATCCTTGGTAAGACGGTAAACGACATCTGCGTCCTGGGTAAGACGATAAACTACATCCGCATCATGGGTAAGACGATAAACTACATCCGTGTCGTTGGTAGGACTGTTAAACTACACCTGCGTCCTGGGTAAGATGATAAACTACATCCGTGTTCTCGGTAAGACGGTAAACTACATCCACATCCTGGGTAAGACGATAAACTAAATCCGCGTCCTTGGTAAGACGGTAAACTACATCCGCGTCCTGGGTAAGATGATAAAATACATCCGCGTCTTTGGTAAGACGATAAACTACATCCGCGTCCTGGGTAAGACGATAAACTACATCCGCGTCCTGGGTAATACGATAAACTACACCCACGTCCTGGGTAATACGATAAACTACACCCACGTCCTTGGTAAGACGGTAAACTACATCTGCGTCCTGGGTAAGACGATAAACTACATCCGCGTCCTTGGTAAGACGGTAAACTACATCCACGTCCTTGGTAAGACGGTAAACTACATCCACGTTCTGGGTAAGACGATAAACTGCATCCGCTTCCTGGGTAAGACGATAAACTACATCCGCGTCCTTGGTAAGATGGTAAACTACATCTGCGTCCTGGGTAAGACAATAAACTACATCCGCGTTAAGAAGATAAACTACATCCGTGTCCTTGGTAAGACGGTAAACTACATCTGCGTCCTGGGTAAGATGATAAAGTACATCCGCGTCCTTGGTAAAACGATAAACTACATACACGTCCTGTGTAAGACGATAAACTACGTCCGCGTCCTGGGTAATACGATAAACTACATCCGCGTCCTTGGTACGTTCGGTAAAATTTTTCAGCGAATTCACCCCAAACAAGGCGCGGAAGCCACTGAGACAGAAGAGGTTACTGAGTGTGGATAAATTAGGAAACAGAGACATTATTATCGAACGAGAAAAAAAAAAGAAGCAATCAGGAGAGCAGATAACGATTTACATTGCATTTCAAAATTTTTAAGGTAATTGTTCTGCTGAGTTTTCCTCTTTAGTACCTAGGCTTTACGAATTTAAGCCGAGTACTCGATTGGCAGCTAGGTCTCATCATTTTACTGTTGAAATCGCTCGATGTAACCGTAATTTCTATGCCAACATTTTCTTTTTCTCGCTTGTGGAACACACGTCCGGCTCCGTTTCCAGCCAACTTTGATCTTCAAAAATTTAAATGCAATGTCAATCGTTAGCTATTGTCGCCCTGATTATTCTTTTATTGTTCACGCTATTTAGTAATGTTTCTGTTTTCTTGTTTTTTACACTCAGTAAGCCCTTGTGTCTTAGTGGCTTTACTGCCTGGTATGGAGTGAATTCGATTTTTTTAAAAATTAGGTCTCAGATGAAATTCAATCCAAACATAAGTTCAAAGCAAGAAAATATCATCTCCTAGAAATTGCCCGATGTAACCGTAATTTCTATACTAACAGTTTCTTCTCCGACCTCATGCTTTCCTGTCAAGTTTGATCTTCAAAAATTTAAATGCGGACAACGGCCGAAACGTTGTAATGAATATAGCGACAAAGATGAGGACAATAGTCCGGATAATGTAAATAGTATACATAATACCTCATCCCAGAGATATAGACAGATACTGATGATGGCCGGAACGTACAACGGCCGAAACGTTGTAATAGATATGGCGACAAAGATGAGGACAATAGTCCGGATAATGTACATAGTGTACATAATACCTCATCTCAGAAATATAGACGGATACTGAAGAAGGCCGGAGCGTATAGCGGCCGAAACATTGTAATAAATATGGTGACAAAGATGAGGACAATAGTCCGAATAATGTAAATAGTGTACGTAATACCTCATCTCAGAAATATAGACAAATACTGAAGAAGGTTGGAGCGTACAACCACCGAAACGTTGTAATAAATATGGCGACAAAGATGAGGACAATAGTCCCGATAATGTAAATAGTGTACATAATACCTCATCTTAGAAATAGACGCAGATACTGATGAAGGCCGGAGCGTACCACGGCGGAAACGTTGTAATAAATATGGCGACAAAGATGAGGACAATAGTCCGAATAATGTAAATAGTGTACATAATACCTTTTCTCAGAAATATAGACAGATACCGAAAGGCCGAAACGTTGTAATAATATGGCGACAAAGATGAGGACAATAGTCCGAATAATGTAAATAGTGTACATAATACCTTTTCTCAGAAATATAGACAGATACTGAAAGGCCGAAACATTGTAATAAATATGGTGACAAAGATGAGGACAATAGTCCGAATAATGTAAATAGTGTACATAATACCTCATCTCAGAAATATAGACAGATATTGAAAGGCCGATACGTTGTGATAAATATGGCGACAAAGATGAGGACAATAGTCCGAATAATGTAAATAGTGTACATAATACCTCATCTCAGAAATATAGACAGATACTAAAAGGCCGAAACGTTGTAATAAATATGGCGACAAAGATGAGGACAATAGTCCGAATAATGTAAATAGTCTACATAATACCTCATCTCAGAAATATAGACAGATACTGAAAGGCCGAAACGTTGTAATAAATATGGCGACAAAGATGAGGACAATAGTCCGAATAATGTAAATAGTGTACATAATACCTTTTCTCAGAAATATAGACAGATACTGAAAGGCCGAAACGTTGTAATAAATATGGCGACAAAGATGAGGACGATAGTCCGAATAATGTAAATAGTGTGCGTAATACCTTTTCTCAGAAATATAGACAGATAATATGTGTTTCTCTATGCAAGCGTTGCAGTTAGCATTTATTAGCCTGTCTGAAAAAGAAAATATTTTAATAAATCTACGTACGGAAATAAATCTTTGAGGACAAGTGATGTCCCAAAAGTAGAGAATTTTGGTATGTGCATGCTAGGGATGGAGTACATATTCTGGTAACATTTCCGAAGTCTTTAACTGTCTTGCGACATAGCAACATGCATATCTTTGCACTAAGTTTTTGACGGTGACGATTGAGGCGATATTGTTCTCTGTGGTAAAAGAGAATCTTGCAATCACGTGTGTCATGACAAAAGGAGGAGGCAAACATCGTCCAATTGCAGCCGCCTCAGAGATGCTTGATTATGAGTCTTCCATAGTATAGGTGCAGGTTGGACGCGACGCTCCGGTTGCTGCTTCGATGTCGTTACCCCTAGTAGAATTAATATCCCTGCACTTAGAGAGACCAGGATCTGGACGGCTACGTAAGGCAGACAATTGCCAAGTTCGACGCATTATAGTGGTGGCAAAATGCACGTCAACACCACAGATCAGAGCAAATCTGGCCCTAGATGTGTCAAAACATACCATTGAGAATCGTTTACCTAGAGTGGTACATCGGGTAACACGTACCTAAAACTAAACATATATATATACACCATAACACATTTCCATCGGCCACCTGTCTTTTAAGTAACGCATAAGTGTAGACGGAATCGCCTATCACCCGTTCACACAAACAGGAAAATAGGTTTATCCCATGTTTCCTGATTAGGAATACATTTCCGGTTCCTTCTAACGTCTCTGTCTGAACTCTGAAATTTTATTTGCTAATCATTTATTTATATTTTCTCCTTAATAGGAGTAGATAGGTTTGCCCATCGTCCGGTTTACACTCCTCCTCGGTCTTTTGAACTGGAGTAAGTGTTTATCCGTTGTGTTCTGTTTAGAATTAGGTTTCCGCTTCCTTCTAAAGTCTACTTATATTCCATACTTCTAACGTCTCCATCTAAATTCGGAAATTTTATTTACTATTTATTTTAATTTATTCTCAATTGGAATAGATGGGTTCGTCTATCGTCCTGTTCACACACCTCCTCTGTCTTTAGAACGGGAGTAGTGGTTAATCCCTTATTCCCTAAAGAGGGGACAAGGGATAAAGCTCTACTCCTGCTCTAAAGTCTTCTCATTCACTTTCTGTTATAGTGGAAGACACCTAGTCTATAGGTAATAGACTGCCCAACCTATTATAAGTAAGAGTCAGTAGGTAGTCGAGAGAAGAAGTGATCAGCGACCACAACTCGATTACTCTGCGTAACACTTTATTATTACAAGTTCCTAACGTTTCTGTACGTTTACCCCATTTAGGACGCATTTAGTCCGACTACAAGTTCTATTGTGGAAATAACCCCACAACAACTTTTGGCGACGAAAATTCGAACTCATACAGTTTGAAAAAAAAATCGTTACTCAAGACAACTTTTGACGACGATTCGTACTCATACAGAGGCAGAAAAAAAAATTCGTTCGCCAATAAAACTTTTGGCAGCGAAGGTTGGCACTCATAAGGAGGAATAAAAAGTTCGTCCGCCACAGTGGTTTTGACGACGAAATTCGTACTCATAGGGAGGAAGAAAAATTTTGTTCGCCACAAATAACGTGGGCGACAAAGTCTCGGATTTACAATTTGAAAAAAAAATGGAGGAATTCAAAAGTCTATTCCAAGATTTTTTAAAGTTCCAATTGGAACAACAAACTAAAATGTTTGAACAACAGAATACATTCCAGAAGCAGTTACAGGAAGAAACTTTCAATATACAGATGCAATTCCAACAGAAAATGGAACAAATGCATGAGGAGTTTCAAAGCAAAATTCTGGAAATAACCGAGAACAGGAAAGAGAAAAGTCTACAAAATGATTCCCCGCCAGACAATACAATAATAAATTCAATTGAAATATTCACGTACAGTCCAGATGAAGAGGTAACTTTTCAAGAATATTTTAAGAAATATACGGACGTATATAACGAGGACTGCCCTTTGTGGTCTGAAGGAAAGAAGGTTAGGCTTCTTTTAAGTAAATTAGGAACTGCTGAGCATAACAAATTGGTAAACTACATTTTACCGAAAAAAACTAATGAGTTGACATTTACCGAGGCGGTAAATATATTAAGCGAGCTATTTAGTCAAAAGACATCTTTGTTCCACAAGAGGTGGAAATGTTTGAATTTGATTAAAGATGACGAACATGACTATATAACGTACGCAGCCAATGTGAATAAGCATTGTGAAGAATTCAAGCTAGCAGAGCTAAGCGCAGACAATTTTAAGTGCTTAGTGTTTATTCAAGGTATGGTAGCAGAAAAAGACGCAGAGTTAAGAAAATTAGTACTGGCAAAATTGGAAAGCAATCCAAGTATTACGGTACAGAATTGGCAGAAGACTGCACAAGATATGTTAGCGTAAAAAAAGACGCAAAAAAGATAGAACAGTCTGGCGTTTCGCATGTAAGGAAAATGCGGTACAAAAAAGAAATTCAGTCTGACAAAAAGAATTGTAAAATTGCAGAAAGAAAAATACCAGTGATAAACAAACAAAAACGCCCGAAGCCATGTTTTGCTTGCGGTTAACTACACTGGTACAGATATTGCAATTTTAAAAATAAAAAATGTTTCAAGTGTGAAAGAGTTGGGCACAAACACTCGCATTGCTATTCAAAAAATGGAGACAATAAAATAAGAAAACTAAAGTCCAACGAGATAAATGATGAAATAACTCGAAAATTCGTTACCGTCGAAATAAATAATAAAAAAAATAAAAATGCAACTTGACACTGGTTCGGATCTCTCTATCATAAATTTGCATACATGGAAGAAATTGGGGAAACCAACTTTAATGAAGACAAAGAAAATCGCGAAGTCAGTGACGGGAGAAAAATAGAATTTATTGGAGAAATTGTTATAAACGTCACGTTAAATAAAAAAAACGCGAAAAGTTAAACTATTTGTCATGGAAAATAACACGAACTTACTCGGTACGAACTGGATAACAGAGTTTCAGTTGTGGGATCTACCGATAAATTCTTTCTGTTACAAGGTACAAAATTTTAACACCGAAGCCGAAAAATTAATAGAGAAACTTAAGGAAACATTTCCTACTGTTTTTTCTCCGGGCTTGAGAACGTGTACCAAGATGGAGGCAAAATTATTTTTAAAAGAAAACGCTCAGGCGGTATTCAAAATGAAAAGGAATGCGCAGATTTTTCAACGGGGTTAAACGCGGCACTCAAAGACTATAACTATCCTCTACCAACAGCAGAAGAAATATTTGCAAAGCTTAATGGAGGTACTATATTTTCAAAAATAGACCTCAGCGATGCATATCTGCAAATACCGGTAGAGGAAGAAACGTCTAAACTTTTGTGTATTAACACACATCGGGGTCTGTATAAATTTAACAGACTACCTTTTGGGATTAAGCTCGCCCCCGCCATTTTCCAACAAGTAATGGATTCGATGTTGGGTGGTTTGGATTTCACAGTAGCGTATCTGGACGACATCCTCATGAGAAGTACAAGTATTGCAGAACACGTGAAGCATGTCAATGCAGGAGTTTGGATTTAAACTCAAGGAAACTAAATGCGAGTTTTTCATGGACAAAGTAAAATATCTGGGGCAGATCATCGATAAGAATGGTAGAAGGCCAGATCCAGAGCGAGTAGTGGCTATAAAAGACATGCCGGCTCCGAAAGATATTACAACTTTACAAAGTTTTTTGGGATTAGCCAATTACTACCAAATATACATCCCTAAAATGTATGATCTGCGGCACCCATTAAATGAACTACTGAAGAAAGGAAAACCCTGGAAGTGGACTAATGAATGCCAGAAAGCATTTGAAAAGATAAAGGAAGCATTAACCTCGAAATTATTTCTAACCCACTACAACCCGGAGTTAGAAACCATAGTAGCTTGAGATGCTAGTGCGTATGGAATAGGAACGTGTATTTTACACAAAATGGCAGATGGTCAAGTAAAACCAATTGCTCATGCTTCTAGAGCACTACTTCCGGCTGAGAAGAATTACTCTCAGATAGAGAAAGAGGCGCTCGGAATAATATTTGCACTAGCGAAATTTCACCGTTTTCTCCACGGTCGACATTTTAAGCTACAAACCGATCATAAGCCTCTAATTTCGATTTTTGGATCGAAAAAGGGTTTGCCGAAGCATACAGCAAACCGACTACAAAGGTGGGTTACAATATTACTAAATTATAACTTCAGCATGGAGTACATACCATCGAACAAATTTGGCTATGCTGATGGGTTGTCCAGGTTAATTCCTAAAATGAGCGAACCGTTAGAAGACACGGTAATTGCTTCACTGAAATCGGAAGACCTGAAATTTACTGTGTGTAATGCAGTTCGGGAACTTCTGGTAACTCTAGAAAAAATAAAAGAAGAAGCCACCAGAGACGAATATATCTTGAAAGTAAAAGAAAAAATAGCCAAGAGGGACCAGTACATAACAAATGTGTTTTCGCTTTGCGATTCAGTATTGTTATATCGGGAACGTGTGGTGATTCCATACACACTTCAAAAACAAATCTTAAAGGATTTCCATACTGGTCATCCAGGCAGCATTAGGATGAAGAGCCTAATGCGAAGTTTTGTATATTGGCCGAATATGGACTGGGACATTGAGAATGCAGTAGCAAATTGTAAAGGCTGTGCTTTGGCTGCAAAGGCACCACCTGTAAAATTTAATCCCTGGCCAAAAACAGACCTACCATGGTCTAGGTTGCATGGGGATTTTGCAGGTCCACTGAATGGATACCATTACATAATAGTAGTGGATAGTTTCTCAAAATGGCCTGAAATACAAAAGATAAGAAATCCTACGACGCAAAGTACAAAAAACTTCCTGCTGGAATTGTTCGCAAGATTTGGTGTAGTAGACACAATTGTGACGGACAACGGAAGTCAATTTACGTCGAAACAATTTAAAGATTTCTGTAAGGAATATAATGTCGAACACATTACCACAGCTCCATATCACCCAAGGTCTAACGGGTTAGCTGAAAAATTTGTCGACACTCTTAAAAGAGCTTTAAAGAAATCTAGGGAAATACCTGCAGATGAAGCCCTACAGAAGTTTCTACAGGTATACAGACTTACCCCAAATAACGCAACATCAGCGTCATAATCGCCAGCCGAGGTGATGTTTGCACGTCGGGTAAGATATGTTTTCGACAAATTATTACCGAAAAAGACGAAGCCAGGTACAGAAAAATTTATTCATGTAAAGAAATACAACCCTGGTGAAAAAGTATACTTTAAGGTATATAAACAGAATAAATCATTCTGGGAGTGTGGAAAAATAGAAAAGCGGATTGGCAACATGATGTACTTCGTGAAAGGTGAAAAATTCACGTGCAGACGGCACATTAACCAGATCAGACGACGCTCTTCAGACGTGGTGGATAGCGCTCCAGTTGAAGATACACCTATGGAGGTGATTTTTGATACGTTTGATCTTCCAACACCAGCAACGATGTTACTTGAGGTACGCCAATCCAAGGGAAAAAGAAAGGCAACTGACCATTGAAGAATGGATCCAAAACGTAGGAGATACGCTACGATGTTGTTAAAAAAATTAAGTTTTTTTTTTTCTTTTTCTGTAAAAAAATAAAATAAAATAAAAAATTTAAAACATTTTACTCCTACGGAGTAAAGTTTTAGGAGGGGGTGTTATAGTGGAAGACACCTAGTCTATAGGGAATAGACTCTCCCACCTATTATAAGTAGGAATCAGTAGGTAGTCGAGAGAAGAAGTGATTAGCGACCACAACTCGATTACTCTGCGTAACACTTTATTATTACAAGTTCCTAACGTTTCTGTACGTTTACCCCATTTAGGACGCATTTAGTCCGACTACAAGTTCTATTGTGGAAATAACTCCACAACAACTTTTGGCGACGAAGATTCGAACTCATACCGAGGAGAAAAAAATCGTTGGCCAAAACAATTTTTGCGACGAAAATTCGAACTCATACAGTTTGAAAAAAAATCGTTAGACAAGACAACTTTTGACGACGATTCGTACTCATACAGAGGCAGAAAAAAAATTCGTTCGCCAATAAAACTTTTGGCAGCGAAGGTTGGCACTCATAAGGAGGAATAAAAAGTTCGTCCGCCACAGTGGTTTTGACGACGAAATTCGTACTCATAGGGAGGAAGAAAAATTTTGTTCGCCACAAATAACGTGGGCGACAAAGTCTCGGATAATAACTCCACAACACTTTCACTCCCAGTTGCTCTCTGCGTCTTAGTGGCATCATCACCTTACCTGATGGTGAATTGAAAAAAGTAAACTTACTTCATTATCTAAACCTATGAGTGTGGATAACATTTCTGTGAAACTCTTTGTTAGGAAGATAAGTTTTAACATTTTATTTCTTTTCTATTAACGTTCTATTTCGTAACATCGAATACTTGACTTAATTACTATTATTATTATTATTTACATTGATTTCTGTATGCACATTTTCTTCCGGGTCCCAACCAGAGACCTCAGGTCAGAAATGTTCGACTGATTATTTTTGTAAAAAAAAACAACTAAGATCACGAAAACTTTACGTAGCCAAAATTATTTGTAATATGTAAGCTGTTCTTGTGAGGACAATTTTTTTGCATTTCTTTAGGGCTTGGGCTACAAGGAATCCCTTCAATGAGTTTATTGAAACATTTTCCAATCAATACTGATAAATAATAATAATAATAATAATAATAATAATAATAATAATAATAATAATAATAATAATAATAAATAATAATAATAAGAAGAAGAAATAATAATAATAATAAAATGATAATAAATAATAATAATATTAAATAATAATAACATATAATAAAAATAATAAATAATAATAATAAATACTAATAAAATTTTAATAATACTAAATAATAATAATAATAATAATAAATAATAATTAATAACTAACAATAACACTAATGAATAATAATAATAACAATAAATAATAATAATAATAAATACATAATAATATTAAATAATACTAATAAATAATAATAATAATAATAGATAATAATAATAATAATAATAATAACAATAATGATAATACTAATAAATAATAATAATAATACAAAATAATAATAATAATAAAGAATAATGAATAATAATAATAAATTATAATAATAAATAATAAATAATAATAATAAATTATAATAAAAATTAAAAATAATAATAAATAATAATAATAAATAACAATAATAATACTAATAAAAAATAATAAGGAAAAATAATACTAATAAATAATAATAAACAACAATAATAATAAATAATAATTATAGTAAATAATAATATTAAATAATAAAAATAAATGATGATACTAAATAATAATAATAATTAATAATAACTATTATTATAAAAAATAATAATGAATAATAATAATAAATTATAATAATAATAATAATAATAATAAATTATAATTATCAATAAAAATAATACTAATAAAAACTAACAATAATAATAAATAATAATAATAAATAGTACTAATAATAAATCATAATAATAATAAATAATAATAATAATAATATTAAATTATAATAATAAATAATAAAAATGATAAATAATAATAATAATAATAAATAATAATAAATACTAATTATCAATAAAAATAATACTTATAAAAAAATAGTACTAATAATAAATAATAATAATAATAAATAATAATAATTATAATAGTAAATTATAATAATAAATAATAATAATAATAAATAATAATAATGATAAATAGTAATAAATAATCATATTAATAATAAATAATACAATATAATAATAAATAATAATAATAATAAATAATAGTAATAATAAATAATAAAGAATAATAATATTGAATAACAATAATATTAAATAAAAAATAATAAATAATAATAATAATAATAATTAATAAAGAATAATAATAATAAATAATAATAATAAATAATAATAATAAATAATAATAATAATAATAATAATTAAAAATAATAATACTAAATAATAATAATAATAAATAATAATAATAAATAAGAAATTATACTAATATTAAATAATAATACATAATAATAAATAATTATACCTATAAAAAATAATAATAATAACAATATTAAATAATAATAATAATAATAATAACAAATAATGAATTATAATAATATAAAATAATAATAATAAATAATAATAATAATAAAATAATAAGTAATAATAATAAATAATAATAATAATAAATAGTAATAAATAATCATATTAATAATAAATAATACATAATAATAATAAATAATAATAATAAATAATAATAAAAAAATAATAATAATAAAAATAATAAATAATAATAAATTAAATAAATAATAATAATACTAACATAAAATAATTATAATAAATAATAATAATAATAAATGATAATA